>OV277710.1:21000565-21600565 GCA_922987775.1 Agonopterix subpropinquella | reverse complement strand
AGTTGCTGAACAATTAACATGATATTAAAGTAAAGGTGTTTCACAAAGGGTGTCGAGATTGGACACGCGCCGTGTTGCAGGCCTCTTATTAGCATTTTGTTGACGACTTGTTGACACTTTTACCCGACCTCGGACGAGCTGGGCCCTGTTTAATAAACGCGACAATGACAATTTGACAATGACAATTCAGAGTACATTGCTGGTTACTAATGACGCTAAACTTGCAGTGCTTCAAGTGTCCTAGCATTCTCAGCAATGTACTCTGAATTGTCATTTTCAATTGTCACTTATGTCACGTTTATTAAAGAGGGCCCTGGAAGGGTTCTTATTCTACGAATAAGAATGTATAGAAATGTAAATCAAGCTCAAAAAGTGACCCCAAAAAAAGTACACAGTGTTCGAAATTTGTTCCTTAAAAACTACACCTTGCCGCCAAAACTCATACAAAATGACATTTTTCAAAGGGTGCCAAAAATTATGTTGCTTTTGTTTAGAGTTATTCTTCCATAGTTATTCTTATTCGTAGTTCTTATTGCTATTCAGGAAAATAAATGCGAAAATTGTTTTTTTCATGTCACATTTTGAATATTCATCAGCCCTTCTATGTCCCACTGGCAGGGCACAGGCCTTCCCTCAGGGACGGTGTATGGGCATTAGTCCACCACGCGTGCCCAATGCAGATTGGTAGATTTCACATACGAATTGGAATTTGTTCTTCAGGGTATGCCGGTTTCCTCACGATTTTTCCTTCACTGTTTGTGAGCAGTTCGTATTACGTACATAAGTTAAAAAAACTCATTGGTACTGGTACTACATGGCAGGCAGGCCGTCCGTGCGGATTCGAACCTGGACCGCAAGAATGGCAACGCACCACCACCGACACCTCTCGCTTTCCTGGAAAAAAAGATTTTTTTTTGTTTCATACAAAAGTGCGGATCCGCCGATAGATTTTTAATTTCATGATAGTATTTTTGCAAATTATTTGATTTTTGCAATGATCATAACAATTTCCAAAATTAAAATGTCGAAAAATCAATAAAAAATTAATTAATTTCAAGCGCAGTGACACTTGCAATGCAATATCGTAACGCGTGCTGATAAAGACGCGCGCACACTGCACCGTCAGGGTAGGCTTCAATATACTGATACTACAGTAGCGATAGTTGACACTACGGATCAATTCACACTAATTCGGTGATAATATTTTACACCGGAAAAGCAGCCCGTGCTGCCTGCCCCCCCGTTCTGTCGCTTCAAATTCAAAATGCTATAGAGATTAAAATGTGCGCCGCTGCTCTCTCTCTATCTATCTAAATATCGATCTAAATATCTCATAATTTATTTATCAAGTAATAAAGATCCAGTGTTTGTGTAGTAACAATAAAATTCGAATTGTACCTAGTAACAAACTAACTCGATTTCTGAAGGAGTTTTTTTTAGGGTTCCGTAGTGAAACAAGAAATCCTTAATCTTTCGTTCATTCTGTCTGTCTGTCTGAACGTATGCCCCACCCTAATACTCCCACATTTTGCACTTATTGAATCAACAACAACCTAGTGAGTAGGCATGAAGGCAGATAACCTAAAAAGAAACATGTTAATAAATGAAGCCCGTTAAAAAGAGAAACAAGTTTTTTCGCTCATACAACGAAACGGGGTTTGAAAAAAGTATTTTTTTCTTATAAATCTCCATTTAGGAGAGAGATCGGTCTCAAGATATTTGTGTCCTTGGCCGGTTATTCTTTGCATTGTGACAAGTCTTTCTAGGATGTTTTGTTATGGTTATTGATTTTTTTGTTAGTTATTCATCTCGATCGTCTTGGTGTCGGTACTGCTGATTTGTGTCGTGTATTAGGCTCCCCTGTCACTAGACACCGATGGTTTGATGTTTATGGGTTTACGGGAACGAGGCGAGGCGAGGGTGGAAACTGAATTAGAAAATTGTGTGCATTGAATGAGAATAAAGAGGCTTGAGATTAATGTGTTTTAATACAACTTCTCTCAATCCGCAAATAAATAAAGTACCTACATAAGTACCTACTTTTTATATTTTTACAAGGTAAGTACCTAACTACAAAATTTTCGGAAATTTTTTGGTCTAGATTCTCTAGATCTATAACTATACTCCATTCAGTAATTAGAGAGACAAAATGTAAACAAAGAAACGTCACTGTCAAGCAACTGTCAAGTGACGTTTCGTGGTCAGAAACATTTGGTACATTTTTTTATAATAACATTATGTAGGCACGGCACTTACTAGATTGCGGTGATATTACAAATTTGTTGTGTCTATCGATAAATAAGAACAATACTCGTAACAAATTGAATGACATTTTTAAATTACGTTATGTAGCCCATTTATTGACTTTTTAGTGCTATGCGTAGCGTCCGCGCGTAGCGTACGGACCGAAGACGATATTAACTAATCAAGAGACGTGTTTACGTTACTGTATACAATAAAAAGTATTTTTCTTTAAGAACTTTATTAAAACGAACCAAAGGTCAAATACATCTGAGTGTTGCCAGACCACGAAATAAAATACTTACAGTCACGCTTTCTTCTGTTCTCAAATATATGATGACATGTGTAGTTTATTATTATTTTCCATACAAAATTAACATATCATCTGTCGCAATCCTTTGCGAGTAAAAATGATAATTTATTGTGGTAAATTCCAGAGATAAGTTTTCTTCCGTCTCGAGATGGTATTTTCTACCCAGGTATTACCGTTGTTTACATTTTGTCTCTCTAATTCCTGAATGGAGATATCAATTGGAAAACAAATAAATTCTCATGTTAAACTGATTGAAGGTACCAATTTAATAAATCGACATTTTGCTGCTGCTTGAAACAATGCCTAAAAATGAAAATAATAATAGGTTGGTTACATTCAAGTTAATTAGTTTTCAGAATATGCTGCAGTAGTAGGTATCCATTATATTCATTACCTTTAGCACAATTAGGGATAGAGCGTAGTTAGTGTTTCAACTTTCATTCGCTAATGAAAATGGGCCGAAAAACATTTTTATCTTCCATACAAAAGTGCGGAGCAGCCGATCGATTTTCTATGGGAGATCCAAAAAATATTTTTCGACCCATTATCCTTAGGGCAAGTTTTTTAGTTTCATTTAATAATACACCCTTAAATTTTTCTAGTACTTAGTTATAAAATAGGGGTGGATAGAATGCGGAAAATCGCATACAATATTTTAGAGACGATTCACGGTGCGGTTGTAGCACAAATTTCCTTTTTCACAAATGAAAAATCGCATACAGAAGAAATTCTTTTTAAAAACATTCTAATCACTATAATTGACCAGCACACGACTCAACAAAAGCCATAGTATTTCCAAGGTCTCCCCGCACCCCTAACCCCACACCCCTCACCCCGTAGTACAGTGACTGTAGTGAGGCAAATGAATGAAAGAGGGTTGCTCCCGCCGGACAACGGGGTGAGAGCTGTAGTGTCGAGGGTGGGTCTTGATACTTTCGCGGCTGTTTTACGTTTTTAAATTCTAAAATGCACGTAAATGTATGGCCCACTCCCTGTCACCAATATTGGTGAGAGGAGGCCTTTGCCCCGCAGCGGGATCCTAAAGGCAATAACTTACTTACTTACGTAAATATTTGCTTTGTTATCAAATGCCAAAATTAACTTCAGGTCAATTTAGCCTTAATTTATGCTTGTTACAGCTACACGTTTAAAAATACTGTAAAAGGCAATTGTAGCAAAGTTGCTGACCACCCCCAGTAAGAATTATGGTCGTGAGTTTACGTATGGATCTATGAATATGTATGCCAAAAAGATCACTAAGCGAAAGTGTGATTTTGAAATGAGCCTCAGCCTCCTTAATTTTTTTATTTTTATTGAGGAAGTGTTCTTCAGTTTTGTATAATGCTTGTTCATGTGTTTTTTTATGTTCAAGGATTCAAAATGTACCAAGTTCGTTAAAAGTGTCGAAACGATCACCGTTTATATTGTGATTTTCTTTGAAGTTAATTTTACGAACAACAGACTCGGAGAATTGTGGTTTTCCTTTCCGTATCATATCAATTAGGGTTTTAGACCGACTACAGTATAGCCAAAAGTCTATCCTGAAACAGGTCTTCTGTCATGTTCATGATACATTTCATTTTCGGTTCGCCCATGGCTGGCTTCACCCCATCAAGGTAAGAATAGATGTAGTCACTCAATGAAAACATCATTAGCTTTTCCTAGCCACAGAAGCGTCATTTCCTAACCCCAAAGGATCAAGATTAGACCATCCCCAACACAAATTTTACGATCCAGCCGCGACTGCACGCGGCAAGGTTAGGTTAGTTCGCAACGTGGTCGCCTGGGCGCGCCACCTCCGCGTCTCTACATTTTTAAAAAGTTTGTACCTAAACACAGACCGTTTTTAAAAAGTTGTTGTGTGAAAAAGTGCAGTTTGTACGCGGCTTTACAGTTGCGTTTAGTTTTTCAGTGACGTATTTTGACAGATGTCAAAAATGAGTATTTTAATGACAAATGTAACATAATTTCTACCGAGTAATAAATAAGCAACCAACGTTTTATAATGAAATGCAACTTGTTGGTATTTTACGAACACACTAAGATCGGAAAGTGTGCTTGTCTGTCTGTCTGTGACGTGTTTACGTCTAGACTAGTGAGACTATTATTTCAACCAAAGGCAGAGGGTATACCATACAGTGTGAGGAGGGTTTTAGGCTAATTTGTATGACAAAACCGATACTAATTCGCGGGTAAAAATTAGTTCTGAAGGAAAAGTGTGTAAGTAACCCAAAATTTTCACCCAAATATTCCAATAAGATTTTTCAAAATTGCCAATTCAAAATAAGTCAAAATGAGCACAAAATATCATCCCCTACTCTCTAGTTGTGTAGTGAGCACAAAGTGCAAGTGTTTACAAACAGGGTTGCATCGATTTCACATAAACTGGCGCCCGCTGCATCCGCAGGGGAGCTAGCGGGGGCGGCAGCGGGCGCGGGGGAGGACACCTGTCAAATTATTAACGTTTTGTTTTGATTACATTGGCCCGTTGCTTATTGTCACTTTGCTTGTGATGTAACGTAGATGATTTGCTAAATATAGGCTAATGATGTCGTATTCATTGGAGGCGACTAAGGGATAAAGAGTTACAAGCGGTGTTTTTGTAGGCGAAACGCCCCTTAGCTCCCTTGAATAGATTGTTGGTACCTAATTGTAACAGAGTTTCTGTCAGAAACTTTCTGACTACCCCGAATCGTATTTATTTTGGTTGTGAGTTTATGTATGTATCTGTGTAGGTACCTAAGTATTTACCTACTTTCTTTCTATTTACTTAGATATTTGTACTCAGTTATGACTTATGACCAAAACCGCAATAGCTTCATTTGGCACTTACACTTACCACGTAATATGAATCTACTGGCATTTAATATTTCATCATAATCATCAGCCCACAGACTAAGTACATCAGCCTATATCCGTCCCACCGCAAGGCACAGGTCTGATCTTACCTTACCCAAGGAGGCTGTATGAAGGTTCCTAATTCCCATACTGTGAGCCCAGCGAGGGGAGAGACCTAGTATCTGCAACGCTGATGAAAACAGGGTAGCTTCACCCAGGAGTGGGATCTTACAGATTGTAACTTACTTTATGACCTCAAATTCCCGCTTTTACCACCATAACCTTATCCCAATCACCAACACACGCAAAGAACCTACGTTATTTATGTATACACGCAGAAAGCGCCTGCATGTGTGAGTTGGATTTTACTATGACTCACGCCTGTTACGTTGCTATTATTTTGTTGGCAGGCGCTTTCTTTGAGATTTATTTGTGTTAGAGAATCTTCGTTGTTGACTCATCTTCGATTAAGAATAAATCCATAATGATGGATATTACTTTATGCTTTATTTTAGTTCATAGGATATACTGTTCTTGTCATACGACGCTTATAGGGAATGGAATTCTTATGCTGTTTTTAACCGACTTCAAAAAAAGGAGGAGGTTTCTCAGTTCGACCGTATATTTTTTTTTTTTTTTTTTTAATGTGTGTTCGCGGATAACTTCGTCGTTTATGAACCGATTTTGATGATTCTTTTTTTGTTGGAAAGGAGATATCCCAAGGGTGGTCCCATGATAAGGAAACCAGGATCTGATGATGGATCCCAGAGAAATCGAGGGGAACCTTCGAAAATCGTACTGCCGACTAGTGCGTTTGTTAATTTGAAGCACTACTGTTAAATCGAACTAATGAATTCAACACTGAAAATTGTGAAATAAACAAAATTTTAACAAAAAATTAAAACCGCCTTCAAAAAAACTAAAAAGTTAAAAAATAACATTGCAGCCGATGACTTTTTCGTTCGCATCATAAGAACATTAATTTGTTTTATAGAAGTCGGTGTCAAGCCAAGCCAAAAAACTAATGCAAGCCCTGTCGCGAATCGGCTTGACAGCGACTTCGATAAAACAAATTAATGTTCTTATGATGCGAACGAAAAAGTCATCGGCTGCAATGTTATTTTTTAACTTTTTAGTTTTTTTGAAGGCGGTTTTTTGGTGACAAGAATAACCACTTTTGACCATTATTACCCAAGTACTACATTACGTACTATGGAATCCTTAATTAGGTACTTACGTGTAGCAAACATTCTAACCACCTCCAAAAGTACCCTATTATGATCCCACTGCAGGGTAAATGCATCCCACTATCACGAATAAGGATGAGAGAGAGTGGGCTATAATTATGTAGGTAGGTACTCCACCACGTAGCCAGTGCGGATTGGTGAATTTGGACTCTACTAAAAAAGCCCCATAGTGAGCGAATGCAAAATGTACTTTTTTAATTTTATCAGCACAAAACGATTATACTGTCTGAGACTGAATTAGGGGATTTCACCCCTTCCTAACACTCTCAATCTATTACTAACCCTATGTCAGTACACTCTAGGTCTATTTTCGTCTGTAGTAATGTTTTGTTTTGATCCGGTCTCCCGATAATGAAGTGAAACGTGGACCCAAACAACACGTGGTTGGATGTGGCCTTTAGCTGACCGTAGCAGTGGAAACTCGACTTTACAGCTATCGTTTTAAGGCAAAGAATTAGAATGGATTGAATGCTGAAGGAACAGTTTTCTGCTATAAGTCTAGCTAGAATTTTGATGCAGAATTATAAATATGAATAATTATTAATATTATACAAGGTCTAACAAAATTAGCTAGAACTATTTTAAGGGGATAATCAGACCGTCAAACTGAACAACTTTTTCGGTGGGACCAATGTCGAAATCGAGAAATAAAAATCTGCATTCGGGTCGAGTAGGTTTGCAGTTTTGTATGGCACAGCTCGAACCGATATAAGTTACGCGTCTTTCACATTGTTGTAACCATCAAAATTAAATGAACACATTTAATTTTCCATAAAATTAGGGAATAAAGAAAAAAGAGATTGTTACACTATCATCAATTCATCACAGTGTTCCTGAAATATTAAGTATCCTTTTTTTTAAATGAAAACTCCTCATTCTCATATACTCAAATTATAGGGTGCAATAAATCACAGGGCCCACCGTGGTGCTGTATAGATTAGATAGAGGGAGCTTACCCTCTTAGTTTTGTTATTAGGTACCCACCTACTGTTTACCGGTTACATACATACGTACTTACGCAGTTATTATACCTATGGGTTAGAATAGAACATCATCGAGGGACGGGAGAAGAGGGAAAATATTGTAAACTTGGAACTCTACCTGCTGCCGAGCTCCATATCGTCGAAGCGTTATAGTTTAAGGAGCTTATAGGAAACAATATATTAAACAGTAAATTATAATACAATAATAATTAAAATATAGATTCTATGGATGATGATTTAGGGGTGGTACTAAGAAAGGATTTTTCGTGAACATACATTAAAAAAAAATACATACAGCCGAACATAGAACCTCCTCCTTTTTTTGAATTCGGTTAAAAACAGAGGCATACGAGTAGGTCTCCCTCACTTTTTTCACTGTCCGACATGGAGAGTGCGTTACCTTAGGAATACTTATCGAATCCATAACTATGGTGCGGAAATGTGGAATTTTACGATAGGACTAGCTAGTCCATCAATTCAAAGTCGTCCATTGAACTATTGAGCCTATGCTCGGTTTTTCTTGGAGAGATCACAATCAGGAATGAGGTGTTACGTAAGAGATCTCGGGAGAGACTCGGGGAGAGACTAGATGAGGAAGGAAGAGGATAGAGATTAGTGACGTGCTTTGTAGAGGCCAAGAGAGAGAGACATTAGAGAGACATTGATAAGTTATCTAATATCGGGCAGTAAATAATCCTAACATTTATTCCTATTCCAATTTGCATTAAATTTCAAGACAGTATTAGTCTTATTCAAGAAGCAATACGTGTGAAAGAGACACGTGCAATGCACTCGAGGGGTGCGACAAACTGCACTTAACCGAAATTGATAAAATAAATTATCATTGTGCGGGAAATGAGACTCGAAATTGTAGGAGGGTCTCAACCATTGTGATTATTGTATGAAACATTTGTTGGAAATGACGATTGATTCAGGTTATTTGTTTTGTTGATGAAACAAGACATTTTGAGAATAATGAGTACCATGTGTGCGTATACATACATACATATGCTCACGCCTATGTCCCACTACTGGGGTAGGCAGAGACAACAGATCGCCATAAGCTACGATTCTATCACACATCTCTGGCCTCCTCAACATCCATAAGTCTCTTCATACAAGCTCGTCGGTTCCGGGTACATTTTATTTGACCCTTCTTGAGTACGCATCCGATTTGGTCAGCGTACGTGCGCCTAGGGCGACCCCTTTCAACCATTCCATTCACACTTGCCTTGTACATTTCATACGTCAACCTACTTTCGCCCATTCTTTCCACATGGCCAAACCACCTCAACATGCCTTTTTCAATCCTGGTCACTACATCTTCTTTCAGGCCACATCTTTCTCTAATCAAATCACACAACGAGTACCATGTTTGCGCGCGCGACCTTTAAAATCTGTGATACCGAGTCATTACGTTAGAATACCTTCATTCTAATCTATAATCTAGCCGCTAGATTATAGATTAGATTTAAGGTGTGGCTTACTCACGCTACGCTAGATTCTAGCGTAGCAAGGGTAGGCCCTCCACAAGGTGGACCGATGACCTGGTGAAGGCGGCGGGAACCCGTTGGATGAGGGCAGCGCAGGACCGATCGTTGTAGCGATCCTTGGGGGAGGCCTATGTCCAGCAGTGGACGTCCATCTGCTGAGATGATGATGATTCTAATCTAAGTAGGTACTAGGTACCTACTAACACTAACAGTAAACAAGTTTTACACAATGATAAGACAAATAAATCAGTGTAAATCGTTTAATACTTGGATAGATGAACGGTTTGCGTAAATTGCAGTAAATACAGTTTAAACACGACTCGGGGGCTGTATCAGTTACTCTGGGTAATGTCACTAGGTTCAATACTCTATATTTTTGTCTTTGTAAAATAGGTTCAGGTTTCAGGGTATGCCAGCTTCCTTGGTTTCAGTCACCTCTTATCATATCTTTCGTCCCCTGGCTGTAAAAATGTTGACAAATTAATATGGCATTTAGTTCGTCTATTCGGCATTAATTAATTCATAATGAACATTTTTCACATTCCGAATGATCATATAATGCCTATTTCTTTTCAAAGCAAAGAAGTCTAAAACAACTGAAACTTAGCTACAACTAATAAACTAAAGTTTGAAGCGTCCCACAAAGTCTATTCCAATCATAATTTATTGTTAGTTGATAGAATACAATTTATAGAGATAGAATTTATTGCAATAAATAATTGAAAAATAGAATGACCAACCGTGAAAAAATGTATAAAAGTTCTTGATTTGAATTGTTGTTGATCCGAAGGTGAATTAGACTGAATAATTTTCACTACGTGACCTACACCGAAATCAAGAAAATATTATCAGCTGCTCTACACATTTGTATCGACTAGGCAGCGCCGTTTTCAATGGTGCACCTCCGTACATACTTGACTAGGATGCTGCTACATCCATGGCCGTACGGTCACGCGCGCGGGCCTGCTGGATGAACCTTCATTTTGGTCGGCTCCTCTAAAGCCCAAAAATTCCTTTCCTCTACTGTGTCTAAAGTCTCTCCAGAAACATTGGGGCGAGGTGCGGTGTCACTCACTGCCCCTCCGTAATTTTAGTTTTTTTGGTCTTAGGTGCCGAATGCAACAGTCCACAACACGAGTGTTGACATAGAAATTTGCAAATTCATCAGTTATAAATGTTAACGCCCGCGGCAGTCTGGTATGGTGCGGGAGGACACGGTATGGAAGTAGGGAGCGACCCCATGCATTTCGTTACAAAACAAAACGCCTGCAAGTGGCTTCCAAACTACATTTGTGCTTAGTCACGCATTTCTGAAGCACTATTAAGTTCCGTTGCCGTGTGGTAACCTGTTTATAATTTTGTGGCCTATAATGCGACCAAAGGACACCTACATGTTGTGTTTTTGTCGGTAGACGTATAATTTCCACAACAACATGAGGTAGTTTCGCGGAGTACCTCGTAAAGTGAGGTATTGCGTATTGCCGTAGTGCTATCGTTTGTAGGAGGTACTGTACATAGTTGATCTAGAAATTCAGTATCATTAATAATAGATTGGGTGGGCGGGGCACATTGCTCGCAGAACCGATGGCCGGTGGGGCCTGCTAGTTCTCCAGTGGCGACCGCGTACCGGAAAGCGCAGCGTGGGTAGGCCCCTCACACGGTGGACCGACGACCTGGTGAAGGCGGCGGGAAAACGTTGGATGAGGGCTGCGCGGGACCGGTCGTTATGGCGATCCTTGGGGGAGGCCTATGTCCAACAGTGGACGTCCATCGCCTGAGATGATGATAATGATGATGAATAATAGACTGACGAATGTATCTCTACGTCACGATAGTAGTTCTAATCCTATCGATGAACAACAATAATACCGATAATTTCAATAAGTATCAGAGTATTGAAACAATTAGCGGCTGTCTCGATAGGTGTCTAGTCTACTATCTACTGTCGTAGATTATAAAGACATTTTTCAGGACATCCCATTGAAAATCGATCGGCAGAAGGCAGTATAGGAGGTTAAAATTTTTTCCCTTTTTTCGACCTATGTTCCTTGGAGAAAGTTGTTTAGTTTCATTATCTGAATACACCCTTAATCTCTGTAGGTACATAAAAATAGTGGTACAGAACTGATGCTATTAAAATGAATCCAGATATGCCACTTTATAAAAGGACTCCCCGTCACACTGAACAGAGTTTCGGTGAAAACGAAAATGAAAAAAAAAAATGTTTTTTTTTTCGTTTCACTAGTGAACCGTGGATGTTCTGAAGTTTCCGAATATCTCTGACTACCCCCTTGGGGAATATAGTCGTGAGCATATGCTTATGCTATGCTTATGCTAATAGGACTCAAAGCTACTCAACTCTGCAGTAAAATCTCGTTAAATTCGGAATAATACCTTCAAGATGGTATTATAACGATATTTTCCGAACGGCTTCAAAGTGCATCCCCTTGATTCACTTGCAATTTACTTCTGCACTCATCTTACCCGTTATCCCCTTCAAACAGAGCACATTTTCTCTTACCGCGACTGTTTCCAACTTTGTTTCCAAAAGTTTTCTTACAAAATTCTTCATGCGTTTACGTTATGCGTAAGGGAATAAAGTAGCATTTTCTTGAGTTTAAGTGTAACAGAAGCTAGTAAGATGTCCGCTGAAAACATGAACCATTATCAATCATTGTAGTAAAATTTAATAAGAGTTGTTAGGACGTTGATTGAGCGATGAAAGCGTTGAAAAGCTTTGAAAGTTTCAGTTTGAGATATTGCACCCGTCTCGAGTGGAGATTTTGATTTATTTTGTTATTTTAGAATCTCGTTTGATGCAAAATAAATGGTGTTTTAGAATAGAGACGCTGTGAGTTGCATTTTTGGAAGCAACTGTGATGATAAATGGTAAATTTTGGAAAAGTAAAAACGCATTTGTTTCCTAATAATAATAAGTAAAATTATCGATACAATCGTGACTTCAAAAAATAGTTACAATATCGTTAGTAGATAAATCAAGAGAAGATTAAAAAAAATTTGGTAAACGAAAAAGTTTTTATTTCTCGTCTAAGTACAATATTTTTCATACCACTAAAGAGTTTTCAATACATCTAAAAAATACAGAACTGGCAGCTATCTGTCAGAAAAAAATGACGATAAGCCAAATACTTCAATTAAAAAGAAAACAGTTTTCTTCCTTTTTAAGTTTTTATGGCTTTTGATATTTTTTCCAAGACATCTTGCCAGTTCACATCATATAAAATCATTAAAAAGTTGTTATTCCGAAATCCCGAATAATCTCAATAATGTCTCTTTGGTGTCTATTCTCCAAACTTTATTAAAATAAACTAAAGAATGAGAGTTTTTCCAGCAATTTTCCTGGATCGCTAGTGTATGGTAAATTATATTTATTTCTAACGATACGATATTATCATTGACATTTTTACTATTTTTAAGGCCAACTAACCAAGGCAATCTTACCTACTATTATGTACCCTACGCAGATTATTATTTAGACTAAAATTTTAAATTAAAATTTTACATTTCGATGGGTTCTTACCACCTTTTCATAAATGTTTGAGTTAGGTACTTATTCGGCAGTGTTACAACTGCCAAGATCATGGCATGGCATGTCTGAAGAACAGGCAGATTTTGATAAATCTGTCTTGCATCACTCAACCTATCCTTCTATCAAAAAAATCTAATCCCTTAGTCGTCTCCTACGACACCCACACCACGGCATCCATTAACAAATATTCGTTCTTTAACAACGAGTTGCATTTCATTTATGATCGAATTAAATAAAATCAATATTTCAGTTTAAAATACAGCCCTATACCATTTAAGAAAATTGAAAGTGATACCAACAAAAGTGAATTAACCCAAGTGCAATAGTGTTCAAAATGGCGGAGCACTGGTCGTGGCTGACTGGTACAGAAGCCGGCGAGTACACGTACAGTCCCCCGACCCGTCCCAGCCGCCCCCCGCACCGCCCCCTCGTCAAGCTCGCCACCAGCGCCCATCTCCACACCATCGCCAGGTAAGCATCACGCGCACCATAGTTCCGAGCTGTGCATCTCACAGCGCGAGCTGTGCATCTCACAGTGTGAGTTGTGTGTCTCACAGTATGAGCTGTGCATCTAACAGTGCGAGTGCATCTCACAGTGTGAGTTGTGTGTCTCACAGTATGAGCTGTGCGTCTAACAGTGCGAGTTGTGCATCTCACAGTGCAAGTTATGCATCTCATAGTGCGAGTTCTGTATCTCACAGTGTGAGCTGCGCATCTCACAGTGGACGCTTTGTATCACACAGTACACGCTGTGCATATAACAGTGCGAGCTGTGCGTTTCACAGTGCAGGCTGTGCATCAAAGAGTAAACTTTCAGCCCCCTCATACATATGGTGACGACTGTCATCAGAGCTGATCTATGTCTACCTACACCATCATCAGGTATATAAGCATCATCACAACACACTCTTTCATCCAATAAAGCTAACGGCACGATACCTATAGGTTCAGCATTCTTTTACTTAAAATTTTTCATGTTCTTTTCAATTTGTAAAAACGACAATTATGCGCTCAAAAGATTGAAAAATTCAGGACCGTATAGGTATATAACGGGATGAAAGGTCGGCACCGGATTGTCAGTTTGCGGGTTCAAGTTAAACTTTTCATTATTAAAGTAATGTCTTTTCCTTACCTCGGGACATAAGTGTCCCGGACCATTGGGAGTTATGCGTGGGGCCGAAACCTACATGGTAATATGACACACACCGGCAACTATCCCAGTATACTCAGAAGAACATCCACAAAAACAGCCCCCGGTTAGTGTAGGCCTAATTGTAGGGAGTGGAAGGAATGATAACTGGCCTATTGGTTTGTGGTGCTTGTGGAAAAGGTAACTAGGTTTTGGATGGGACTATATGGAAAAAGTGGCAGACATTGACACTCGCCAACTCAAAGCGAATGGGCTCCTGAATACTGTTACTCTAAAGGGGCAACATTTCCTGAGGTGGAGAGGTGCTTCTGGACTTTAAACGACCGTCTCTTATCCTGTATTATTATTATAATTTTCTAAACCGTCCGTTAACTAGAATGAACTTATTTAATGAACATTCATTAGTATTAAAGCGTTTTAATTTAGCTAAAGGTTCAGCAGCTTGTTGCCGCTGCATTAGCATTCATAACACCATTTCCATGAAAAATGGTTCCGAATTCTCAATGGAAATGAAACATGTTACATAAAACGAACTGCGTTTTCCAGCATTACTGTTATTTAATCGACTTTCAACCTTGTTTCATTCTTGTGAGAGTTGTAAATAGTAGATTCTAGAAAATTTTGTGTAGTTTTTCAGCTAATGTGCCTTTTTTTAAAGGTTGTAACTTTATCGTTTTATAAATTTTAAGGACTACAACCTTCACAATAGAGTACGTTTTTGAGTAACCTTGTTAAGATTACATTTACCTAATGATATTTGGCTACAAACTTATATTTTCATTCAGTAGCAGTAACATTTATACGAATTTGTGCAGTTTCGACAGCAAATGTACCGTGGTTCAGCAATTGTAGACTGCACTGACAGAATGATGGATTATTGCAGTACATTGCCGCCATTTTGAATTTGCAAAACCTTTGAAAAGCAAACAAATGAAAGGCAATAAATATTTCACGTCTGTGGTAGCTAGGATTTAGCTGCCACTGTTAAACTTTAGCCTTTTGTTTTGAACAAACAGCTTGAAAAAAATTTACTGATTTATTTCAAATATAAAAAAAACAATGTGTCCGGAATGAAGCTTGCAAGGTTGCAGCTGAGGTGTACACTGTGCACAGTGATCAGTGATCAGGACTATGATCACTGATCATGATCAATTGATCATGGAATTTTGGACAACAATGGACAACAATACGAATCAGATGAAACTAAACAGCTTTCACTATGGGACCAGCAACCGAAATCGCTACAATAAAATAACATACAAGACTGCATGCATACCTACTCGACATAAACATAATGGGACCGAAGATTTTTTCCGCGATTTCGATGTCGGTCGTATAGAGAAAGTTATTTACTAGTCATTCACTTCGAGTTGGCCGTTACCTCCCTTCCCGCTTCCCCGCACCGCACCCCTAAGAGACCCTAATAAACGCAATTTTATAACCTTTAGCAACGCAATCACGTATGGTACGTCCGTCCCGGTCACTAATATCGCTTTTAATTTTAAATTTTTATTTGCCTTTTATATTATTTTTTGTCGACGGGACCAATTAATGTGCCTGTGAGGAAATTTTGTAACGGTCATCGACGGCCAACTGGTCGTGAACGGGTAGTAGTTTGTTGGTCTGGCCCTGTACCCGGACTTTCGATATATCGCGACTGTTTCGGTCCGCACTTCATTCTTCATTCTTTCATTGTAATAGAGAGTTGACAATGGAAATTTGGAGCAAAAACGTTCACGCAATTACGAAGTTCGAATCCTCCACCTCCTTAGAAATCGTCAGTATGTTAACCGCAATGTACAGGGTCCAACTTAATGTGCTAATGGTTTTTAACAGATGATCAGAAAAAATCTGCTGTCCATACATTTGGGTCGAGTAAGATTGCAAGTTCTATGTGAAACCTCTAATTTATTTTTCTCGTTTTCGACGATCGGTGGTCTGTTCATCCCCTTAAAAGACCATCAGGATATTAAGGTCCCTATACAGGGTGTACAATAAAATAGGACAGCTACTTAAAGGGGTGCTTCAGACCATCACACTGAACAACTTTCTCTACGGGACCAATATCGAAATCGCGAAAAAAAAATCTGCTGTCCCATACATTTCAGTCGAGTTATGTTTGCAGTTTTGTATGGGAGAGCGGATTTTTTTTTCGCGATTTCGATATTGGTCCCATAGAGAAAGTTGTTCAGTTTGATGGTCTGAAGCACCCCTTTGAGTAGCTGTCCCATTTTATTGTACACCCTGTATATCTACGTAAGTATGTTTTGTTTACTAAATCTTTGTAGGTATCTCCGTAAGACAATGACAAATAATCACGTGGGTTGCCAGCATGAACAGATTCCCGTCACGTAGTGTTGTCAGGGGGGAAATAAATATTTTACCCCGAAATCGCGACGCTCTATATGGTAATTTTTACATTTTTTCAGTCAAGTAAAGTCATTGTTTGTGTCGCCTTTATTGTTTAGGGAATTAGGATCAGGTGTGTGAAGAGAAATATTATGTTTTTGAGGGAATGGGAATATGTGAATAAATTAGGGATGTACCTAACTCTATAAAATACTTACTTACTTGTTTATACCGATACGACATCGATATGAGAGGATCAATAGTAAAATAAAATCAAGTCATGTGAAATGCATGCTGACGGTTTTCAAAAAGGCATAAAAGACGCGTATTTACAAGAGCTGTAAGGTGCAAAAAGAATTATTCGAAGAAATAGAAAACGGAAAAAGTTATGGCCGAAAAAGAGAAAAATAAAAACAAGAATTTTTGATTTTGGCGCTCGATATTTTGGAAACGAAGAATGATATCCAAAGTTTGAGGAAAATTCCTCTATTTTTTTGCCGCGATTTTGAGTATAATTATTGGTCCCATAATGAAAGTTGTTTAGTTTCATGGTCTGAAAGGGATGATCAGACCATTAAACTAAACTATTTTCATTATGGGTCCAACAGTCAAAATCGCGGCAAAAAAATCAACATAGGAAAAGGAAACTGCAAACCTACTCGACCTAAATGTATGGGACCGTTGACCTTTTTTCGTAATTTTGATGTTGGTTCCTTAGTGAAAGTTGTTTGGTTTAATGCTCTGAAGCACCCCCTAAAATAAATGTTACGCATTTTACTTTACACCCTGCGTAGATTGGTAGTTGTAGCAAAGTCTCGGACCACCCCAAAAGTGAAGTCAGTCGTGAATCTGTGTATAAAATATCTGTGTGTAAATATTGGAGTGTAGTCTGTGGTGTAGTAAACAGTTTATAGAAAATTAACATGAAAAAGATACCCATGGTTATTATTTTCATACTCCCATTTTTCAAAAGAAAGCTGTCAAGTCAGCTAACATTAGCAGCTGACAGATTGTTTCTGCTCGACCCCCAACGTGTATGATTGATGATATAAACTTCTGACAAAATAATAGTTCACGGAAAAGTTATAGTTTCACTAACGATTGTTTATAAAATTGTAGTTAGTTAGTAAAGTATAGTCATTAACCTGAACTGAACGTGTCCTGAATTAGTTCAGCTTTTATTAATGGAACGAAAACTATCCTAAAGATGTAGAGAGCTGACTAAGCAACAATTAGTATAAGAGTTAAGTATACTTTTTTTTACCATCAGCAGCAAGGCTGATTCAGTGTTTATGGGGTGTAGAGCATCTCTGTGATGGGGATGGATCGGGTCTGCCTGCATAACTCCAGTCAGTTTAGAAGTTGCAAACGTTTAAAGGTTTGTAAAAGTTTACAATCAGCTGCAAGGTTGATCGTATGATATTATTATAGTATGCACTGTTTATAGCTATGTGAACAGTATAAAAACTGACATTGTCTGTCAGTCAGTTTAGGAGATACAGCCTTTCAAAGGTCGGATCTTTGAACGGCTGTAGCTCCTAAGCCGACTCTTGAACCATGTCAGTTTTTGTACTGTTCACATAGCTATACAGTGCATACTACAATAATATCATACGATCAGCCTTGCAGCTGGTCGTAAATTTTTTACTGACCTTTAAACATCAGTAACTCCTAAACCGACTGAAGTTATGCAGGCAGACCTGGTCCATCCCCATCACAGAGATGCTCTACACCCCATAAACACTGAATCAGCCGTGCTGCTGACGGTTGCAAAAAGTACACTTATCTCTTATAATGAATGAAGGAACATCAATCAAGTCGATGTTAACAACAGAATAGATCTAGATCAGGGGGTCGATCGCGCTTCAGAAATGTCCACAATTGCAACCGACTCACAAATTCTTACACAATCGGTAATTAAGGGGTTTCCCTGACCGAACGACCTTGGCTCTTTCAGAGCCACCTCACCTCTACTAAACTACGTCATTTTAGTAGGTATACCTATTTTTGACTAGCTTGTCCTTCATTATGTCACAGTGGAGCCTTCTAATCCAAGGAAATCACATTCTAAAATCATAAGAATTCGCCCCAATTAACTCATGAAATATTGGTCTTAAAAAAATTTTGCTAAATAGCAATTTTAGATCTTAATAATATTGTCTACACAAAAGTTTGTGTCTCAATCTCAAGTAAATGTGACTTCAACTTAAAAAGTAGATGCACATAATACAGATTTTTTCCAATATTTAGGCTTTCCTTTGAACACAGGTTTCATATGTATTTTATAGAAAAATAAGAAATATGATCTATATCAAATAAAGCCGAGATGTTGAAGAATATTGCTACACTTTTCAATTATTTGTATGTCTTTCAAATAACGAGAAGATAGCTTCTAAAAACCAGTAAAATATGGCCCGAGCTAGCGTTTACCTATGGGGAGCCTCTTAGGTTACACGGTCAGTATTTCATCAGTCTGGTCCATCAGTCTGGTCATGTATATTTGATTTGAAGGGAAACTGACTCGAGATTGACCCGACTAACATGGTGCTTCAGTATATCAGTTTCCCTTCAAATTAAATAAACATGACCAGACTGATGGACCAGAAACACTGAACGTGTAACCGGGCTCTTAAGGAATGCATCGCCACATCGTCCATCAGCTACTGGTGAGATGATCGGGAAAAGTGGTGTTCTCTCGTTTCTCAGGCCAAGACCCTCTTTAGCTCGCGGAGTTCGTTTTTTACAGACTGCCCCTGAAGGATGGTAAAATTAGTTGGTCAGGCTTGCTGGACGTATATTTCGCACTACTTTTAAAAAGTTAGATATTCTCAATACAACATTTAGTCTAGTAAACAGTCGTGATAATAAAATATAATGCATATAAAGAAACTCTTCCCACAATAAAATACCCCAGCTATCTCCGCTTACCACAAAACATTCAGCTCACGGAATCAGTTAAAAATTAAACTATTTCAGTGGCGGACGATTTGCGCCGCCACTCAACGACTATCCATCACGACTCGACGTTTGGGAGCTGGCAGCGAGGCCAATGGCCCGCGGAATGGGTATCGTGAGATGAATATTTTAGTAGTTCGGGATATGTTTTAGATAATAGGATATTTTTTAGAAGTTGCATTTTATGGGAATCAGGTAAATACAAATAAGACCAGGTTTTTTAAGAGGATGGTCAGACCATCAAACTGAACAATTTTCTCTAAGGGACCAACAAAGAGATCGCAAAAAAATAAAAAGTTGGCTATAATACACTTGGGTCAAGTAGGATTGCGGTTTTGTATGGAAAACTACCTTTTTGTCGTATGGGACGGGAGTCGAAAAAAAATTGTTATATTTTTGGGTTATTGTTACCTATCTGCGTGCTAAATTTCGATTCAATATGTTTAATAATGAGCGAGTAATTTGAGGCGGGGCATACAGACCGACAGACAGAATGGACGAAAGTATAAAGGTTCCTAACTTACGAAAATCTACTGTTTTATACAATACTGCAATACCGACTCAACTCAAATGTATGGGACAGCATGTCTTCATAGTGAAAGTTGTTCAGTTTGATGGTCTAACACAACCTTTTAAATATTACTAGGGTGTTTTGTTACATTCTGTATATCTTTTTTTTTTTTTTTATTCTTTTTTTTTAATTCTTTTTTATTTATATCATGATTTACCTACTTGAGCTGAAAAGGTGTTTATACAGGGTGAAATTGATATCATTGGCATCCTTTTAAACTAAGAGTCTACCCATCAAACTGAACAACTTTTACTATGGGAGCAAACCAATCAGTTTAAAATAAAAATCAGCTGTTGCATTCATTTGTGTCGCGTAGGCATTGCAGTTTAGTACGGAACAGCTGATTTTTTTGTTGCTCCGATCGGTTTGCTCCAATAGTGAAAGTTGTTCAGTTTGATGGGTAGAATCTTAGTTTAAAAGGATGCTTATGATATCAATTTCACCCTGTATAACTCATTCAATACCCAAGCTTCATTCACAATAATGATTTGAATGAATATCAAACGCCCACGTGTGACATATTATTATCATGAAAACGAAAGATGCACCCAACGGACCACAACCGATCATCACAGCAAATCATCAGTTCCTAACCGTCAGTTAAGTGACTTGCAGATACCAGCTCAATTATGTTAACCTATCACTTAGGTTTACTTAGGTATCATTTGCAATTTTTAACCTTATAAATTTTAAATCTACAACGGGAATTTTACCTTACAGCTTCAGGATTATGATTCAAAATTGTAATAAAGACATTAGAGAAATAAAGGTGAGATGCTTATGAAAGGATAATTATGCTTCGTGTTCTCAACTTTGTAAGAAACCTTTAATTCTAAGGTTGTTCGTAGACGGTGCGATCTGAAAACGCGTTTACGATTAATTATAATTATAGAAGAAGTGATTTTATGTCTGTCTACTAAGGCACACAAAGGTTTTGGTATTTTTTCGATTATCGAAGTTAAGCAGGTCCGGCCAGTCTTTCGGTGAGTGGCCGCGTAAGCGGTATTTCATCTTGAGGGTCTCTGTATTTCGAAAGGCACGTAGTCCCGGATTAGTTCCGTCAGATGGTGGTGGAACTATTTAGCAAGTTGACTACTACTTGTAACATGCCTCCACCAATCCGCATTAAGTCTGCATGCTTAAGTTATGGCCCACTCCCTCTCCCCCTTCGGTAGGTATACCTAAGAGAAAGTTTTTGCTCTCCAAAGAGATCCTATATACGTTATTATCTATGGTCGGAATAGGTAGTGCTATTCAGGGTAATGTCGCGAATATTTGTGTGATGAATATTAATATTTGTATTCAATTCATGGGTCTTCTCAACCCATTCGATCTATACGGGGCGTGCACCCTGTTTAATATACAATGCATAAAATTGTAGATACAGACACCCATGAATCAAATACAAATATTACAAATATTCGCGACATTATCCTGAATAGCACTACCTATTCCGACCACTGGTTATTATCATTAAAATTGCCAGCAGTGGTTACTTGGATATGAAACTTTTAAATTAATAAAGTTAAGTATGTTAAGAAAGTTATTGCCTGTAGGATCCCACTGCAGGGCTAGTGCGGATTGGTCGAGGCAAATTAGTGGTCTACTGGAGAAAAGCCTAAGCAACGTAGGGATTCTGGTTTCCTTCGAAGTTTCACTTGACTCGACATTTATCATGATTATGCTAAAACCAACGTTTGCATTCTTAAAAGGGTGTCCAAAATAATATGTAAAATATGCAACTAAATTGCGACTTTTTAATCGCAAACCATTCACATCTGCCTTTACCTTTCCGTAACTAAATGTTTAACCAACTAATTTAGTAAAATAACATACAATGTAGAAGTAAAAAAAAATAAGTTTGACTTTATAATGAGGTGTATTTGTCATGGAGCTCATTACTGGGTGGGAGTCAGGATGCTGTGGTTCTTCGTGTTCGTGGCCGTGGCTCTGGGGTCGGTGAGAGGGGACGCTGAGGTGATGAGCCATGTGACAGCTCACTTCGGGAAGGCCTTGGAGGAATGTAGGGAAGAGGTAAGTTTTCTCGTATATTTGTTAATCATTGTCATTGTTAATCATTATCATTTTTGAAAACTCAGGTAAGCTATGGCTAAAAGTGGAAAAAGTTAATTTGGACTGGACCGCCCCAGGAGACTTACAAATGTTGTCAAGTCAGAGCCTCATTAAATCATCATCATCGTAATCTCAACCGAACCAAAATGATCAACTCAATCCTGCGTTGCTCTCAACTGGTTCCCATCACCATCACCAGGACATCGATCTATCGTCATACCTTCTAGTCTAGGCTTTTCAAAGGAACTGGCACTATAAATCAGATTAAATGAAAGTTAAATACCCCTAGTTACCAAAACCCTCACTGTATACTACTGTAAACCCCACAGTCGGGTCTAACGTCGGAGCTGATGGAAGAGTTCCACCACTTCTGGCGCGAGGACTTCGATGTGGTGCACCGGGAGCTCGGCTGCGCCATCATCTGCATGTCCAACAAGTTCAGCCTGATGCACGATGACGCCAAGATGCACCATACCAACATGCATGACTATATCAAGAGCTTCCCTAAAGGTGATTCTTTGACTTGTCTCTTTTGAATATTATTGATTTTTAACATGTTACAGCCATGTTGTGCTATTTCGAATCAAATTAAAGATTGAAAAATTCAGTCTCGGGCGGGACTTGAACCCGCACCCTTCCAAACCGGGGAAGTGCGTTATCCAATTTCGCTACCGAGCCCACTAGCCAGAGAACGAATTTTTCAATCTGTTGCGTCTTGAGGGGACGTGAGCGACATCTACTGGCAGCTATTACAAACTAGCCAACCCGCAAGTTCAGAATTACAACTGAAATTCATACGGTATAGATGACACACCCTGTTCCAATTTCAAATATTATTGATTTTTAACATGTTACAGCCATGTTGTGCTATTTCGAATCAAATTAAAGATTGAAAAATTCAGTCTCGGGCGGGACTTGAACCCGCACCCTTCCAAACCGGGGAAGTGCGTTATCCAATTTCGCTACCGAGCCCACTAGCCAGAGAACGAATTTTTCAATCTGTTGCGTCTTGAGGGGACGTGAGCGACATCTACTGGCAGCTATTACAAACTAGCCAACCCGCAAGTTCAGAATTACAACTGAAATTCATACGGTATAGATGACACACCCTGTTCCAATTTCAAATATTATTGATTTTTAACATGTTACAGCCATGTTGTGCTATTTCGAATCAAATTAAAGATTGAAAAATTCAGTCTCGGGCGGGACTTGAACCCGCACCCTTCCAAACCGGGGAAGTGCGTTATCCAATTTCGCTACCGAGCCCACTAGCCAGAGAACGAATTTTTCAATCTGTTGCGTCTTGAGGGGACGTGAGCGACATCTACTGGCAGCTATTACAAACTAGCCAACCCGCAAGTTCAGAATTACAACTGAAATTCATACGGTATAGATGACACACCCTGTTCCAATTTCAAATATTATTGATTTTTAACATGTTACAGCCATGTTGTGCTATTTCGAATCAAATTAAAGATTGAAAAATTCAGTCTCGGGCGGGACTTGAACCCGCACCCTTCCAAACCGGGGAAGTGCGTTATCCAATTTCGCTACCGAGCCCACTAGCCAGAGAACGAATTTTTCAATCTGTTGCGTCTTGAGGGGACGTGAGCGACATCTACTGGCAGCTATTACAAACTAGCCAACCCGCAAGTTCAGAATTACAACTGAAATTCATACGGTATAGATGACACACCCTGTTCCAATTTCAAATATTATTGATTTTTAACATGTTACAGCCATGTTGTGCTATTTCGAATCAAATTAAAGATTGAAAAATTCAGTCTCGGGCGGGACTTGAACCCGCACCCTTCCAAACCGGGGAAGTGCGTTATCCAATTTCGCTACCGAGCCCACTAGCCAGAGAACGAATTTTTTTGATAATGATTAACAATGCCAGTAGATGTCGCTCACGTCCCCTCAAGACGCAACAGATTGAAAAATTCGTTCTCTGGCTAGTGGGCTCGGTAGCGAAATTGGATAACGCACTTCCCCGGTTTGGAAGGGTGCGGGTTCAAGTCCCGCCCGAGACTGAATTTTTCAATCTTTAATTTGATTCGAAATAGCACAACATGGCTGTAACATGTTAAAAATCAATAATATTTGAAATTGGAACAGGGTGTGTCATCTATACCGTATGAATTTCAGTTGTAAGTCTGAACTTGCGGGTTGGCTAGTTTGTAATAGCTGCCAGTAGATGTCGCTCACGTCCCCTCAAGACGCAACAGATTGAAAAATTCGTTCTCTGGCTAGTGGGCTCGGTAGCGAAATTGGATAACGCACTTCCCCGGTTTGGAAGGGTGCGGGTTCAAGTCCCGCCCGAGACTGAATTTTTCAATCTTTAATTTGATTCGAAATAGCACAACATGGCTGTAACATGTTAAAAATCAATAATATTTGAAATTGGAACAGGGTGTGTCATCTATACCGTATGAATTTCAGTTGTAATTCTGAACTTGCGGGTTGGCTAGTTTGTAATAGCTGCCAGTAGATGTCGCTCACGTCCCCTCAAGACGCAACAGATTGAAAAATTCGTTCTCTGGCTAGTGGGCTCGGTAGCGAAATTGGATAACGCACTTCCCCGGTTTGGAAGGGTGCGGGTTCAAGTCCCGCCCGAGACTGAATTTTTCAATCTTTAATTTGATTCGAAATAGCACAACATGGCTGTAACATGTTAAAAATCAATAATATTTGAAATTGGAACAGGGTGTGTCATCTATACCGTATGAATTTCAGTTGTAATTCTGAACTTGCGGGTTGGCTAGTTTGTAATAGCTGCCAGTAGATGTCGCTCACGTCCCCTCAAGACGCAACAGATTGAAAAATTCGTTCTCTGGCTAGTGGGCTCGGTAGCGAAATTGGATAACGCACTTCCCCGGTTTGGAAGGGTGCGGGTTCAAGTCCCGCCCGAGACTGAATTTTTCAATCTTTAATTTGATTCGAAATAGCACAACATGGCTGTAACATGTTAAAAATCAATAATATTTGAAATTGGAACAGGGTGTGTCATCTATACCGTATGAATTTCAGTTGTAATTCTGAACTTGCGGGTTGGCTAGTTTGTAATAGCTGCCAGTAGATGTCGCTCACGTCCCCTCAAGACGCAACAGATTGAAAAATTCGTTCTCTGGCTAGTGGGCTCGGTAGCGAAATTGGATAACGCACTTCCCCGGTTTGGAAGGGTGCGGGTTCAAGTCCCGCCCGAGACTGAATTTTTCAATCTTTAATTTGATTGTCTCTTTTGGTCTTTATCACAATCACATTATTATTTCGTAGGTCGAAGTAAGGTTTTGAAACTTTATCAGTTTTATTAACACCATCTCCGTTCAGGGCTGAGGTCATTCGAACCCTAAAAATGCTTTAGGCTTTATATACCATTTCCTCAATCTGGGCTGCAGATTTCAGCGAATTTAATGATAGCCAAGCTCCAGAAGGTGATTTTTACAATAGGTAGCCTGCGTATTGTAGTTTTTATGCACTTAACACGTTCCGGCGCGGTGAACGAGACACAATAGAACTTTTATTGTTATCACTGATATAGGCGGTAACTATCCAGGAACGTGTTAAGATAATCTTTTGCCAAATCTGATTCATGTTTAACTGCAAGAAGCGCAGAATCTTGAAACTGAATCCGATACAAAAAGTGGATAAACACCCCAGTAGCAGGTAAAACAACTACCTAATGTCAAGTGTCGACCCATGGACGTACACAAAACTGTGGATAAAAATATGTCAGTCGCATTGACAACGTCGTACCAATTCCTTTTATAATCTACAGGTGAGATCCTATCAGCGAAGATGGTGGAGTTGATCCACAACTGTGAGAAGATCTATGATGACCTGCCGGACGAGTGTGACCGGGTCGTCAAGACTGCTGCTTGCTTCAAGGTCAACGCCAGGAAGGAAGGCATCGCGCCCGAAATGACCATGATGGAAGCTGTCTTGGAGAAATATTAACTTATCTATAATTGTTATTGATCCTTATTGCAACTGTCTCTCTGCTTGGTTAGGTAGACTATGCGCTGTAAATACAATACCATCAGAGTGTATATGGAGTGAGCACAATCGTGCGGTTCACCTACTCTAGCATATAATACATAGAGAAAAAATTACGCTAGATCTAAAACTTGCTAAGCCTTATCGCCTACTGTGTGACGTGTGTGTTCTAGTATATGTGAGGAAAGCTTGATAGAAGCTTCCAGATTAATATAAACTCTGATAACTACAAGCTTTAAGCTAGCTAGTTGTTTCTCAGCTCCTATGTATTTTCCATTGAAATTATTTTTCTGTGCCGTAGTAATCTGTTCCTGGAAAAAATCTGAATAGATTATAATTTCTATTTACTGTAAGCCAGCCACTGTTTCTATTACCATTAATGATTCTACAGTTTTTTTATTTTTTCCTGTTGCAATAAGTATCAAAGCTGTAGCCTAATAATTAATTTACTTTAATGACCTTGGAACGAAACGGAATTGTTAATTTTGTATTTTATTATTGTTTAAATGGAAAATGAAAAAAAAAACATGAAATATACCTTACAACATTGAGGCTATCGAAGCATGTAAATAAATAATTAGCATTTGTAAAAATTTTATTCAAGAGCGTAACGCCTACAAACTGCTGAACTAATTGGCGATATTAAAATTTGTAAACTTAGATGAATTAATCTGAAATAAGTAACAATTTGATCAAAGAGCGTAACGCCTACAAACTGCTCAGCAGATTGGCGATATTAAAATTTGTAAACTTAGATGTAAGAATCTGAAAGAAAGAAATAAAAAAATACCTAAATTAAAATAACTTCAAGCGTTCAAGACTTTTGACATGGACCCGAATTCCTTGTCCTACCCCGCTTAGCTTAAGCGTATTGTATGGAATTGCAAATGTAAAAGGTGCTGACGGTGCGGTGATGAAATCTTGTGCCGCTTCGAGCGCTATAACTCCAAAGCATATGTATACAGGGTGTAACAAAACACCCTAGTAATACTTAAGGGGGTGCTTCAGACCATCAATCTGAACAACTTTCACTATGGAGCTAACATCGAGAAAAAATAAAAAAAAATCTGCTGTCCCATACAAAACTACAGTACCTACCGACTCGACTTTTTTTTACAGGACAGCTGATTTTTTTATTTTTTCTTTATGTTGGCTCCATAGTGAAAGTTGTTCAGTTTGATGGTCTGAAGCACCCGCAAAAACAAATCGCGAAAAAAAGTCTTTTGTTCCATCATCATCATCATCATATCGGCCGATAGACGTCCACTGCTGGACATAAGCATCCCCCAAAATGGGGAGATTTGCCATAATCGCCATAATGCGATGCGTTTGCGATGTTCCATGCTAAGCATCACATCGTACACATCTACTCGAGCTAAATGTATGGAGCCAAAACAATTTTTTATTCGCGATTTCGTTTATGGTTCCATAGTGAAAGTTGTTCAGTTTGATGGTCTCAACAGATACAGACAACAGAGATAAAAGATTGAAAATATGTTTATTTTTACTTTTGTAACACCCTGTACAGAGTCCTTCTAAATATGCTGACACTTTTTTAAGGGGATGGTAAGACTATCAAACTGAAAAACTTCCTATATGGGATCAACATCGAGATCACGCAAAAAAATCTGCTCCTCCATACAAAACTGCAAACCTACTCGAGCCAAAATGAATGGGACAGATGACATTTTTTTCGCGATTTCGATGTTGGTTCCTTAGAGAAAGTTGTTCAATTTGACGGTCTTATTATCCTCTTAAAAGAGTGTCAGCATGTTAAGAAGGACCCTGTATAAATTATAAAATTAGTAGCGTTCGACAGAGCAAGGGAGTGCGTTTCTCACGATGCCGATGTCTACAAGATTTTTTTTTTCCCAAACCCATTATCACACATCATCTAAACACATCCTATTAGTTGGCTCTTACTTGCTTTAAAGAGACGTCGTCGCATGGTAGACATCCTCAGGGAGGGCTTTTTAAAACTTATTAGAATCAAAATTTTAATTTTTGAACGCCGGAAGGCAAGGCATGAAGGACTTTTTTAAAACCTACCTAACTAACATCTGCTTGTTAGTTACTAATGTTCTACAAATTAATAATCTTTATCTTTCTTAAGTACTATAAACCAAAATAAATACGAGTGAACTATACTCGATTAGAGTTGTAAATCTACCGTAGTCTACCAAATCGTGAGGTAGACTACCGGTAGGCTACGTAAGCTACGGTAGCAATTGTAGATTATTCAGTCGTTGAAATATTGACCATTTTACAATATTTAAGGCGGCTGCCATTTATTATTTGTGATAAATAAGCTAAGAGAGCTTCGGCAATAATTTTAGAGAAAGTAAAAATCAATCTAAACGCGAAAAAAGGACATTGACATACACTATTTTATAAAAGTTTGTTTAAAATGTGATATTATGCATTAAGCCACGATAGCCTAGCTCTTAGGGGTATGGGTTCGATCCCCAGAGCACGTACGTACTACTGAAATGTGGTTTTTATAATTTGTATTTCATGTCGGTACGGACGGTTTAAAAGAATTATAGTTGGCTTCTTGGTGAAGGAAAACATCGTGAGGAAACCTTCATGTCCGAAAAGAGGGGCAATTTATAGGCTAATGTAATGACAAAATCGTCTTTTGTTGATATTTTAAAATATTTACATAATGTTAATTAATTTGTATTGATTAGTACTTTCTCATATTACATATTACTTGAACAAAAATCAAAATTTAAAAAAAAAAATCTACGATTTTTTATTTGAAATCTACATAATCTACGGTATGAATCGGTAGTCTACCGTAGTCTACCATAGTCTACCGGTAGACTACCGTAGGCAGTGGTAGGCTACGTAGCATTTAAAACTCTATACTCGATATATACAGTAAAGCAACTACGTGAAATCGCTCAAATCGCCCCACGAACGTAGACGAGCGCCCCACATACACGGCCTAATGAGGTATTTCAGTTACTGTTGCGCCCCGTGTACACACGGCGACCAACCAGCATAACGAACCAACATAAGCTGGCCGAGCGACGTTATACGTTACTCGACCTACGCGCGGCCAGGTTATGTTGGTTTTGTATAGCTTGATGTATCGCCGTGCGTACGTGGCGCTCGTCCACTATCGTAATTATAATAATAGTGGAACAGCTCACCAGTCGAGGCGGGTCTATAGCAGCGATGACATTACTCTATATTTAGGGTAGATTTCGACATACATTGCTTGGTTTGATCGCTACACTTTAAAATAGAGAGAACAAATCAGGCGATGTATGCCGAAATCGGCCCTAAATGTAGGGTACTTAATGTAATCGCACTTAATGTTTCCTCTACTTAGCTGGCACTTTGTGTAGGGACGGGCACCGGCAAACTCGGTACCGCCCGCAAGTAAAGCAGCGATTATATTACCCTACATTTAGGGCCGATTTTGGTATACATTGCTTGCTTTGATCGCTATCAACTATAAATCAGTCATTGTATGCCGAAATCGGCCCTGAATGACGGGTAGTGTAATTACTGCTTAAGGGCTCTTACAGACGAGCGACACTTTGCTGTCGCCGTGGGTCGCAGAGCGTCGCGCTCATCCACTTTACGGTCACGCGATCCTCCGCGACACACGGCGACCGCCAAGTGTCGCTCGTCTGTAAGCGCTCCAAGTCAGTACTGGAACACCCTCCCCCCAACCCCCGCTCATGTCGCGTTCGCCTCCGCCAAGCCAAATGACACTATGGCTCGACTGTGTGCGTGCGTCGATTCGAGCGCTTGCATGAAGTTGCTCTACTGTATAATTATCTCTTTTCTGTGCTGATGATATCCTGTACGCCACAGTATAAGACAGTAATCCATCTTCATACGATGGTACCAAACGCGATGTACGCCTCGTAGCACGCACACACTGACAATATTATCTCCGCGTCGCGCATCTGGCGCGCTGCCTTGATCGTCTTAAGGGTCTATGTCGAAAAATAATGGGATAGCTTATATTACGGCCTGATGCGAGAGAAAGAGATGGGGCGGCGCGCGCGTCCGAAACGAATCGAGCGCCAAATCAAACTTTATTTAATTGTGATTGTACTATTTATGTAAGTTCAATTCTGCTCTAATCAAAATTTAGAAAATATCAATCTCTTTTTTTAAATCAAGTTTTGTGTTTCTATTATTCACCGTTTAGCAGTTCCAAGCGTTTATAGATAAAAACGGAGGCTACTTTGGCTTGTTTTTCTATCGATAAAATGTGTCTTAATCGTGTTTTGGCTCTAATCAAAACTTCAATTATATGTTCAATTTACACATATACGAAAATCATACTCCTACTGTTAGTACTTCATGATATATAAAGCTTTGAAGAATCCTATTTTTTTCACATAGCCCCTTAACGAGCACACATTCAAGCCGCGTTTGGTACCATTGTATGAAGATGGGTTACTGTCTCTTACTGTGTCTACGCTGCACTCGCCTTGCACGTGGAAATGACTCGACGATAATACCTGCTACGTCCAACACATGAAGTTCTCTCGTTCGATTTAATTATAACCAAAATGAATGTGACAAAATAATCATAAGATAAGCTGACAGTTTGACAGAATAATTATTTTTGGACTATTAATAAAAAAAGACCAGTCAAGTCCAAGTCGGAACTCGGGCAATTAGAGTTCCGTATCAACAGTTGTTATTACATGGTCATGGTTACCATTTTAAAACATCGATCTTGGGTACTTCATAATGAGTACTATAAACGGAAACTTATTAAATAACTAACCACATAGTAGGTAGAGATACTAGTAGCACTTTTTGGATACCGAAATTAAAGTAACCAAGGTGCCCAATTGATAATTTTTCATCAATGTTTACCTCATTTCCAATATGCATGGCTCGTTTTAGAATTATTTGGCAAATTTTTTTTATATTGGAACTGAATTATTTTGAAAAACAATAATGGGTCTGACAAACGTTTTTCACTTTACATGTCAAATAAATCTTCAAGAAATTACAAAAAAAACTGTGTTTTTACTTTTTTTATATCTTCAAAAATGGCTGAGATATTAACGATCAAATTGCGTATTTCCGGACGAAGGTTTTTAAAAACGCGGGCGGGCGCCCACTAGCCGATGACGTCACACCCCCGGTCATTCGTCAGTCGCGCTCTCGTACGCTCGCTGCTGTGCAGTAAACATCGAGTTCTATTCAGTGAAAATGGAAAAAAAGTGTTGTATTGTGCCTCAGTGTTTCAATTCAACTGTGAAAACACCCGATAACTCTTTTTTTATGTGCCTGAGGACCCAAAAATGAGAAAGAAGTGGATGACGGCCATAAAAAGAGTAGATGCAATAGGGCCTAAAACTAAAGCGCACTGCTGTGAAGACCATTTCGATGTTTTTAAACTAATAAAACACAAATAATCATCAACAACAACAACCTCGTACGAGCAAGATGTGGATTGCGATTGCGAGTACCTACCTACCTAGATTTTTTAAATCGTTGTCCATAATGTAGGTCCTAAACTACACACAGACACACTTTAAGGAAGGTTTAAGCTTGAACAAATACCGGGGTTGCTTTAGTAACCTGCGGCACGAATTTGAGGGGGAGGGGAGGGAGGGGGTAGGGGGGGTACCCACACCACCCCCCCCCCCCCTAAAGGGAAAAAGTGAGGAAACCCCCCCTTTTTTTAAATGTTTGAAGTTTGAGGTTATAATTAGCAAAAAAGTGCAATTTTTGGTGTCCTGCTGCACGAATTTGGGGGAGGGAGGGGGGCAACCCCCCTTACTCCTTACTCCCCTTACCACCCCAAAACCCCCTTTTAAATGGGGTGCAAAATACAATATATATATGATGATAGGGGATGTTCGCCGATGCGCGAGTAGATTGTTTTTACACTACTATGCGCAAACGGTGTACATCCCTCATGCGTAGGATAAGCGGCAGCGCCAACAGCATCTTGAACATGTTTGCGAGTAGGTTTGACTGTCAGTACGTGAACCATTGCTGTATGGTTCACGTACTGACAAACAAACAGTTATAATGTAGTAATGTGTTGTGTGTATAAACTAACAGTAGGCTAAGTGTGTTACTAACAAAATTATGATCTCAGTTGGTCGAAATAAAGTTTTTCTATTCTATTCTATATTAAGGGAGCGGGAGGGGTGGGGGAGGGGGACCCTCTATCCCCCCCCCCGAAGCGCAAAAAAGGCATTGTTACAAGTCGAAACGCGTTTGCTCCGCTCCGCTACGCTTCGCTCCGCACTTATTTATTGCACCCCTTACTTCTGTCAAAAAGGGGCCGGGCCTCCGCCGCTCCGCTTCGCTCCGCTACGGCCCGGTGCCAATGCCGGTACAGAAAGGTTTTTTGACATTCACTGCGGTTATGCTCGTTGTATGATTTTTTGTGGGAGACCCCACGGGGGCCCTCCCCTTCGCTATCCCCCTCGCCGACCCCCTCACTATCCCCCTCGCCCACCACCTCGCTCACCCCCTGGCTCACCCTCTCACTCACCACCTCGCCCACCCCCTCGCTCACCCCCTCGCTCACCCCCCCCCCCCCTCTCATTGCCCATTACAAAGAAAACAAAATTTTTCGTTTATTCACTTCTTTTTTGCCTCCCAGCGTGGGTGGGGGGGGAGGGGCAGAGGGGGGCTCCCCCTCCTCCCACGCTCCCTACCACCTATTTTTGGACTGCAGGATACTAAAAATTTCACTTTTATGCTAATTATAACCACAAACTTCAAATATTAAAAAAAAGGGGGTTTCCTCACTTTTTCCCTTTAGGGGGGGCATGTGGGAACCCCCCTCCACCCTACGCCCCCCCCCCCCCCACCCTCCACCCATCCCTCCCACAAATTCATGCCGCAGGATACTAAAGCTGATCCCAAATACCTACCCGTCAGTAGGTAATGCTTACATAAAACATACACACCTTTTTGAAAACCTTCATCCATTCTACACACCACACGGTTTATTTCAGTGTAATCGGTTATAAAATTAATGTAAAAGTATTATTTCCTTGAAATACTAGCATATAAACGAAATTAAACGAATTTTTGACGAACAAACGAAACAAAATGCACCGGACCGAGCGCCGCGCTGTGTCGCGGTCGCGGGCTGAGCGTGGGTGTGACGTGAAAGCGTGAGCGCGCGTAAACTCGGAAATTTTAAAAAGCGCTTAAACTTCTCGTCGTCTTCGGAAATACTGCATGTATTGAAGTGAAATAAAAACTAATGTAATGTACATGATCTACGCTAAGATTTTAAGTGTATTTTTTAGTAATATTTTGACCCTTTTGTGTTCCCCATTATTCATAAACATTTCATAAAATTGTTGGTTGTTATGTCTTTTGCGCCCCCTAAGATAGAAAATAGTTTTTTTTTTACTAAAGTATGTAATTGAACCACTATTTGTGCTGACTGCTATATTTTTTTATTAATCTCAATGCTTTTATGAATTTTTTTTTATTGAACCATCAAGTTTCAGCTTCCCCTCTGAGAAAAATACGTGTGACAGAAGGACGGATAGACACCAAGGTTATTCTATTAAGTGTTCCGTTTTGCCTATTTAGGTACGGAACACTAAAAAAACGGTATAAAAATCTGCACCCAGGATAAAAAAGATCTAGAATTGTGACAAACAGATAACAGTGAAAATGTTAAGGAAAGTAACGTTTGTGATAATGATGTTCATGGCAGTAGATCCATGGGTAGATGGATCACAAGATGTCGTAATGAATTTGTCTATCAATTATGCTAAAGCTCTCGAAACATGCATGAAAGAAGTAAGTAACCGACTACAAAACAACCAAAGTATTTTTCTAATAGAACATTACTTTATCGAAGTCGCTGTCAAGCCGGTACGATTCGCGACTGGGCTCGGAGTAGTTTTTTGGGCTTGACTTGACACCGACTCCAATAAAACAACCTTAATGTTCTTATAGATGCGAATTTAAACGTTGGTTGTCTTATTATCATGAACTTCTTTTTGTATGTCGGTTTGCATTTTTTAACAAAACTTTTTTTCTACCATTTAACTCTGCGATAGGTATTTCCTCCAAAACAGAAAAAGAATTATCCAAATCAGTCAAGAAATACCGAAGTTATCGTGTAGCATAAATAAAAAAAGCATGCAGACTTATTGGAAACCCCGTCTTTTTTTTAAATCCAGTTAAAAAGTTATTCTATAACATCAACAGCTTAATCTCCCGGAATCAATAAAAGATGATTTCAAAGACTTCTGGAAACAAGACTTTATGGTGACAAGTCGTGACACGGGCTGTGCCTTCCATTGCCTGTCCACCAAGCTGGACCTTCTAGATCCTGACGGAAGTCTGCATCACGGTAACGCCGAAGAATTTGTGAGGAAACATGGCGCTGGTAAGAACAATGTATTATTTTGTTAGCTGTCTGGTTAAAATATTAATAGTACCACAGTGTCCATGGTGCTAGGTAATAGGAACGGAAAAATGAACGGACACTTAATACGCCACGAAAATATAGTTAAAACTATATTGGAAGGGATATTTTTGCACTTTAAAATATCCTGACTACTTTTCTAAAAAGATTAATAACATTCAAAAACTAAAAAAACTCAAAATGTTTTATTCAAAATAATGGACACATCACATGGATAGCTTTCTGACGTCATTTTTGACCACGTCGGAAGGTGTTCCGTTAAGTTACAGGTAATAGATACTCTTTCTTATACTGTGGTTCCGTTTTGTAGAGAAGATGCGACCAGAAACTCTACTTTTAAACAAAATAAAATATACAAAGTACAAATTACAAATACAATATTGAATACCATAGTGTAACATTGTCAAGACCAGACATTTTGGTAGTTCATAATTATTATTATAATCATCGAGTTTATAATAACCATCGAGTTTAAAGCATTCATATGCATTGTAAGGGAAAATACCTAGAAATGACCTAGACATTCATTGCGAGAAAGTATCAAACCTTTTATAAGTTGCAATCTGTCATAGGATAAAATTGTGTAAAAACATTTCCAAAGTATAACTTTCAACTTTCTTTATAGATGACGTCGTGGCCAAGCAACTCCTGGACATAATCCACAAGTGTGAAGACGAGAACCCTGACAGCGACATGTGCCTGAAGACCATGAAGCTGGCCAACTGTTTCAAGGTCGAAGTCTACAAGATGGACTGGGTGCCTGATTTAGATGTTATAATGGCAGAAATTGTTGTTGAGGCTTAGTTCCAAAGATTTTATTATATTATCGCTTACAATTTGTCCCCGTATTCAATGGTTTGTCAAAATTACTATCTTAATTGTTTCATAAAATTCCACATAAACTACGCACTATGGTCATTTCATTTATTCATTCAATAACAATATAAATTGTGTTTGAAATATTTTACATCTAAAACTTATGTCTAAAAATTCAATCAGAACAATTATATAAAATTACATAGAAGATGCGAAGTTATTAATAATATTTTAAATTAAATTGAAGTTTTAACACACAACTAGAATATAATTAATTAGAAATAATATAATTATGAATGTAAATGTCAGCATAGAATGTCAATATACTTAACACGAATAAATGTATCTCATAAAAACAACAGTTACTTCATTACTAAAATAATTCTAGATATGTCAGATACAAATTTAAATACCTAATTAAATAACGATGATTATGTCATAAATAGTTTATATTATGTTCATTATCATTGTGTATCATTATGTTCTTAAAATTCTCATCATAATTATTATATGGGTAAATACTAATGACCCTCAGAACTCACTTATACTGTAACAACACTTCTCAATCAAAATAGCTCTAAGTTTGTTTTTGAAAATGCTTAAGCGATTGATGACTTTTAAATCTTTAGGCAACTTATTAAATAGTGTCACTGCTTGATTCCGAGCACAATGTTCTACAATTTTCAATTTCGGTACTATAGTAATTTTGAGGTCCTTTCTTCTGGTACCTTCTCTTTCCTGCCTCTCCTCTTCAGTTTCATATAGGTGCCTATGTTTCATCAGGTCACAGAGCAGTACAAGAATGTACAGGCTGGGAACTGTCAATATTCCAAACTTAATGAAGTATTCTTTGCACGAATCCCATGGTGGTATCCGTGCCATAGTGCGTATTGCTCTCTTTTGAACCACAAAAGCTTTATTTATGTTGTAGTCGTAGCTATTTCCCCATAGTTTTATGCTGTACCTTAATCTAGATTCCACAAGCGCATAGTACACAGTCTTTAATTGATTAACAGTTAACTCGTCTCTTAAGGATCTCATGGCATAGCAGGCAGAACTTATAGAATTTTCAACTGCGTCTAATTCTTCCTTCCAATTTAAATATCTACGTAAATGCCAAGAAACTTTACAATATTTGTACTCTGAATACTATTTCCATTTATCTTAGCTTCCAGTATGTCGTTGTTTCTAGCGGTTGTTTTAAAAAGTAAGACATTTGTTTTCGAAGAGTTAACTATAAGATTATTTGTTCCGAACCAAGTTTGAAAAGCAGATAGAGCTTCGTTGATTCTCTTATTAAGAACTTCCATGTTTTGTCCCGAAATTATAGCATTAGTATCATCTGCAAAAACTATTAAGCTGACATCTTGAACCGATTTTAAGATGAAATTAATTAAATCATTTATAAAAATAATAAAAAATATTGGTCCCAAAATTGACCCCTGCGGAACACCTCTTGTAATATTTACCATATTAGACTTGAATGTTTTTTCACATCCTTCGTCTGTTACGCTAGTTACTTCTACGAACTGTTTTCTATTATTTAAGTAAGACTTAAGTAAGTTTAGTGCCTTTCCCCTAACTCCGTAGTATTCAAGTTTATTAATTAATATTTCATGATCTACCATGTCAAAAGCGGAACTAAGATCTAAGAAGACACCAGCTACTTTTTCTTTGTCATTAAGATGTTTTACGACATCGTCAATTAAAGTTCCCACGGCTTCTGATGTACCCACACCTCTCTGATATCCAAACTGTCTACGGTTTAATACGTCATTAAAATTCAAATGTAAGATTAGCCTTGATTTAAGTATTTTTTCAAAAATTTTTGACAATATGGGTAACAAAGATTTTTGAAAAAATACTTAAATCAAGGCTAATCTTACATTTGAATTTTAATGACGTATTAAACCGTAGACAGTTTGGTACTACATTATTGTACAAAAAGGTAGTTGTTGCAATGTTTCTAACCACCCCGAAAGGGAATATCGTCAATAGTTTAAGTATGTATTCATAAAGTAGTAAAGTGTATTGAACCACATTTGATTTAATGAATGAAGAGTACATAAATTGTTGTTGTTTCTGTACCTTTTCCTCTATTATCTCATCATCATCATCGTCTCAGCCGAAAGATGTCCAAGATGGCGCAAGGGCGATGTGGTTAAAGAGTTCCCGAGTAGCGTTCGCATGACCGGAAGGCGAAGCTGGGTAGATAGTATCCTCCACAAGGTGAACCAAAGGCTTGATGACGCATTGGACGAGGACAGCGCTGGACTGCCACTGCCTACGTTTTCCGCCACGCTTCCTACCAAGCGGGGGTGAGGTTAAAATTGGTGGGGGACAGAAATTGTCTGTACTGTATGTAGTACTAGATACTCCTTACACCGTGCTAAGATTTAGTGGGATCACACACGATGATGCATTGAAGGAGTGGCAGACGTCAGTCCGTCATTTGTGAAGCAACGAGTTGTATGAAACCGCACGTAGAAGCATACACGGTGACGGATTGACGCACCGTGTGTGCTCCCACTTAGTCGGTATAATTAACAAACGTCGATTTCCGATCAACTAAACATGAAAATTATAATTGATTTTATCGTTTGAATTTTCTGCGTAGAGGTGACAAATCTGTTACTCTCCTCAAAACTATTTTATTAAAACAATCTCCAGTATTTCGTAAATCATATTAATGTGATAATTTTTCTGTAAAATCCCTTGTCATATTGTGTTATTGAAACATTATTATTACTACTATCGGAAAAAGTTTCTGGGAAGACTCTAGTGTTTTGAAGCAAAAGGATAAAAATTTACTAGAAGAATGGCCTTGAATAATTCGGTACTAAAAGCTATAATTATAGTATTAGCTATGTCACTTGCGGTAGAAACAAATGAAAAGGATGTATTAAAACAACTGACTACCAGTGTCGGGAAAAGATTTAACAAGTGTCAGGATGTGGTACGTAATACAACTTCTTCCTTCACAAAAAAACAATAGCCTGTGGATCTAATTCCATGGAGAAAAACTGGGAACAAATCACACTCCATAGAATGTAGCTACTTAGTGTGGATTTTTGGAGACAAATTAATGGGCAAAAGGGTATCAGAAGTAGATTTAATTGACCTGTGACATAGGTACCTTATTTATAAACAATAAATGGATGGATCTAATGGATCAACTGCGTAACTTGCCTTCCAAAGCACAGAAGTCTTCTAACTTCTTAAAATACGACGAAACAAGTACAAACTGTACTGTAGGGTCTTAAAAGCTCAAAACCAAAGTTACTCCGAAAATTTAGCAAATCCGTCATCGTGAAATGCCCACTACACGGATAGTTGCTGCGAAGGCGATATTTCCTGAATGAGAAATTGTGATATTATAATAGGTACATCTAGTCTCAACCAGCAAAAATGTCGCTCTGTTACAAGCATATTTCAAACTCTTCAACCAGATGAACTACCCACCCATAGTCCTCTCTGACTTCCTCAACTACTGGAGCGGCCAGCACCTTGTCCAATACAACACAGGCTGCGCGATTATCTGCGTAGCTTACGAGCTTCATCTTCTGGATCCTTATGGAAACGTCCATATACCAAACGCTCGGGGCTTCCTCATCTCTGGAGGCGCTGGTAAAAACATTATATTGTTAGTAATGTAAGGTTTACGAGATCTTTATACAAAATTTTTATGATCAACTTCATAACTAACGCCCGGGGTTTCCTCATGTCCAGTGGCGCTGATAAACAAGACAATACAATACATACAATACAATACATACAATACAATACAACCAATACAATCTATTGCGAGATCTTTATACTAAAGTATGGTCAACTCCGTGTATACTTTAACTTTATTTCTAAATGTGTACTATTGTATGATTTCTTATAAATCCTCTCGATTTGACGTTTCACATTTATTTTATGAACGGATGCCCTTTCCGCGTGTTAGTAATCTTTATAATTTGCAACAAAAAGCCCTTTTTTATTACTATATTTTATGTTACCTTTTGTTCCTTAGTTTTCGTATATATTTTTCCGTATAATTTTCAATTATTTGATTTCCAGAAGAGCCAATGTTAAATTCAATGTCGGATTTATTAAGAGAGTGCATGCTAACAGTTATACCCAAAAAAATAAAGGATGTTTGTAATATTGCCCTAGAATTTGCAAAATGTTTTCGAACTGGCATTAAAGAACGAGGATGGACGCCTGACTTTACCGGTTTGATGGAAGTGGAAACCCGAAGAACTGATAATCCTAAGATAGTTAGTTATAAACGACTGGCTAATAAAACTAATCTTATTCAAGTAGATGCAAATTCTACTTTTGATGCTGCATTATTGCAAGAACGTAAAATATACGATGATTTGTTAAAAGACAATCAGACTACAAAGTATGCTGAAGATCACGTTACAGCAAAAACTAATATGAACTTACAAAATATTTCTGGTATTAAAGAAAATACTAAACCAGAAAATCAAGTAGCAAATAAAAACGAAACCACACTTCCAGGAATAAAAATAGATAAAAATTGAAAAAGAAGGATAAAATAGATACGATAACTGGGACTGAAATGAAGAATGACACTAATTAATAGCAGGAACTTAAATGATATACTATAATAAGAGTCTAAATAGCTATATAGGTATACTAATATAATATAAGATTATTATTTTATTGTTCTACAGTAGCACAGTGCAACAATAAATGAACTACTGGCATACGTGCTATAAATGGCACCACAATAGGTTTTTACGTCTTGTCAGCACCTGCACATTAGCTGAGTTTGCGTTTCATTGATTGTATTCCAATTTAAACAATAAAAGAGACTTGTACTTTAAACATAATTTGTAAACTTATATTGAGAAACAAAGTTAATAAAAGATTAGTTTTGACAAATGTGTATTTCTGAATGTCTAATTACCATTGACCCTGAATTTATTTTAATTAAGGCCCCTTGGAAATAAAACCTTCCCTATTAAAATTAATTTTCCTTCTGACGTACTTGTAGCCTCATTATTATTATCATAGTCGTCATTCAGCTATAATTTGATCCTACCTCAAGCAAAATTGATTATCACCTAACACCATGAAACAGAGGCTGCGGCTCGGTTATTAAAACGCCTTTTGTAACCAGACTACTCATTAATACCATTGGCATGTCATCAAACACCATTACAATGTAATGATAGGCTCATTCATAAACTATAAAAGAGTCTGAACGAAATCATTCCATTTCCATCGAGAAGAAACACAGAATGGCAAAGAATATTCATGTCTCCGTCATTCTAGTTTTGGTAGCGATATGTGTGAAGAAGATAGAGTTGTCGTCTGATATAATGAAGCAGATTACTTCTAGTTTTATGAAAGCTTTAGAAGAGTGTAAGCATGAAGTAAGTACCTATTTAAGTTTGTTCCTTAAGTACCTAAAATCTTCTTGCAATTTTAACTCCTCATGTCTCACAAATAAAATATATCTGTCACCCTAAATCTACCTACTCCTTTTTGCTATCAGAGTTTTTTCACCAGATATTGATTTGGAGCATGGTAAAACTTCTTCTTTTTATTTCTTTTTCCCGTTCTTTTAAGGGAACCTCGAATCTTACGTTATTAATTTATTAGTGATAAAATCTATATTTTCCCCTTCAGCAAAACCTCACAGATCATGTGATTAGAGACCTGTACTTCTACTGGAAAGAGGATTACACCCTCATCAACAGGGAGACGGGCTGTGCCATCGTCTGCATGAGCCACAAGCTGAACCTTCTCGACACCAGCGGGAAGCTCCATCATGGAAATGCCAAAGAGTTTGCACAGAACCATGGGGCTGGTTAGTATTGCAATAATAATGAGATATGAAGTCTTGACGATAATGAGATATCATTATCGTCTTCAAAGACTCGGACAGAAAAGCCTTCCAATTCAGTAAGCTCATCTTCACCGTTTCCAGATTTCCTCACGATATTTGCCGCAAATTCCAGAGGCGGATTATTATTGTTTATTCTTTCTTTCTTATCGTGTGGGTAGAGCCCTGGTGTCAAAGTTTTTTCAGACCGCCTTACGGTCTCCTGACGTGGTTGTGACGTGGTGGTGACGTGGACGACGACATATTGTTTATGTGGTTGAAATAAATGAGAGAGGATTAAGAGAAGAGTTTGAATTCTGATTTTGATAAATCTAAAACCGTTTTTGACGTAAAACGTCTTTCATTTCGGTCAGCAGGGGGTAGGGCTTGAGCTCCGGAATTCCGGAATTGGCATAATTCCGGAATTCCGATAGAATCTAATATCGTTTTCAATTCCGGAATTGGCGATATCAATATCGAAATTTCGATATTGAAATAAAATAATATTTTACTACGCGGTTTGAGGCACGAGGTGAAATACTGAAATAGAAACAAATACAGAACATGGAAAAAAGACATGAAAAAAGAATTATAACGAAAAAAGGAGAACGAAGACGAACGTTTAAGATTTAGAAAGTTTAATAAGAGTAGAGATGGCAGTTTATGAAAACGGTGGCGTTAGAAGACAGTACAAACTTGCAAAAATATTTCCAATATTTAAAAACAATACCGCCAACGAGCGTGAAAACAGAAAGAGCTTTTTCGGTGGTCACCTTTACAGGGTCCTTCTTATACACGAATACGAAGCTCACTCAATGACGACAGTTTAAACGCGCTAACGTTATTAAAATTTCATTATAAACAAAAATGTGGATTATAAATCATCAACAGCTGTCGTCCGCTAGTGAGCTTCTTATGCGATTTAATTAACTTGAATTACTACAAAGTTGAATAATTTCTGATTTGTCTTTTATAAATGTAATTCAAGTACTTCATCATTTTATTTGTTTTATATGATCATATTTCTAAAAACTACTAAGAAAGTAAATCCATAAAATTAATGGTATTTGATAGAAAACATACATTTAAATTATAATAATATTAGGTATGACATTTTTGCAATTTTTTTACACTTAGAGTCAATGTAAACTTTTACGTATCACAATTTCCGGAATTCCGGAGTTCCGGAATTGAAATACTGAATATCGAAACCCAATTCCGGAATTGAAAAAGCGTCCGATATTCAAGCCCTAGCAGGGGGTCACGTGCAATTAAACCAAATGTAACGAAATATGTTATGATAAGACTCGGTTCAAAACGTTCACACTTACTCCACTGCGGCTGCATCCCTGATACAGCCTACTCGATTTTTGCTTCATCATTTCTATAAACTATGTTGATAATTTTTAGGTGAAGAAACCGCATCAAAGCTGGTGACAGCTATCCACGACTGTGAGACACAGAACGCAGAAGTAGAAGACGCCTGTATGAAGGCTCTGGAAGTTGCCAAGTGTTTCAGGACAGCCATCGTCCAGCTCAACTGGCACCCTCCGATGGATGTCATCATTACCGAGGTCCTCACTGAGATATAGGTCTCCTTATACTGGAAATAAATTTGTTGTCCACGATTTTTGTTTGGTGTTTCATTATGAACTTTACCTGCGTAGTGTTTAATGTAAACTGGGAGAATTTTAGTAGAGTGGTGAGTATTTTTTTAGAAGATGAACTTGTCAAAACTAAAAAAAAAAATTGGAGTACTTAAGCGAATGCTTTAATTTGACTCGCACTCAACAAAAATGCTCGCGTAGTCCGAAATCAAAGAAGTTTGGCGGAAGGCCATATAATTTGAGACCCAGACATAGAGGTCCCATACATGAATAAAACTTAGTAATACGTGTAGAGTGAAACAAAACTAACAAAAATGTAAATTGGTTGTAATCTGTAGAGTTGGGGGAAAGGTATTTCTCCTTATGCTACCTTTTGTATCAAGTGTGTGAAACTCATAATCTTTCTTATTAGATAGTCCACTCAATCTTCTACGCATTCATTAATGTTTATTTTAATGAAAATTCACGATAACCATGCCATATTATGATAATGGAAGAAAACGAAATCGCACACACTATCAGTTCAACCAAGCCAAATACGTTCCGTAACGACCAAAAATACCTCAGTGATATTAGATGAAAAAAGCTGACGTGGTTGCGTTTTGCTACGGCTTTTTGAATTATTTGTCTATTTTAGTAGTAATTTCTACTTTTGAATCCGGACTTCTGGAGATGTGGAAGTTTTTTAAAAAATGCCTTAATTTTTTCTGTTTATATTAATTATGACCGCCGTCCTGAGTGGCTTTTAGTTTTCGTAAAAATAGCTGGGTCCAAATCTGACAATTTTCTTTTATACAGGGTCCTTCTTAATATGCTGACACTTTTTTAAGGGGATGATCAGACGGTCAAACTGAGCTACTTTCTCTATGTCACCAACATCGAAATCGCGAAAAAAAAATCAGCTCTCCCATACAAAGCTGCAAACTTACTCGAGTCAAATGTATGGGACAGCTGATATTTTTTTCGCGATTTCGATGCTAGTCCCATAGAGAAAGTTGTTCAGTTTGACGGCCTGATCATCCCCTTAAAAAAGTGTCAGCATATTAAGAAGGACCCTGTATATTGTCCTCCTCCAAACTCCATCTTCGATTCTAACAAACAATCTAGGTCGAGTAATAGCCAGGAAATCTAATCTTTTATAACTATAGGTCAAGTAATAGCGAGGAAATCTCAAAGAAGCCACTAAGATTACAGGCGTATAAATCACTTAACTACAAGAAGATAGTAATTTTACAACTAAAATCACACTCTAAATCTTTGTACCGATAAAATCAATGGTTCTCAAACTAATCGCTCCAATAAACACTAGCCCATAGAAGCGTCTGAATGGAACCCTTCGCAGTAAACCAACGGTTAACTGAACAAGCTGAAATGAGCAATACCAAGTTAATTGTGCCATAAGTTAACCGTATCTGACCATTAGGGATCGACAGGACAATCGGGAGGATGTGTGGATCAGGTTCTAGACTCAGATCTACATAACAGTGGAGATAGGGATAGGTTCTAGTTTGGACATAGGTTAGGTTGATTATATTTCGTTCGTGTGAACATACCTATAATTTAATGAAATACAACACCACTGTTTCCTATCATAAGATTTTAAGGGTGTTTTCAGATAATGAAACTAAACATCTTTACCTTAGGAACAGGTAAAACAAGAAATATAGTTGTACCTTCCATACAAAAGTGCCGAACAGCTGATCGATTTTCTATAACAATTTTTTACTTTTTCCAACCAATGTTTCTTAGGGAAAGTTGTTTAGTTTCATTATCTTAATAAATAATCTAATAATAAAATTCCATAATAATAATAAAAAATTGAGGTGTTCGGTCTTTTGAGAGTTACACGGTTCATCTATCAGTTTTTAAGTCTAATCTAAGGTTTTAAAAACAAAAGGTTTCATCAAAATCGGTCCTGTAGTTTTCGTGTGATACTCGAACGTTTGTTGTGGCAAATAGATAAAAAAAAAATTATAAATGATTGACAGACAGACTTCTGCTACAGTTTTATAATAGTGTAGACTAGCTTTTGTTCCCTACTTCGTCTGCGTTGACTTACACACAGATAGAATATGTTAATTCAGAATATAAATTATTCTATCTGGAGTGCGATTTTTGAATCTCATACGTTGAACTCAGCAGTTGAAAATGTATGGAGATACGCATCTTCTACTACTGATTTGACTTTCAAAAATCGCACTCCTGGAGTATGATTTTTGAAAGTCAAATCAGCAGTAGAAAGATGCATATCTTAGTAGTAATATTGATATTTTCAACTGCCGAGTTCAAAGAATGAATTTCAAAAATCGCACTCCAGATAGAATAATTTATATTCTGAATTAAAATATTCTATCTGTGTGCACCATTTCGTCTAAATCCGTTCAGCCGTTATTCGTGCGATTGAGTCACAAACATTAATATTTCAGATTTGTAACATTAGTAGTAAAGTCCTTTTAGGTTCCTAGGCAGTCGGGCCTAGGTTCTAATCTAGGCTATGTAGCTTAATCGATAGTTGATGTACCGTGATAGCTTTGTACATAGTTATTTATGTGAAGATCGTGCGGAACGGGCATTGTCTGCTGATTTATAGGTTACAGACTTATTTGTGTGTTAGGTAAGTACTTAGGTAGGTACCTACACCCGTTGTAACCATAAAAGGTACATATTTACTTATAAATCGGTAAAACAGATTTTAAACGTTCCGTATTATTATTTCAAATAACTCGAGACATCACATACCTAATGGATAAAAAAAACTGATAATGTTATACAAGGTGAAATTGATATCATTAGCATCCTTTTAAACTAAGTTGTTCAGTTTGATTGGTAGACACCAATCAAACTGAACAACTTTTACTATGGGAGCAAACAGATCGGAGCAAAAAAATAATCTGTTGGTCAATACTAAACTGCAATGCCTACGCGACACAAATGTATGCAAAGGCTGATTTTTTTGTAGCTCCGTTTGGTTTGCTCCCATAGTAAAAGTTGTTCGGTTTGATGGGTAGACTCTTAGTTTAAAAGGATGCTAATGATATCAATTTCACCCTGTATACAGAGTGTAACAAAACACACTAGTAATACTTAGTAAGGGGGTGTTCAGACCATCAAACTGAACAACTTTCACTATGGAGCCAACATCGAAATCGCGAAAAAAAATCCGCTATTTAATACAAAATTGCAGTAAACCGGCACCGTCTCGACTCAAATGTATGGGACGGCAGATTTTTTTTATTTTTTCTCGACTTTGGCTCCATAGTGAAAGTTGTTCACATTGATGGTCTGAAGCACTCCCTTAAGTATTACTAGGGTGTTTTGTTACACCCTATATACCTAGAGGTACTTAACCAAAGCTTTGAATCACAGTATAATTTACAAACAGTTTTCGAATTTTGGTACCTTTCATAAACTGAAAATGTCCTTTAGGGTATTAAATCAATAATAAATATGAATAATACATTATTATTAAAATGTATACAGAGTGAAATTAATATTATTAGCATCCTTCTAAACTAAGAGCCTGTCCAGATGAGGCGTTTTACGCGCGTAACCACTTGCGCGTCTGCATTTTGTATTGCGTCCAGATGGCGCGTTTCAGGCGCGCTTCACGCGCGCAATTTTTCGGGACGCATTCAGACGATTAAGAATTTTCAACTATTGCTTATCCAAAGCACGACTCTACGGAATATTGTTTCGGCATTTTGGTGAACAAATGGAGAATATTTCACAGACCACTAAATGTAGATCTTATAAATTTTGCGGAAAATATAATTAAACCTTGCTATGTTCTTCATAACTTCTTCATATTAAGAGACGGTTATACCTAAGTATGACCACACTCTGTACAATACGTTATTTTGAACGCTGAGACAGTAAGACCCAAGTGCAACGTCCCGAAATACAAGAAACAGATTCACTCATTATTTTGTTAATGAGTTTCCAATCCTTGGCACAACAAAATTTTATAAATGCCTTTATAAACAAACATATTGCCGCTCTTGCAAGTTATCACGCTCCATTTTTTTAAATATTCTAAATACGTCCACTCGCTCCAATACGCGCGTGTACTGGACGCAACTATGGCGTCCCTAGTATCTCGACTCGCGCGTAGAACGCGGGTCACTCGCGCGACTCGAGGTACCTGCGCGTTGCACGCGATTTACGCGCGAGCACCAAAACGTGCGACTGCATGTGGACGCAATGTATGAGCCTCTAGTATCTCGCCTACGCGCTTATGCCTACGCGCGAGTCGATACGCGCGTAAAACGCCTCATCTGGACAGGCTCTAAGAGTCTACCCATCAAGCTGAACAATTTTCATTATGGGAGCTAACCGATCCGATCGGAGCAAAATTTGCTGTTCCATACTAAACCACAGATTAATAATAAGTTACTATGCATTAACTTACTAAGAGACTAACTGCAATGCCGACTCGATATGTAGGTATGCAACAGCAGTTTTTTTTTCTGCGATCAGTTTGCTCCCATAGTAAAAGTTGTTCAGTTTGATGGGTAGATTGATAGATTCTTAGTTTAAAAGAATGCTAATGATATTAATTTCACCCTGTATAAACAGGAACAAAAATAATCGTTCAATTTTATCTAAAGGCAACACTAAAAACGGAATCTGAATAAGAAAGTAAATCACACGCAAGCAAAACAAAGGCGTAACATATTGTTAAATCTATCTGTTTTTATTTCTCGTCGTTGCGAACTACACCTGAGACCGTGTTTACTTTTATTGTTTACTCCCCCCCTCTCACACCCTCACACACCACCTTCACCCCCTCGCCGTCTGACTGGAATGCTAAACAAACATGCTTTTCTTATTTTATTAGGCTTTAGGGGGTGAAAATCTGTAGGTGCCATTGAAAGGGGCATACGTTTTTGAAAAGTTTGTAGTTTTGCATAGAACTAGGTATGCGATGGTATACGGGAATATTTATAAATTAATATATTCTTTATTGTATGTAGGACTCGGTACACAATAACATATCATAAGTAATTAATTAATTATAGATCTTGATGTTGGTACCAAAGTGAGTAAAAGAATTTTCTTCCAGCATACCAAGATTATTATTAGATTTAAGATCCTTCTAAAATAATGTTTAATATTTTAAAGGGATGATCAGATCATCAAACTCATAGACATAGACTACAGTACATTAATATCGTTGATCAAACTAGACAACTTTCTATAAGGGATCAACATCGAAACCAAGCAAAAAAATCTGCTGTTCTATTCACCCCAAATGTATGGGAAGATAATTTTTTTTCGCAAAATTCCGATGTTACCTAATCTCGAAAAAAAAATTGTGAGTCTCAAACTTTGTACAGTAACAGTATTAGTTTAGAAGATGTCTGTATAAGCAGTAAAACATTTAGAAATGAAACTAAGTACTATTTTCTACCACCATTTATTATTATAATTACTAACTAGTTCCATACAAAAGTTAAGTTAATTAAAGGCTGACTGACGAGAGATTGAGGAGATGTTTCATACTATCCTTTTATCTTGCAATTGGTCGGTTTCTAACAGGATGTCAATCGATATTGTTTGAATTATACAAATACACAAACACTTTCGGAAAAAAAAAATACTTGGAGAAAATATTACCAAATATTGCTGTGTAAATGTATACTCAAACACAAAAGTCATAAGCCCTAAACTTCAGACATGACTTCCTCGAGGAGGTCCTCCATGGACGGCGCCCACTTCAGGCCGTGGATCTTGGTGCGGAAACACTTGGCTATCTCCAGCACCTTGCTGCAATCATCTTTAATGCCATCGTGGGTCTTCTCACACTCGTGGATCATCACTACCAGTTGCTTGGCTGTGTCGTCGTCTGTGGGAATCGAAAATGTAGATGTAGAGAGAGAGTTTACGAATTTCGGGTAATTCTTGTTATCCCCGCAAAATGCTTAGGACCGTGAAAGTCCAAATGGGGTGCTTTTTTTATGAAAGAACCCCAAATCTCACCTTTTCTCTAATTGATGTGCAGTAGGGATTTTAGAGGGGTTCCTAAATTACACGTTTTTCTAATATTTGAGTCTATTATTCGGACAGTAAGACATCATGCTCCATCTATAATCATCTTATTTAAGAGCTACGCTCTTGTTGGTGCAATATATTTACCAATCTTGTCTCTTTTTCGCTGCTTTTAGTTCCTGATACAACAAAACTTCAAACCTTTCTTTCAGACTCCATCCAACTATTCATAATATTCGCATTTCAATTTAGTCCTTCAACTAAACAGGTTTTCTTGCACTTACCAGCCCCGTGGGTCTTGGCAAACTCCTGAGCGTTTCCGTGATGCAGCTTCATATCGTCAGTTACCAGGTCCAACTTGGAGGCCATGCACATTATGGCGCAGCCAACATCCCGGTTGACCAGGTCGTACTCCTCGCGCCAGAAGTTGTAGAAGTCTTGGATGATATGGTCTGCTATGTTAAGCTGAAAATACCTAGTCGATCAATAATAATTGTGATAAATAAGACTTTGGTTTATGGATATAAACTCCCCAAATAAAATATAAAATAAATCTGTAGATGCGAATATACCCGTTTAAAAACTGTTATACTTCCAGATAATTATCCCAAATAATGGATTCAGGAAAAGTAGTCAACATTAAGTAGATCCTAAAACCCGTCTAATCTGTATTTTTTTTTAATTATTAAAAATGGGTTTGTTCTTGACCTCAATCCTGTCCTTAGAACAAAGATGGGGTCGAAGATGTAGCGAGCTAACCCAGAGGAAGCCTATTCACTCGTGCTTTATAGGAATTCGGGTTGTAAGCGCTCGGAAATACTGACGCAGGTAAGGCATTCCACTCCTTGGCTGTGCGCATTATAAAAGAATCAGAAAGGCGCTTAGTGCGGATATGTGGGATGTTTGACAACCCTTCCATCATTTGTACTGTCTCAAGTTCTATATAATCTTCTGCAGTTTGAATCCAGTCCGAAAAACCATATATGTATAGGTACTAAATATAAACTACATATTTAGATACTTACGCTTAATGCAATAGTCAACTGTTAATAGCAATATTTCTTTTTTCTGCGGCATTTATTACGAGTTCTACTCTGTCGATTTTTAAATAGCACCTTGATCATATAGTGTCCATCTTTACCATCCTTAAGTCTCATTGGTGACTTTGGAGCATGTGGTTCTACAGGTGTTGTTATCTATAGAGGATAGATTGTATCTAGTGTCTTTTTAATTTATTAATCATTGTACGATTTATTAAAAATTCCAATATAGGAAAGAAGAAAAGTTTATCTTCAAAATAATAGCGCTTACTCTTACCCACCTCGGTCTTACACTGATCCAATGCTTTGGAAAAGCCCAACGTCAATTTCTTCATCACCTCCTGGGACGTCGCCACTCTGTTAACTTTGACCGCCAATCCAAACAAACAAATAGCAAACAGCCATTTTGTATTCGACGCCATCTTGTGCTGCCGGTTCATAAGCAACGAGTGCTGCTTCGAAGGAACGTAGTACCTTTTATGATCTTCTAGGGCAATTATTAACAATTGCAGGTTGAAATGCTATGGGTTTTTAATTGACGAGTTCTGTTCATTAACGGATGTGGTGATTACGTAGGTGTTGTGTTCGGAAGTCTAGTTAAAGGTAGTTTATTAGGTTTTGTAATGATAGAAGATTAGTTGCTGAAGCTAATTATGCTATCATTGGATCGAAAATGGTGTATAATGATATAGTGTTGTAAGATACAACATAAACAAGCATTGCTAATGAAAGGAGTTTTAGTAAGTCTTGATAATTTTATCTATATGATTAATTATCACTCCTGTTCTGATGCCCGATCAAAACTAAAAGTTCTGGACTCCAGGCGGAAGAAACGCAATGTTGGAAGGCCACTAGCAAATGGATTGACAATGTCGTAGGGAACCGAAAAATGTGAGCTAGATCATCCTCAGCCAGCAGATCATCACCCAGCAGTAAACATTTGATCAAAAATTATGATAATAATTAGTTGTATACTACTCCTAAATTGTTCCAAGTAGTAATGAACGAGGTTCAAGCCGACCTCATTTAACCAGTAGGTAGGTCTGATTTCCTTGTCTCCTTCCTTCACTTCCCTATCCTAATAAATGAATCATCGATAAAGAGCCATATTACTGTCCTTTTTACATCAGGATCATCAGTTTATTTCTATAAACAAGGAGGAGTGGAAGAGAGAAACTAAACATGAATTAAAACAATACTAATTGTAATGTTAATGATATGCAATGAAGCGACACGACTATGTGTTTAGAGAGGTATTTACTGGAATAACTTTGTATGTGTCCGATGAGGGGCAAGGTTCCATTATCTAGAACGGCACGATAATTAGGTTTAGTCAACGAATCGCAAAATACCTACCAGTATAGAAAAGCCTAATTCACTGCGTACCCAATTCGTTATAAGACTAATTTTTAATATGGTTAAATCATGAATAAAAATAATCGCCACATTATTAGATTTCAATATCTTGCCTTGACTTTATCATCATCATCAGCCTATTTAAACGTCCCACTTCAGGGCATACCCGTCAAGTATGGTGTATGGGTGTTCGTCAACCTCGCGTGTCAAATACGGTTTGGTAGAGATTACTCGCATCAGAATTTCTTCTTCAGCGTATGTTGGTTTCTTCATGATGTTTTCCTTCACGTTTGCTTCACTAGACAACATTAATTAAAACATCGCACTACTCACTTCTAAAAGTCTTAGGTACAGTTTTTCTTGTGAAGTAGAATTTAGTTTTTTTTATTTTGCCGCTTTTCTATAGTTTGTATGCTTGCCGAACTTGTATACATCTAAACAAATAATCCAAGATCCCCGTTTTTTTACACTGTTTTATAGCACAGCATATGCTTACAACTCCCCGAGGGGGTAATCAGAGATATTCTGAAACCTCAGAACATCCACCCACCCAGGTCCACACCCTTTTATTTAGGCAATAATTCCTGTCGGAAGGTCATAGTTAAAATCCCGTATGACCTGAAATAAACTCCTGCAATGAAAACGTGCACATGTCGCATTAACGCAAATCCGGGCGTCACTCGCGGATTACTCTTCATTAGGATTATTTAGCGCGCACAATGCAGCTGGGGGATATTTATCACGGCACTAAGTCCGCCGTCAGTGTCGCGTAGTTAACGTATATCTGAATACCTACTTAACATGTTGAGTTGTGGTTAAACTGCATAGCTAAAAATTATGTTCCGTAAATATGTTTGATTCTTCATCTTTTTCAGTAGTAGTGTAGCAAAAGCGTCTGCCGTTGTGCCACTCTTCCCGGATCGGAGCCAATCGTATCAAAGTCTTACCAGCATAGCAGCATATGCTCACGATTGTATTTCCCGAGGGGGTAGTCAGAGATATTCTGAAACCTCAGAACATCCAATACCCGCAATCTTCACGCTTCTTCTTCTATTCTTCTTCGGCCGCTTCTTCACGGCTTCTTCGCTTCTACTGATGATATCATCAGCTCACCTAGCCGCTTGATTACCCACATGCATGATCTTGGCCACCATCTCGGTTATGGCTTTGCTTCATCTGCCATCTCTTAATCTGGATTCGCACAACTCTTCAGTGAAGGAAAACTGAGGAAACTCACGCTGAACACTAAATTCTAATGCTCATGTGAAGCCGCAGGGACGACATGAGTTTCTAACGTACGTAATACCGACTGCTCTCAAACGGTGAAATGGTGAATGAAAAAAATCGTGAGGAATCCTGCGAACGCTGAAGAAGAAATTCTGATGCGTATGTTAAGTTTATTGCTCAACATTGGACATGCGTGGTCGACTATCGCCCATTCACCCTCCTTGAGGGTAGGCCTGTGCCATCTGTGCCCTGCAGTGGACCGTATATAGGATGTAAGTGACCGTCTAGCAAATACTGAAACGGTGAACTCAAACTGTCAAACTGAACAACTTTCACTATGGAGCCTACCTCTTCTTCTTCTTCAGGTTCCTCTCCATTACTGGAGGTTGGCAGTCAGCTCTGCATATCCCTGTCTATCTCTCGCCAAACGAAACAGCTCTTCGACGCTGGCGATGTCTGTCCACTCTTACCTACCTCAGGAAACGTGAAAAAAAATCTGCTGCCCCATACATTTCAGTCGGGTACAGCAGTCTTGTATGGGATAGATTTCTGAGGTAGGCTCCATAGTGAAAGTTGTTCAGTTTGATGGTCCGAGTTCACAGTTTCAGTATTTTCTAGGCGGTTAATTACACCCAGTACCTATACCTATAGGCTCACGATGAAGTCTAACAATACGATTTCACTTATCCTCTAATTCCCAAAATGTTTATTGGATCACATTGACCATTAGGCCATCCAGCGATAACCGCAGACTGTATCTGCTCATTAGACCTTATGTAATTGAAATAGGTGTCGAATTAGCGCAAAAGTTATGTACAGTCACCGGCAGTACAATTGAGGCAGACAGATTTATTGAGGACGAGATGTTTTTAATCAGAGTTGTAAACTAGAGCTGCGGCTTTTGTGTTTGATGGGGATGTTTGTTTGTATTTAATTTTTCTTTAACGTAGGTAGGTAGGTAGGTGTAATTAACGTAATGGTATTAATGGTGGCAGATTTCAGGCGTAATAAAGCATGAAGATTTAAAAATGTTATGTTGATTTTGAGGGTTCGGTTTTGGGGTGACATCGTAAAAATTTTAGTCAAAGTCTTTTTACGATATCAGTGGTCCCTCCCCTCGTCAACAAAATTTAGATTTCTCAATCAAGAAAACCTAAAACTCCCACTTACTACAATAGCATAAGACTATTTTTATACATTTTGGCACTAATGAGCCGTAAAAGGCGTCGTACGGTTTTACATTCTTCTATATACCTATTATGACAAGATGGAGTGTTATCATATGAAAAATAAAGCTAATTTTAATAAGTTCCACCTAACAAGTATTTTGTCTTTTGTTCCAGGTAAATAAACTAAGAACAATCATCTACACATCGTACAGAGAGTTTGGTGACCAGGTCTTCACGTATTTCTTCGACTGACACAGGAGCTATCAGGGTTATACCAATCATGTTCATTAGTTTGAGAATTTTATTGCTTTTCTATCCTTGGTCGTGAAAAATATTAACTTCTTCAGATAATTTTCATAAGGGAAAATTCTAGGGAGGCAAATGTCCGATCGAAGAAGGACTTCTTGTGTGAATGTTTCGATATAAAAACCACCTGGGTCCGAATGATAACCAACCTCCGATAGGACATTAAGAACATCCTTTGGTCTTGATTGGTTGGTAAATATGGAGAAGTTATTCAATATCTGTCGTATCTTGGCTATAGGTACCTACACACATGGCCCGCAGAGACTTTGTCAACATTTTGGAAAAGTTATTCCACTAATTGTAGGTTCAAGGTAGATACGACAATAGAATTATCCAATGATCATGTTTGTTGTAGTTTGAGACATTGGGTATCAGCTATTTCTTTAACTTTACCTCCGTAAACCAACAGGACGTAGTTCTGCAAAAAAGATCCAACCCACACTTTTTCAATGTGGAGAAAATGGTAGTTTTATGAAAAGAAGATATATTTAAATATGACGACTAGTTTTTAACTTAGCTAGTTATCAATATCATAGACTATACTTAATAGTATATAGTCAAGCTTTTATCATGCAGAATTACTTGGAAAATATCTAATTTTCCAAGGAAAACATAGGTTGGATCTTTATTGAAAAAAAAAAATGTGGCTTGGATCTTTATTAAAAAGCTGGTCTGACTCAATAAAATTGAGAAAAAACATTTATTTCTTAAAATTAAATGAATAAAAAACTCACAAATTACAAATACTTATTAATCTTCCATTACACAATCGTCGGTTCCATCAATATCCAGTTCAAAATCAGGTGATCCTGAGAAACCATCCACATCATCCATAATTCGTTCGTCTCCTGTAAGGGACTTATAAAAATCTTGAACATCTTGTGGAATAAGATGTAGAAGACTTCTGATATCATCCAATTTAGCCCTGGGTATTGGCTTTCCATTGGGCCAAAGCGGTTCCATTATGTTTTTGGAAATAAGTGGTTGTCTTCCACGAACATTTTTCTTTATTTCGACTTCAGTAAAATCTGCTTCTAAGTCTGTTCTCATATAAATGGAAAACATGTCTTCCTTTTTCAGCATCAGTTCTTTCGTATTGAGCCACGACACTTTAGATCCATCGACTGCTTTCTTTCTATTAGTAATTATGTTCTCCAGTTTTGTAGATGAAAAAAAATCGTCTTTGTGCATTCTGTGTACTCGCATAGGTTTATTCTTTTTGCAATTTTTCATGACTTCAATGTAATCTGCGGGCGTATAAAGTCTCTGCTGTACTTTTAAAGCACATTCTATCCTCCCAAAGTCAGTGTCATTAGGCAGGAAACTATGTCCTGATTCGAGAAATCGTATACTTATTCGTTGCAAAGTGGGGTGGTCGCTTAACAAAGCTTTGAACATTAGTGTTAGTTTTATGTTGCGATTCTGCCCGCCGCAGGAGTCACTCCATAGTATGAGATGTCTGACGTTAGGCTTAAGCCTTTCTAAAACGTGTTTAATGAGGCAAGAGGCCACTTCTTGAGCACCTCTTCCCGCTTCTCCTTCCACCCAAACATTACAATGTGCTTGGTCATCGCTTCCTGTGTGTATACCCAAATTATATACCCACAATTGTCTTTTATAAAAGACAATATTTGTAGGTATACGTGGCAATGGTAAAGTCTTTTCCAGATCATAAGTTATTGTTTCTGTAAACTCATTCTCATCTTTTGCAAGCAACATATCTGCTTTAAGTTGCTGCTGCAAAGATTTTGCTTTTTCAAGATGCAAAGAATGTTCTGTTTCAATGCGAACTTTATCTTCACCCGTAGCTAGAATTTTTTTATTTGCAAATGAATCACACTTATTGCATGTATCTTTTTTAAGTGGCTTAGTACGAAGATTAAACTTTGTTAAGAAGATGTGTTTGGCTTTACTATAAGATACGGTCTGAATTCCAGCTTCGGCCGCTTCTGTGCAGTATTGCTTATAAATTACAGGAAAAGTAATATCTGGTCTCAAAAATTCTGCAGCATTACATTCACTGCGGCGATAGTGAGAGACATATTTTGGAAGTTTCTTTATAATATTAATCAAAAATAATTCACATTCAGGAGCTACTCTATTTAAACCTGCCTGCAGACCACGTTTATCTGTGATATTTTCGTCTAGTCTCATTCTGCAAAGCGACGTGTTTATTCTTTTAGGTGTTGTCTGGAGAGTTTTCACAAACATTTCTCTGCACACTTCTATTCCTTGCAATAAATATTTTCGCGAGAAAGTTTTCTTTTTTGATACATTTGTTGTATTTGTTGTTACGTATGAACGCTTTACTGGTTGTTCCTTGACACAGGCTGCCAGATACATATTTTGGGCGTTGTAGGAACCCAAAGCATAGAATTTATTAAACTCAGACAATCTTTTTTCAACTGATAATAACTCATGACATTCTTTCTTGCAACCACATTTCCAATCCAAAAATGGCTTAGGATCTACAATTTTTTTATTTGAGTTTACGTAGGATAAGTTCATATACTTCCTTTTTTTCCTTTCTTCCCTAGTTAAATTGCCATATTTTCTCTTTCTGCCTTTACGTGGCCTTCCGGAGCTTTCTGTTTGTGTACCTGTTTGCGAAGTTCCACTCGGTGTTTCTTGCTGCTGAATAGACAACGGTTCTGTGTTGTCTTGGACAACAGGTCTGGTTGTATTCTCAATAGTTTCTACCTCTATTGTTTCAGTAGTATCCAAATCGTTAGTAACCTCATTCAATAAACCTGTTTGTACTGTGAGTATAGAAATTGACTTTTCCGAGCTACTGTCGCAAGAAGTATCGTCGTTTTCATTAATTTCATCTTCATAAACTGGAGTTGATTTACCTGTTTCTAACATGTCGATTCTCGCCAGAAGTTTTGAAGTCGGCCTTGGAGTCAAGGGAGAAAATGGCGGAGCTTCAATGCTCTTTTCACCAGGTTCCTCCCCAGGCAAAATCAGCGGATCACCAGGTACGTCCTCAGGCAAAATCTTCGATTTAGGTGCAGCATATTTGATTCTCGTCGTACCAGGTACTTCCCTTGGCATAAGTGAAGAATCTGGTGAAAATTTGACGCCTTTTTTACCAGGTTTCTCCCCAGGTATAAGCAAAGGATGATCAGCCAGCAGTGGATTAGATGTGCACATTGGAATAGGCAAAGCTTTGGCGCTAGTGATTTGTTCACCAGGCCTCGGTGTTTCCCCAGGCAGAACCAGCGGATCAGGTATTGTTATGGCAAAAGATTCAATGCTTGTGATACGCACACCACATTTCTCATTGGGTACCAAGGATGGTGAGGCAGGTAAAGAACTTTTTGTGCTATTATAACTGTTAGTAACCTTATTGAATGAATCTGAAATTGCTTGTATAGTAAGTTTAGAATCTGACTTTTTCGAGCTATTGTCACTAGAAGAGCCGTCCTCTTCATTACATTCATAATCAGGGTCTTGGACGGAGTCGTCGCTGTACGATGGTTTTACCCAGCAATTGTCCTCGCTTACATCGTCAGGAATTGGAACTGATTTGCCTGTATCTGACATGTCATTTGTCGCCAGAAGTGTTGAAGTCGGCCTTGGAGTCAATGGAGAAAATGGCGGTGCTTCAATGCTCTTTTCACCAGGTTCCTCCCCAGGCGTAAGCAAGGGATCGAGTGCAGGTACAACGCTCTTCTTCCTGGCCAGCAGCGGATTAGGTATTTTTATAGGGATGGCAAAAGCTTCGGAGCTAGTAAGACGCTCACCAGACTCCTCATTGGGTACAAAGGAGGGTGATGCAGGTAAAGAATTTTCTGTGATATTATAAAATTCTGCTTCGTTGGCCAACATTTCATACAATTTTGTAGTTTCCGGCGACATGGGAGGAACAGGTGAAGGTGGTATTTTGTCACTACACAAAAACATGTCAGTGGGCAGCTCTTCAGCCTCAGGCAACATTTTTGATGTTATGGACGCAACGGGTGAAGCTGGAATCTTCATCGCATTCGGTTCAGTTGACAAGCACGTCACTTTATGGCAAATTCGTTTACGAAGAAGATCTGAAAAAAGTAAAAACTAAGTAAGTAATTACGAATAGGATCGAATCGATTATGTACATAGGTAGGAAGGTAGGTAGGTTAGTTATGTAGGTATAGGTAGGTAGGTAGACAGATAATGTAGGTAGGTAGGCTTTTTTCAAAATTGGGTTGTGTGGGTTACACCATGATAAGATATTGTTTATATCATTTATCTCACCTGATTGAATTTGTATTGGACTACACATAGGCGTGTTTTCAATTGAACTTTGCTCTGAAACAAAATAAAAATAAACCAAAAATGATTGATTTCATAGTTTTCATAATAATTAGAAACCTCAGTTTTAGATGTTATTGTTTGTTGACAAATATTCTTCAATGAAAATCTTCCATCAATTTCTGAAAATATCTACACAATGTCATAACATTTAAATTGTGGAGTAAACTGTAAATTAACTTCTTAAACAAGTACCTAATAAAAAAAACCGTAACATCTAAAAATGTGCCGTTATGTACCTGTTTTACAGTCTGTATCCATATCTGAAGCAGCAGAAGCATTGTATTTTGAAAGTACGATTTTATCACGGTCATCAATTTGTTGAAATAGTTTTTCAATTTCTGTAAAAACGAAAATGAGTTCAATTTCTAAACAAATTAACAAGGTACTTGATAATGGAAATTTATTAATAAAAACTGGCCAAGTGTGAGTTGGACTACTCGCGCACTGAGGGTTCCATACCACAATGCAGTAAAATTAACATACCAAAAAAAAAAAAATCCCTGACTCTTCGAGACTGATTTACACTTGGCCTGTTTTTATTACCTTTTGGCTCATAAGGACCATAATACCTAGAGTTTGCACTACAATCACACGAATTTTGACGCTTTTATGTAATACTGATAGAGCTAGAAAAATTATTGAAAAAATGTTACATCAGTTTTTTTTACAATTTTTCATCAAATCTAATCTATTGATATATATTCTGTGAAAATTTCAACCGTCTACCTATTACGGTTCAGAAGATACAGACCTCTGAAGCTAGGATGAACGGGCGGACGGACGGACAAGTTAGCCTTAGTAGTAGGATCTCGTTTTAACCCTTTGGGTACGAACCCTAAAAAGTAAGAACCTACCATAAAATTATTGTTACTAAAATTACCTATTGTGTACAGATTTACTTTACTACTCACCTGCTTCATGTTCCATATAAATGCTAGATTCGAATTCAAGTCCTCGGTTTTCATCGCTTGAAAGATGTTAACCTTTTGTAACCTCAATTTTAGGCCTTTGAGAAGTCGAAATCTTAGACGGAGCACACTTATTTGAAATAGTAACATTCTTTTGCAAAGTTTCTCTCCATTTCATTCTCGGATTTCTACTTTTCTCTGCCTCGTCCTCCGACATTCTGGAACATAGCAAAACGTGGTAATACGTCGTTGCCAGAACAAGAAAACAGACATCACGGAATCAAATTATTATTTAAAATCACATTACTTACCTGATTTAATTAACACAAAACCTCAATTTAATTTTTTCTGCAAAACTGAAGCCAAACGCCTCAAAATATAGCAACGGCACTCTAAACAACCAACCGCCATAAAAACCTCTTTGACAATGACATGACAAGCAGTGGCGTGCTGCCGAATTTTTTTGGATAGGCAAAGGTAGAGAGCCATACAGCCTCGTCTTGTGTTCCAATAAAGTGTTTCTTTTATTGTGCAAGGACAACTATTTTTTTATAATATGCCCGTTTAGGTAACATGAGTTCAAGTTACATTGGATCTAACCAGGAAGTTGGAATAGGTATTGGATCTAACTAATTTAATAAAGTACTCACAGATTCATTATATCTTAAACAGCATGGTTCATACAAAGTAAAAAAAATAAACATTTCACATGAATCAAACTTACATGGATCTAATTGAATACAGATATACATTACGCAAACTAGATCCAACCCACATGGTCTTTACAAATTACTTAAAATCAATCTGACACACGGAACCAAGTGACATGGATTTAAATAAATACAGATAAAACATTACACAAACTAGATCCAACCCATTTGGTCCCTTCAAAATAGTAAAAATCAAACTGACACATAGAACCAAGTGACATGGATCCATTCTAAATACAGATAAATAGGTGATAAACATTACGCAAACTAGATCCAACCCACATGGTCCTTAAAATTACTCAAAATCAAACTGACGCAAGGAACCAAGTGACAAGGATATATTTAATCAGCAAACGCTTTTTAATCAAGCAACGTAGTTCTTTTTTGCACATTAGGAGATTGCTCTGTTATGTTGGTATCTTTATGCGTAGGGCATTTTATGAACATTAAGTTCTCAAACAGCCTGGATGTTTTTAGGTTTAATGGAGGGTCTTTTTTTGAACCTTTCTATATACTTAACTCAATTTTGACCGGGTTGTGGGTTGGATCTTTTTTGCAGAACTACGTCCATTACAGAATTAACAACATTACCTTAAACAAAATCCCGGGTTAAACCCCGGCCTACCCCGGGTACACCCGGGATCTGTAGGAAGACATCTGTGCGTGCAACGACCCCTTATCTAGTGAGCGATCGTCGCGATTTGTCTGAGTGACCCTTAAGACAATGTTTTGTAGAGATCGGAATCATTCAGATGCGGAGAAAATGTTGAAAATTCGATGGAGGTTTTATCTTTAACTGTTTTACATCCTATCTGATCGAAAGATTTTACCGTTTCAGTTGCCGAAAATAAAATGTAGTTTTTTTCCTCAAAGAGAGTTTTTGACCCGGAATATTTAGATTTCGATCAATAAAGCTATACTTACATTATCTCAAAAACAATTTTAAAGCTTATAAGTATAAACAAGCTTCTAAGATCCCAATGTAGGGCAAAAAGGTCACCTCATGAAAGAGTGAGAGGCAGTAAGGGCTCTTACAGACGACTTCAGACGAGCGACATTTTGCCGTCGCCGTGGGTCGCAGAGCGTCGTGCTCAATACACTTTACGGTCGCGCGATCCTCCGCGACTCACGGCGACCGCAAAGTGTCGCTCGTCTGTAAGCGCTCTAAGGCGGATGTCATCGGACCAAAACGTGCTGATGGTCTGCCTACCGACCTCCATCCTTCTCATGGGCACCACTCTGATACTGCCTTCATCCACCTGCCGTCTTCCTATTTAGCCAAGTGTACCTACTGCCCATCTCCACTTCAACTTTATGATCCACTTACTCACGCCTTCGACCATGGTTCTTCGTCGACGTAAGGTATTCGATCCGCTATAATAGCGATAATGCCTAGCATGCTTTAACTCCATGGCTCTCTGTGTTAGTTTTATTTTGCACATGTTTTCCCGTTTTCCCTTATTAGCGTCCATGTATCGAACCGTTAGGTACATTCTACCTTTTGCTTTCCCTATTACCCTTTAAATTGATAAATCTCCCCTTCCCCATCTAAGATAAGAAACACAATTTATCGGCCATGTCTAACCGCCCTTAACCCTATGGAACCAAAAATACGTCTCAAGAAGCTTATCTGCGATAGCCGGACATTCGCGTCCCGTCCGGTGTCCGGTGTCCAGCGTCACGTCACTAATATCCGGACTGAGGACCAAATGGCACATTACACTGATGTACGGATTAAGTTTGGAGTTAGTTTAAGTTTATGTAGATATCTTTAGACATTTATTAGGGGTTGGAAATGTATTTGTGCTTATCCGTTGAGGAAAAGGGATAGTACTTGAGCGACTGTGTAGCTTTTCGGAGTGATCAGAAACTCTACTACCAATATCAATTAGGTACCTTATAAAAACACATCTGTGGTCTTAGTACGTAGACAGACGTGTCTTGTGGCAGTAGGTGGCCAGCCATTTGGCCACTGAAACCACAAAACACTGTAGAGAATCCTCGCCTCTTAATCGCCGCTAAAGACGGAGAGAAGAGTCCGTCCGAAGAGATGGAGTGGTCTATATTCTGAGTTGGGTTATTGGGTACCACACATCTCCCCATGCAGATACACTATTCCCATGTAACGGAGCTACTTGTTGAAACTCGTGACCATAGAGGAACACGTGACGCGTTTAATCTCTGACTCTCTGGGTAGGTGTAAACTTAAATGCGCTGGACTCTTTGGGGGTGCTTCAGATCATCAAACTGAACAACATTTACTATGACCAATAGTGAAATCGCGAAATAATAATCAGCTGTTTCATAAAGCGTCGAGTTGACATTCTCTATTTTTCTTTCACGATTTTAATGTTGGCTAGTTGTTTAGTTTTATGGTCAAAAGCACCCCCTAAACACGTACGTAACATACTTTTAATTGTATACCCTGTCTGTACATTCGTGAGCTTATTGTATTTTATTTGTTCGTACTTTGTACCTACCTACCACAAACCTCTGAGCATTGTTCCTACAATTAGAGAATTACGTTTATAGTTAAGCCAACGTAATGCTGATATTTAAATAAGTAAATAACCTACAATATTATTACCTCCAGACAAAATAAAAATGAAATAAAACACTACAATCGGGTAACATTTGGTAGAATAATGTATGTTACCACTGATCGTCAAGCCCTGGGCGGTCGCCAAACGATGCAGTTAAATGCATACTATTGCAACTTAATGGATGCACTTTAATTTGTTGCCGATTTTAACGCGAGATAATTGTGGACGTTCGGGATGAATAGTGCAATGCAAAGTGCTATCAGAAGTCGGGTAGCTAAACAACATTGGAAATAAAATAAAGGAAATATTTCATGAAGCTCTGAAATCCCAACTCACTTACCTAGTTAGTCATTCCATAAAACCTGTTAGGTCAATGGTTAGAAAGGAGATGGAAAATTCCTACGCCAGCGAGGTGTGAGGCAAGGAGACGTAATTTCTCCGAAACTGTTCACCACTGCATTGGAAGATGGTTTCAAGGTTCTGGACTGGAAAGAGCTAGGCATCAATATAAGCGGCCAAAGTTTGCGGACGATATAGTCGCCATGGCGGAGACCATGGAGGAGCTCATTAGAATGTTCGATGACCTTTATCAGAGCCTCTCAACGGGTTGGTTTGAAAATGAACATTGACAAGACGAATGTCGTGTCATATTATGTCCGTTCTAACCACTCCTGTAAAGATCGGAAACTCTGCGCTCGATGTTGTTGACGATTTATGTTTACCTGGGATAAACTTTACTATTCAGTTAGGTAGGTCCAACGTCGAGAAAGGTGTCAACCGTCGAATCCAACTCGACTGGGCAGCGTTCGAGAAACTACGTATAGTATCTTCTCGTCCCAAATGCTATCCCAAATAGTGTCTCAAGACATTTGACCAGTATTGTACTGCCAGTAATGTCTTTATGGAAGAACTGAGCTTTTCTGGTCGCTCACTCAAGGCCTTATGAAACTGCTGACAGTCACCCAACGGTACGGAATACACTCGTATAAGAGTATAATAGTTGGTTATTGTGCTCGGAGTTTTTTTCCCTGCGAGATTGAATCAGATATGAGGAGATTCGGAAAAGAACCAGAGTAACCGACATAGCCCGAAGTCCAGAATGCCTAAACTAAAGTGGCAATGGGCGAGGACATCGCTCGCAGAACAGATGGCAGATGGAGCAGATGAGTTCTCGAGTGGCGACCGTGTACCGGAAAGCGCAGCGTGGGAAGTCAAGGCCTATACAAGGTGGACGAATGGTGAAGGAGACGGGAACCCCTTGGATGAGGGCGGCGCAGGACCGGTCATTGTGGCGATCCTTGGGGGAGGCCTAAGTCCAACAGTGGTCTATCGGCTGATATGATGATCGTAGCAGGTATACCGAAAAACAGTAATTGTCCAACTATTAATACACAAGTACAACACTAGTTTACTCATAAATTATCGATCGCGATAAATAATAGAGGCCCGTCTTTAAAGGGTTATTTATCGAACTCGATAATTGCCGGCTATGGAACCTTCGCATGATGTATCGATTATCGATACTTGTTGACCCCTCTATTAGGGTTGTTTTACTCCATAGGTAGGTACAGTACTTATAATGATGATACTCTACTCTAGTTTTATGTGTTGTACCTACCTATCAGGCCTATAGCTACAATACTTTAGTAATAGAAAAATTAAAAATGATTATAATGAGTCCTTTTACAGTTCAGTGGCGCACTCATCACAATATTAAAGATTTCTCAATCATGAAAACCTTATGTTTAGACCTACAAAAACCTTAGTATAATAAAAAATAGTTTTAAGCTTAACCTTTCGTTGTTTATTGGATTTGCACTTTTTTTTATGTAGTATTTTCATTAATAAATCAGAAATAGTAAGAAGAGGGCGCCACTGAAGTGAAAGGTTTAATTTTGAAGCTCTGAATAATCTACCAGTAGCGACATCTACCGGCGAGTAGATGCAACTAGTGGATCACTCGATCCGATAAAACTGGATCGGCAAAACTTCATCGCATCCACTGTAGATGGAGTTATGTATCTACATACTTACCTTTTATAAAAAACAAGTTATGTTTAACAGATAACATTTCAATAATGTTCATTGCAAGTCGCATAATAGAAAGTTAGGTGTATTTTTATAGCACATGACATGCATGACCGTGACCATATAATATTTACACTATGCCGTGACATCGTGTTACATGAGTAGAAAGATGATGGTCAGGAGTGCGATTTTTTAATCTCATTCGCTGAGTTCAGCAGTTGAAAATGTCAAAATTACTATGGAGATACGCATCTTTCTACTGCTGATTTGACTTTCAAAAATCGCACTCCTGAAGTATGATTTTTCAAAGTCAAATTAGCAGTAGAAAGATGCATAATATCTCCACAGTCATTTTGACATTTTCAACTGCTGAACTCAGCAGTTGAAAATGTCAATATTACTATGGAGAAGTGCATCTTTCTACTGCTGATTTGACATTAAAAAATCATACTCCAGGAGTGCGATTTTTGAAAGTCAAATCTACAGTAGAAAGATGCGATTCTCCATACATTTTCAACTGCTGAGTTCAACGTATGAGATTCAAAAATCGCACTCCTGTTGAATAGAATAGAATAGACCAACCGATTTCTACTCAATACTATTCCGTAGAAGAGAACCAGCCTCGCATTGGTTCTCTTTTCTTCACTAAATTTAAAAGTTATGAGCATTTTAAAGTGCGCGCTGCGCTGCGCGTACGAAGTGCGGCCGCTCTAGTCCAAAATATGAGATAAACTTCGTTTGTATGGAACTGAGTAAACAGCCAGCACACTTTATTAGCTTGCTTCAAAATCTAAATAATATCTAAAGACTTAGAAAATTTATATAGGGACTCGCCTTGCGGTAGCATTTCCCCTCTGCCACGGTATAAGAACAATTGATCTTGTGCATTTACACCCAATTTTATACCTTATCACTAAACGAGACAGCCTATAATAGCGAAACAATAATTTTGAACTTAGAACGTTTGGGGTTCACACGAGACTACTTTTCATGATTTTTAACATTCAAAATTAGAATCTAAACTTATGGGGAATAAAATCCAAAGTTGCGGATTTCATGTTACCTCGGCTTACCTCATCCTTTTAAACTAAGAGTCTACCCATCAAACTGAACAACTTTTACTACAGGAGCAAACCGATCGGAGCAACAAAAAAAAAATCTGCTGTTGCAACATTTGTGTCGAGTACGCGTTGCAGTTTAGTATGGAACAGCTGGATTTTTTATTGCTGCTCCAATAGTAAAAGTTGTCCAGTTTAATGGGTAGACTCTTAGTTTAAAAGAATGCTAATGATATCAATTTCACCCTTTATACATATACATCTTCCACTAACTTGTAGGTTTACAAATACAGATACAGGATCTAAACTACTTTACGGGTTGCTTCAGACCAACAAACTGAACAACTTTTACTGTAGGACCAACAACGAAAACGCGGAAAAAGAAAAACAATTTCCGAAAGTTTTTTACAGACTGCTGATCTATCTACTCACTCTGTAAATGCATGCGTTTTTGGAAATAAAAACGGAAATAGAATAAAAAATGGAAGTCGCGAGCAAAAGCTTAAAAGTAAGGCCAATTTAATAGGTCACATTTGACATTTGTCAGTTTTAGCTTCATAGTGAGGTGACCTACTTAAAAAAGTGAATGACTCGATTCAGACTTCAATCATAAATGTGAATTGAATTCAGTTATTATAAAAAGATAAGGTACTGTAATTTGATTTTAAAAATTCAGGCTTAACTTTTTTCAATTACTGTTACATATTTATTGTAATAATGACCAATAAAGGTATTTTAACGATTTACTTTCACTAATAAACCATTCTAAACAAAATTAACAATTTTGTTCTAAAGAAGTCTAGTCATTCAAAAAATTCAAAATCAAAATTTTTTATTCAAAATAATATCACATAGATAGCTTTTTGACGTCATTTGTTGACTCTACCACCGCGTCGGAAGGTGTTTTGTTGAGAGAAGATGCGGCCAGAAACTCTACAACACACATCTTTTAAACAAAACAATATGTACAAAGTACAATTCAAATACAATATTGAATTACATAGTGTAACATTGTCAAGACCAGACATTTTGGTCATTCAAATAATCATCGAGTTTATAGTAACCTTTTTTACAGAGGACTTGTTTAACATGGGACTTAAACTTTTTGTCTGATAAGTTTAGAATATCCTCTGGTATCTTATTATAAAAGCCTATGCAGTGCCCCATGAAAGATGTGTTGACCTTACTGAGTCGAAAATGTGGAAATACTAATTTATGTTTATTTCTTGTATTGTAATTATGAACGTCACTGTTTTTGGGAAAGAGAGACAAATTTTTCCGAACGTATAAAATATTTTCGTAAATATATTGACTGTAGAAAGTCAAAATACCGATATCTTTAAAAAGATCTCGTAGTGAATCTCGACAAAGCAGATTATAAATGGCTCGAATTGCCCGCTTTTGAAGGATAAAGACAGCCTCAACATTTGTAGCACGGCCCCACAGCAAAATACCATAAGACATGATACTGTGGAAGTAGCTGAAGTATACAAGACTTGCAGTAGCTATATCAGTTGACTGTCTAATTTTTCGAACTGCATAAGCTACCGAGCTCAGCCTACCCGCTAGGGTTTCTATATGTGGACCCCATTGCAGCTTCGAGTCAATCTTTATCCCTAAAAATACAGTATTACTTGTAAAATGCAATATATCAGTATCTAAAGTTACTTTATTTTCATTATTTATAACGTCATGGGCCAATAATGGGCCAGGGATTCGACTGATGATTTTTTAAATAAAATTACAGTACCTATAAGTACCTTCTCATACCTAATAACTGAATTCAATTCACATTTATGTTTGAAGTCTGAATCGAGTCATTCGCTTTTTAAAGCAGGTCACCTCACTATGAAGCCAAAAAGTGACAGACAGTGCTGCCAAGTTAGGCGATTTATCGCCTTTTAGGCTACATCAAGGGTTCTATCGGCGACCAAAAAATACGATTGGTGACCTGTCGCCATTTAGGCTTCGTATATCCCAAATTTAAATAGGCGATTTTGGGCTATATTAAGAAAAACTGACTTTTTCGGATTATTTTAAGAAAAATCTGAAATATTATACTTATTGTAAGTAAAATTATATGATTTTTTATCGCAAACTGCATAAACTGTACACTACAACAATCTATGTAACACATAGCGTACGTGTATGTTATGCGGTACAGCTATTTCTAAATTGTGAGTAGAGTTTGCAGTTGTAAAAAAAATATTTTTCCGGCACGAGCAGCCAATATACCATTATTTTGGCCAATTTACTGTATTTTTAGGCGACTTTAGGCTACATTACAGGGGGAAAAAATTAGGCGACTTTAGGCTACTTGGCCCGAGATTTTTGGCGATTCTCACTGGCTGGGACTTGGCAACACTGCTGACAGACGTCAAATGTGACCTATTAAATTGGCCTTACTTTAGTAAGTGCAATAAAGAGTACCTACCTCTCTTTATATTTCTTTTTTGGTAGTTAGGTACCTACCTACCTAGTTATTTTTATTTAATTTATTAAGTGCTGTAAGGTAACAAAGAACATATTACAACACAATAATACAATTGAACAATACAAATAAACAGACAATACTTAATCTGAAGCCGGATTAAAATGTTCACGCTTTTTATGTTTTAAAAACACGTAGACAGTTTTAAAACGATTGCAGCTACATGGCTAATATTATTATACCAAACAGTAAACAATTTTTATATAAATTTAGGCAACACCATCAAACTGAACAGCTTTGTATGGAGCATAACTCAGGAAACACGAAAAAAAATCAGCTGTCCCATACATTTTAGTCGGGTAGGTAGGTACAGCAGTTTTGTATGGGACAAATGATTTTTTTCGCGTATCCTGAGGTAGGCTCCATAGTGAAAGTTGTTCAGTTTGATGGTCTGAGAGTCTGAGTTCACCGTTTCAGTATTTACTAGGCTGTCACTTACACCCTGTAACTGTGTACCTACAGCAGCTACAGCAGAGATTTCTACAGTTGCTGAAATTGATCTTGCGTTGTTTTCATAGCGACAATAGTGACAAATACCTCTATACAGGGTGAAATTGATATAACTAGCATCCTTTTAAACTAAGAGTCTACCCATCAAACTGAACAACTTTTACTATGGGGGCAAACCAATCGGAGCAAAAAAAAAGAACTGTTGCATACATTTGAGTCGAGTAGGCATTGCAGATTAGTATGGGACAGCAGATTTTTTAGTTGCTCCGATCGGTTTGCTCCCATAGTAAAAGTTGTTCAGTTTGGTGGGTAGACTCTTAGTTTAAAAGGATGCCAATGATATCAATTTCACCCTGTAGATATATGGCGATCCTGCCAGGATACAAGGAAACTCAACATAGTAATGTACCTACTGTACTAACCTTTAGGTCGCAGTAGCTATTGGTCATTGACCAAGCTCTTAGGCGCTGTCCTATTGCCATCGCACGCGCGATCTTGCGTCCGTCCGATGAAAATGATCGTGCGATCGTGCGATCAAACATAGGAATCAGTATTGACTGTCCTAATTTCGATCGCGCGATCATGCGATGCGTTCGAATTGTTCTATTTTCGACGCACGATCGTACGATCGTGCGATCAAACATAGGAATCAGTATTGACTGTCCTAATTTCGATCGCGCGATCGAGGAGCGCGACGAGGCAAGGGTGTACCTACACTCAGCGGGACCCCGTGTCCTAGAACTTGTTCTATAGAATTTGTTCTAATTTCAAATATTATTGATTTCAAACATATTACAGCCTTTGGATAACGCACTTCCCCGGTTTGGAAGGGTGCGGGTTCAAGTCCGGCTCGAGACTTAATTTTTCAATCTTTAATTTGATTAGAATTTGTTCTATCGAATCCAATTAGAAATAAAATGTGTTCCGTCAAAATGGGAGAATGGCATAGGCAAAGATTTTTTTTGGTCTTTACGACTAGAATTCGAGTTTCAACAACAACAAAAAATGAAAACCGACTTCAAAGTAAAAAAGTTAAAAAATAATATTTCAGTTTGACTTTTACGTTCGAATCTATAAGAAAATTAATATTTTGTTTTATCGAAGTTTGAGAAAGAAAAAAAAAGAGAGAGAGAAAAAAAACCTTTGGCCTTAAGGTCAACACACACGGCCGCTATAATATGTTGCTGTACTCTTCTAACGCACGCAAATTGATATCGGTTCCTCTCACTCACACGTAGGAAAGAGACGCGCTTATGTGATTTGGCGTGCGTAAGAAGAGTACAGCAACATATTTTAGCGCGTGTCTGTGACGACCGTAACGGTCGTCACAGACACGCGCTATAATATGTTGCGTGCGTTAGAAGAGTACAGCAACATATTATAGCGGCCGTGTGTGTTGACCTTTAAGGTCGTAACAGACGGACGCTATAATATACAGCGCAGTATAGCGCTATACTGCGCTCTAGAGTACGTTATAGCGCAGTATAGCGCTATACTGCGCTATAGAGCGCAGTATAGCGCGATACCGCCGAGGTTGAACTCTTCTAACACACGAAACATTACATGGGCACGTCTCATTCTTGTGTGAGTGAGAGGAGGCTATTGCCATCTGAAAGATACCTGGCAGTATAGCGCAGTATAGCGCTATACTGCGCTATACTGCTTGTTATATTTCGTCGCATAGATACAGGATGTTCTACAACCGTCCTGATTTATTTAATTAATCAACTTATTTATTGAATAGGCGGACTAATATTACTTAACAGTTTATTATTATAATTTTAGGCAACAAAGGTTTATATGACTTATTAGTGTCTCAACAACCAAATGAAGTAAAAAAAAATCGGCTGTCTCATATATTTGAGTCTAGGAGGCTTTGCAGTTTAGTGTGGAACAGCCGATTTTTTCTTTGCGATTGCAAGTTTGATCCCAAAAGAAAAGTTGTTCAGTTTGATGGTCTGAACCACCCCTTAAAGTTTCGGAACGGTAAAAAAATCTTCCGGTATATTTTTTTAATTTTTGTCTTTATTGGGAAATCAAATCAAACAACTAAGTAGGGTCTACTTTTTCATTGTAAATTTTTAAGATAGGTAGACCTTTCACTCGAACCAGTTTTAGCGGCGGGTACCTTCGCTTTCATTGGCGGCATACGATCAGATAAAAGGAATCAAACCTCCTGGTTTGATTTTCATCCCAACCCATGAACCCATATAACGCATTTAAGTGAACAGCCTGTATAACTCACGCACACAGACACAAACGGCAAAATTATCGATCTTGATACTTGTAATTTTTTTTGTAAGTATTTTGTTTGGCAAAGTAAATTATTTATTATTTGCTACCTTTGTATTGGTACATAGTACACGTTATACAATTAACCAATGTTCACTATGGAACCTTTTGGTTCCATAGTGAAAGTTGTTCAGTTTGATGGTCTGAAGTACTCTGTTTGACAAATGTAAATCATTTAAATTTACACCCTGCATAATATTGGTCCAGTTGTTTTCGCGTGACGCTCGAGCAAAAACAACAGACTTCAATAAAATCATTGATTTACGAATTAAAATAATATCATAACCCAGTAAAATTAGATAAATCAGAAGAAATAATTTCCGGAGTTTTGGAACTTTTTTTAAACGTTCCTTTGGTTCGCAATATTGAAGAAAAAAAAAAGTCGGGTGAGCTCGAGGAAGGGGGGGGGCTCTAAAGGTGACTTTTTTCATTTTTTCGCTTATTTCTTGAAATCTAAAAATCGTATCGAAATACTTTGTATAGACAAATTATACCTAACAAAATTTCCTACAAAACAAGTGGTATGCATTTTTGTCATAGGACTTAACCTTTGAGGGCTACGGGGTTGAGAAAGTAACGGCATTTCAAAAATTATGAAATTTGTATGGCGACCCTCATGAAAGTTGAAAAAACAAAATTATTTCATATTCTTAATCAGCAGCCCCGAAAACCCCCAGATACAAATTTTCAGTCGGTTCGGGGAACCCTTAAAAGCTGCATTGGCGTTTGAAATTTCCATGGTAGCCATCTTGGATATCGCAATTTTGGATTTTTTTCACCGCCAACCAAATCTGACCAAGGTCCTCTATGACATTTGTTCGAGGTCCATAACCCTATCTGTCACAGTTTCCGCGGGCCGTTGACCTCATCCATTAGGAGTCGACCTTCCGAGGAAGTCAAAGTTTTCCCTGCATCAAAAAGGCATCCATATGATGATCCCCAAATGTCATCCTTGTATCGTAAGGGGAACCCGGAGATAAATTGGAGGTATCTGGTTGACCCCCCCTCCCCCCCACCACATAGATATTAGATATATACCCGTATAATTGTTCACCGGGTTTCCCCCATTCAACGTATAGTAAAATGATCTTAGGGATCATCATAAGGATGCCCTGGCGATAAAAATAATATTTCGACTTCCTCAGAAGGTCGACTCCTGACGGATGAGGTCAACGGCCCGCGGAAACTATGACAGATAGGGTTATGGACCTTGAACAATTGTCATAGAGGACCTTGGTCAGATTTGGTAAACGGTGAAAAAAATCCAAAATTGCGATATCCAAGATGGCTGCTATGGAAATTTCAAAAGCCAATGCAGCTCTTAAGGGTTCTCCGAACCGACAGAAAATTTGTATCTGGGGGTTTTCGGGGTTGCTGATTAAGAATATGAAATCATTTTGTTTTTATCTTCAACTTTCATGAGGGTCGCCATACAAATTTCATAATTTTTGAAATGCTGTTACTTTCTCGGCCCCGTAGCCCTCAAAGGTTAAGTCCTATGGCAAAAATGCATACAACTTGTTTTGTTGGAAATTTTGTCAGATTTAATTTTTCTATACAAAACATTTCGATACGACTTGCAGATTTCGAGAAATAAGCGAAAAACTGAAAAAGTCACCTTTAGAGCCCCCCCCCCTTCCTCGAGCTCACCCCCCCGTTACCAGGACTATTTTTTTTCTTCAATATTACGTACCAAAGGAACGTTTAAAAAAAGTTTTAGAAATCCGAAAATTACTTCTCCTGATTGGTATATTTCAGCTTAATTTTACTGGGTTATCAATTATGTTTTAAATGTTTATTTAAGTTAAATTTTAATACCTATCTAAAATGATAAATAAACTACGTTGCTAAACAAAGTACTTGCTTTTGCTCTAGATTTTTTTTTTTAAAAGTATCAAGAAGTGGTCTTGCATGTGGAGTTGACTCTACGGTGGCGTGTGTGCGTGCGGCGTGGCGTGGCCGAGCCCCTTGTGCTCGCCGCCGGGCTCGCCGACATCGTAGTACTAGTGATGTGCCGAGATGACTATTTTAGTAATCGGATATTAATATTAATTTATTCGATAAAAATTTTCTTATTTCTTTGGTAGGTACTAATTGAAAGAAGAATCAAATTGGTACCTAGTACCCGAGTCACGAACTCGAATTGATTTGGTACCTACTCGTATTCGAGTCCATTCTGAGCAACCATCAAATTGAGCAACATTCTCTATGGAGCCAACAAAAAAATTGCGAAAAACAGCAAATGTCATTCATAGAAAATGCCAATAGCTACTCGAACAAAATGTAGGATAATTTTTTTCGCGATTTCAAAGTTAGTACCATAGTAAAAGTTGTACAGTTTTATGATCTGAAGCACCCCATAAATGATGTAGGTAACCCATTGAACCATACAGCGACTCTTACTTAATATAGTAGTTTTTCGACAAGAGATGAGAAATTAAAGAGGTATTTTATGTAGGTAAGTGCTTACTGTAAGTACTCGAATCAGAGTATTGTGAATCCGAATACTATATTTCGCATTTTCGAGTGAGCGAGTACTTAGGTACAGTGCTATCAACTTAAGCTGAGAATTGCATTTGTGTGAGTGATCGCCAAAAGCAAGGTGAAGTGAAGTATGTGGGCGGCAGGGAAGCGACGCGCCGCGCCTCATTGGCGCGCCGATTGCCACTCTACACTATCGGTGTGCGCACTCACACAAATGCAATTCTCAGCTTAAGTTGATAGCACTGTATGGTATAAGGTATTCGAATCCGCACTCGAGTCTAACCTGTATCGGCACATCACTAGGGCGTAGTAGGCTAATCAGTTCATTGAATAGATTGTGAGCATCAAGACGGCGGGATAGTCTTCGATTCAAAATGTATTTCTTTTATCAGTAACATAGTATGTTAGGTAGTTCAGGTACCAGTGTTGGGCAAAATATAATTAACTAATAATTAATTTATTAGATTTTTTTTTCTAATTTACCTTTCTTAAGATGATGACTTATTAGCTTTTATTAGCTTTTATTTTTCTTAATTGAAGTTTATTATCAATTAACTTTCGGTATGTCAATTTGGTCTTTATTTTATAGGTCTGACATAGAAAATATTGTTATTAATTAAATTAAACAGTATTTATTTGTCTCTTATCAATTGTTGAGACAATTATCTCGACATTGTTTTCGATTTAGCCCTCCAAAAAAAACATGACACACCAAATTGTTGAAATTACAATTGTAATTTTTGTTAATTGCAATTACTCAATAACTTTTTTGGTTATGATTATAATGGATATAATTATGTTGAAAGTGAAGAATGATTGCGTTAGCCATTAGATGTTTGGTGGTGGATGTTGGGTTGTATGTGGAGTATATTTGTCAATGTGGTGGGTGTAGGGTGGATGTTTGGTACCTAATGGATTTTGGTAACAATCTGTCCAAAAACTGTAAAGTTCAAAATGGCGGATGGTTTTCTCAAATCTGACATCGGATTCAATCCACGCGGACCTACAGACGGTGGACACTTGGACACCTACCCCATTCCAGGTTTCCGCGTCAGTATGTATTATCTGTGACCCTTGTAAAAGTAATTGTGTAAAAATTACTAAATTAATGTAATTGAATTAACAATAAATAAAATAAAATAAAATAAATAACGCTCACATATGTACACAATACATTGTAATTAATAATTGCATTGCAATTAATTTAGTAATTTAATTGAATTACGCCCAACACTAGCAGACGGATTTTAAGGGGTTTATTGGACCATCGAACTGGCAAACTTTATGCGAGACCAAAATCGAAATTACAAATATAAACTGTTGTTCCATACAAAACTGCTGTTCTAACTACTCGACCTAAATGTATGAGACAGGTGCCCACCGTTATACCAAATTTTCAATCGATGATTTTGATCCTGCCATCTTGATGCACACGCGTTATAGCGCTATACTGCGCTCTATAGCGCAGTACTGCGCTTTACCGCGCTATACCGTACTCTATAGCGCAGTATAGCGCTATACTGCGCTGTACTGCGCTGTATATTATAGCGTCCGTCTGTTACGACCTTTAATAATTAAACTCAAGTTGTTTTATTAAAATAATCAAGCACTGTTGTACAAGTAAGAACATAACATTGTCTACAATTGTATCATGGACAAACTTTTTCTATCATCAACCGTTGTCGAGATATCTGTCTATTACTATTTTAATTAATAATTTTTTGCAAATATCTCGTTTCGTACGCATCAAATCGTGAATAAAGTTATTACAAAACTTCTAGAACATAAAATTGTCTACAATTGTATCTTTGAGAAACTTTTTCTATCATCAACCGTTGTCGAGATATCTGTCTATTACTATTTTAATTAATTCGTTTTTGCAAATATCTCATTTCGTATGCATCAAATCGTGAATAAAGTTATAACAAAACCTGTAGTACATAACATTATCTACAATTGTATGCTACACAAACTTTTCCTATCATCAACAATTTTCGAGATATCTGTCTATTACTATTTAATTAATTCGTTTTTGCAAATATCTCTTTTCGTATGCATCAAATCGTGAACAAAGTTAGAACAAAACTTGTAAAAAATAATATTGTTTACAATTGTTTTTCAGACAAACTTTTTCTATCATGAACCGTTTTCGAGATATCTGTCTATTACTATTTTAATTAATAATTTTTTGCAAATATCTCGTTTCGTATGCATCAAATCGTGAACAAAGTTATAACAAAACTTGTATTACATAATTTTATCTACAATTCTATGCTACACAACCTTTTCCTATCATCAACAATTTTCGAGATATCTGTCTATTACTATTTAATTAATTCGTTTTTGCAAATATCTCTTTTCGTATGCATCAAATCGTGAACAAAGTTAGAATAAAACTTGTAGAACATAACATTGTCTATAATTGTATTTTTAAGAAACTTTTTCTATCATCAACCGTTGTCGAGATATCTGTCTATTACTATTTTAATTAATTCGTTTTTGCAAATATCTCGTTTCGTATGCATCAAATCGTGAACAAAGTTAAAACAAAACTTGTAGTACATAACATTATCTACAATTGTATGCAACACAAACTTTTCCTATCATCAACAATTTTCTAGATATCTGTCTATTACTATTTTAATTTATTCGTTTTTGCAAATATCTCTTTTCATATGCTTCAAATCGTGAACAAAGTTATTACAAAACTTGTAAAACATAATATTGTCTACAATTGTTTTTTTAGACAATATTTTTCTATCATTATCCGTTTTCGGGATATCTGTCTATTACTATTTTAATTAATAATTTTTAGCAAATATCTCGTTTCGTATGCAATAAATCGTGAACAAAGTTATAACAAAACTTGTAGAACATAACATTGCCTATAATTGTATCTTTAAAAAACTTTTTCTATCATGAACCGTTTTCGAGATATCTGTCTATTACAATTTTAATTAATTATTTTTTGCAAATATCTCGTTTCGTATGCATCAAATCGTGAACAAAGTTAAAACAAAACTTGTAGTACATAACATTGTCTATAATTGTATTTGTAAGAAACTTTTTCTATCATCAACCGTTGTCGAGATATCTGTCTATTACTATTTTAATTAATAATTTTTTGCAAATATCTCGTTTCGTATGCATCAAATCGTGAACAAAGTTATAACAAAACTTGTAGTACATAACATTATCTACAATTGTATGCTACGCAAACTTTTCCTATCATCAACAATTTTCGAGATATCTGTCTATTACTATTTTAATTAATTCGTTTTTGCAAATATCTCTTTTCGTATGCATCAAATCGTGAACAAAGTTAAAACAAAACATGTAGAACATAACATTGTCTATAATTGTATCTGAAGGAAACTTTTTCTATCATCAACCGTTGTCGAGATATCTGTCTATTACTATTTTAATTAATTCGTTTTTGCAAATATCTCGTTTCGTATGCATCAAATCGTGAACAAAATTATGACAAAACTTGTAGTACATAACATTATCTAGAATTGTATGCTACACAAACTATTCCTATCATCAACAATTTTCGAGATATCTGTCTATTACTATTTTAATTAATTCGTTTTTGCAAATTCGACAACCCGGTTGGTGTAATGGTTACCACGCCGGACTGCCAAACCAGGGTCCTGGGTTCGAATCCCGGTTCGGTCATGGATGTTTACATGTTTGTGCCGTTGTTGTATGGTTTCCATAATAAACAGCCTATTAATAGTGCTTTCTTGGGATCATTACAATGTATGTGCCTGTGAGCGTTATTTAAAAAAAAAAAAAAAAAAAAAAAATATCTCTTTTCGTATGCATCAAATCGTGAACAAAGTTAAAACAAAAAATTTAGAACATAACATTGTCTATAATTGTATCTGAAGGAAACTTTTTCTATCATCAACCGTTGTCGAGATATCTGTCTATTACTATTTTAATTAATTCGTTTTTGCAAATATCTCGTTTCGTATGCATCAAATCGTGAACAAAATTATTACAATACTTGTAGTACATAACATTATCTAGAATTGTATGCTACACAAACTATTCCTATCATCCACAATTTTCGAGATATCTGTCTTTTACTATTTTAATTAATTCGTTTTTGCAAATATCTCTTTTCGTATGCATCAAATCGTGAACAAAGTTAAAACAAAACATGTAGAACATAACATTGTCTATAATTGTATATTAAGAAACTTTTCCTATCATCAACAATTTTCTAGATATCTGTCTATTACTATTTTAATTTATTCGTTTTTGCAAATATCTCTTTTCATATGCTTCAAATCGTGAACAAAGTTATTACAAAACTTGTAAAACATAATATTGTCTACAATTGTTTTTTTAGACAATATTTTTCTATCATTATCCGTTTTCGGGATATCTGTCTATTACTATTTTAATTAATAATTTTTAGCAAATATCTCGTTTCGTATGCAATAAATCGTGAACAAAGTTATAACAAAACTTGTAGAACATAACATTGCCTATAATTGTATCTTTAAAAAACTTTTTCTATCATGAACCGTTTTCGAGATATCTGTCTATTACAATTTTAATTAATTATTTTTTGCAAATATCTCGTTTCGTATGCATCAAATCGTGAACAAAGTTAAAACAAAACTTGTAGTACATAACATTGTCTATAATTGTATTTTTAAGAAACTTTTTCTATCATCAACCGTTGTCGAGAAAGCTGTCTATTACTATTTTAATTAATAATTTTTTGCAAATATCTCGTTTCGTATGCATCAAATCGTGAACAAAGTTATAACAAAACTTGTAGTACATAACATTATCTACAATTGTATGCTACGCAAACTTTTCCTATCATCAACAATTTTCGAGATATCTGTCTATTACTATTTTAATTTATTCGTTTTTGCAAATATCTCTTTTCGTATGCTTCAAATCGTGAATAAAGTTATTACAAAACTTGTAGAACATAACATTATCTACAATTTTATGCTGAACAAACTTTTCCTATGATCAACAATTTTCGAGATATCTGTCTATTACTATTTTAATTAATTCGTTTTTGCAAATATCTCTTTTCGTATGCATCAAATCGTGAACAAAGTTAAAACAAAACATGTAGAACATAACATTGTCTATAATTGTATCTGAAGGAAACTTTTTCTATCATCAACAGTTGTCGAGATATCTGTCTATTACTATTTTAATTAATTCGTTTTTGCAAATATCTCGTTTCGTATGCATCAAATCGTGAACAAAATTATGACAAAACTTGTAGTACATAACATTATCTAGAATTGTATGCTACACAAACTATTCCTATCATCAACAATTTTCGAGATATCTGTCTATTACTATTTTAATTAATTCGTTTTTGCAAATTCGACAACCCGGTTGGTGTAATGGTTACCACGCCGGACTGCCAAACCAGGGTCCTGGGTTCGAATCCCGGTTCGGTCATGGATGTTTACATGTTTGTGCCGTTGTTGTATGGTTTCCATAATAAACAGCCTATTAATAGTGCTTTCTTGGGATCATTACAATGTATGTGCCTGTGAGCGTTATTTAAAAAAAAAAAAAAAAAAAAAAAATATCTCTTTTCGTATGCATCAAATCGTGAACAAAGTTAAAACAAAACATGTAGAACATAACATTGTCTATAATTGTATCTGAAGGAAACTTTTTCTATCATCAACCGTTGTCGAGATATCTGTCTATTACTATTTTAATTAATTCGTTTTTGCAAATATCTCGTTTCGTATGCATCAAATCGTGAACAAAATTATTACAATACTTGTAGTACATAACATTATCTAGAATTGTATGCTACACAAACTATTCCTATCATCCACAATTTTCGAGATATCTGTCTTTTACTATTTTAATTAATTCGTTTTTGCAAATATCTCTTTTCGTATGCATCAAATCGTGAACAAAGTTAAAACAAAACATGTAGAACATAACATTGTCTATAATTGTATATTAAGAAACTTTTCCTATCATCAACAATTTTCTAGATATCTGTCTATTACTATTTTAATTTATTCGTTTTTGCAAATATCTCTTTTCATATGCTTCAAATCGTGAACAAAGTTATTTCAAAACTTGTAAAACATAATATTGTCTACAATTGTTTTTTTAGACAATATTTTTCTATCATTATCCGTTTTCGGGATATCTGTCTATTACTATTTTAATTAATAATTTTTAGCAAATATCTCGTTTCGTATGCAATAAATCGTGAACAAAGTTATAACAAAACTTGTAGAACATAACATTGCCTATAATTGTATCTTTAAAAAACTTTTTCTATCATGAACCGTTTTCGAGATATCTGTCTATTACAATTTTAATTAATTATTTTTTGCAAATATCTCGTTTCGTATGCATCAAATCGTGAACAAAGTTAAAACAAAACTTGTAGTACATAACATTGTCTATAATTGTATTTTTAAGAAACTTTTTCTATCATCAACCGTTGTCGAGATATCTGTCTATTACTATTTTAATTAATAATTTTTTGCAAATATCTCGTTTCGTATGCATCAAATCGTGAACAAAGTTATAACAAAACTTGTAGTACATAACATTATCTACAATTGTATGCTACGCAAACTTTTCCTATCATCAACAATTTTCGAGATATCTGTCTATTACTATTTTAATTTATTCGTTTTTGCAAATATCTCTTTTCGTATGCTTCAAATCGTGAATAAAGTTATTACAAAACTTGTAGAACATAACATTATCTACAATTTTATGCTGAACAAACTTTTCCTATGATCAACAATTTTCGAGATATCTGTCTATTACTATTTTAATTAATTCGTTTTTGCAAATATCTCTTTTCGTATGCATCAAATCGTGAACAAAGTTAAAACAAAACATGTAGAACATAACATTGTCTATAATTGTATCTGAAGGAAACTTTTTCTATCATCAACCGTTGTCGAGATATCTGTCTATTACTATTTTAATTAATTCGTTTTTGCAAATATCTCGTTTCGTATGCATCAAATCGTGAACAAAATTATGACAAAACTTGTAGTACATAACATTATCTAGAATTGTATGCTACACAAACTATTCCTATCATCAACAATTTTCTAGATATCTGTCTATTACTATTTTAATTTATTCGTTTTTGCAAATATCTCTTTTCATATGCTTCAAATCGTGAACAAAGTTATTACAAAACTTGTAAAACATAATATTGTCTACAATTGTTTTTTTAGACAATATTTTTCTATCATTATCCGTTTTCGGGATATCTGTCTATTACTATTTTAATTAATAATTTTTTGCAAATATCTCGTTTCGTATGCATCAAATCGTGAACAAAGTTATAACAAAACTTGTAGAACATAACATTGCCTATAATTGTATCTTTAAAAAACTTTTTCTATCATGAACCGTTTTCGAGATATCTGTCTATTACAATTTTAATTAATTATTTTTTGCAAATATCTCGTTTCGTATGCATCAAATCGTGAACAAAGTTAAAACAAAACTTGTAGTACATAACATTATCTACAATTGTATGCTACACAAACTTTTCCTATCATCAACAATTTTCGAGATATCTGTCTATTACTATTTAATTAATTCGTTTTTGCAAATATCTCTTTTCGTATGCATCAAATCGTGAACAAAGTTAGAATAAAACTTGTAGAACATAACATTGTCTATAATTGTATTTTTAAGAAACTTTTTCTATCATCAACAATTTTCGAGATATCTGTCTATTACTATTTTAATTTATTCGTTTTTGCAAATATCTCTTTTCGTATGCTTGAAATCGTGAATAAAGTTATTACAAAACTTGTAGAACATAACATTATCTAGAATTGTATTCTACACAAAGTTTTCCTATGATCAACAATTTTCGAGATATCTGTCTATTACTATTTTAATTAATTCGTTTTTGCAAATATCTCGATTCGTATGCATCAAATCGTGTACAAAATTATGACAAAACTTGTAGTACATAACATTATCTAGAATTGTATTCTTCACAAACTATTCCTATCATCAACAATTTTCGAGATATCTGTCTATTACTATTTTAATTTATTCGTTTTTGCAAATTTCTCTTTTCGTATGCTTCAAATCGTGAACAAAGTTATTACAAAACTTGTAAAACATAATATTGTCTACAATTGTTTTTCAGACAAACTTTTTCTATCAAGAACCGTTTTCGAGATATCTGTCTATTACTATTTTAATTAATAATTTTTTGCAAATATCTCGTTTCGTATGCATCAAATCGTGAACAAAGTTAAAACAAAACATGTAGAACATAACATTGTCTATAATTGTATCAAAAAGAAACTTTTTTTATCATGAACCGTTGTCGAGATATCTGTCTATTACTATTTTAATTAATTATTTTTTACAAATATCTCGTTTTGTATGGATGAAATCGTGAACGAAGTTATTACAAAACTTGTAGTACATAACATTATCTACAATTTTATGCTGTACAAACTTTTCCTATCATCAAAAATTTTCGAGATATCTGTCTTATTACTATTTTAATTAATTCGTTTTTGCAAATATCTCTTTTCGTATGCATCAAATCGTGAACAAAGTTAAAACAATACATGTAGAACATAACATTGTCTATAATTGTATTTTTAAGAAACTTTTTCTATCATCAACCGTTGTCGAGATATCTGTCTATTACTATTTTAATTAATAATTTTTTGCAAATATCTCGTTTCGTATGCATCAAATCGTGAACAAAGTTATAACAAAACTTGTAGTACATAACATTATCTACAATTGTATGCTACGCAAACTTTTCCTATCATCAACAATTTTCGAGATATCTGTCTATTACTATTTTAATTTATTCGTTTTTGCAAATATCTCTTTTCGTATGCTTCAAACCGTGAACAAAGTTATTAGAAAACTTGTAAAACATAATATTGTCTACAATTGTTTTTCTGATTAACTTTTTCTATCAAGAACCGTTTTCGAGATATCTGTCTATTACTATTTTAATTAATAATTTTTTGCAAATATCTCGTTTCGTATGCATCAAATCGTGAACAAAATTATGACAAAACTTGTAGTACATAACATTATCTAGAATTGTATGCTACACAAACTATTCCTATCATCAACAATTTTCGAGATATCTGTCTATTACTATTTTAATTAATTCGTTTTTGCAAATATCTCTTTTCGTATGCATCAAATCGTGAACAAAGTTAGAACAAAACTTGTAGAACATAACATTGTCTATAATTGTATTTTTAAGAAACTTTTTCTATCATCAACAATTTTCTAGATATCTGTCTATTACTATTTTAATTTATTCGTTTTTGCAAATTTCTCTTTTCGTATGCTTCAAATCGTGAACAAAGTTATTACAAAACTTGTAAAACATAATATTGTCTACAATTGTTTTTCAGACAAACTTTTTCTATCAAGAACCGTTTTCGAGATATCTGTCTATTACTATTTTAATTAATAATTTTTTGCAAATATCTCTTTTCGTATGCTTCAAATCGTGAATAAAGTTATTACAAAATTTGTAGAACATAACATTGTCTACAATTTTATGCTTAACAAACTTTTCCTATGATCAACAATTTTCGAGATATCTGTCTATTACTATTGTAATTAATTCGTTTTTGCAAATATCTCTTTTCGTATGCATCAAATCGTGAACAAAGTTAAAACAAAACATGTAGAACATAACATTGTCTATAATTGTATCAAAAAGAAACTTTTTTTATCATGAACCGTTCTCGAGATATCTGTCTATTACTATTTTAATTAATTATTTTTTGCAAATATCTCGTTTTGTATGGATGAAATCGTGAACAAAGTTATTACAAAACTTGTAGTACATAACATTATCTAGAATTGTATGCTACACAAACTATTCCTATCATCAACAATTTTCGAGATATCTGTCTATTACTATTTAATTAATTCGTTTTTGCAAATATCTCTTTTCGTATGCATGAAATCGTGAACAAAGTTAGAACAAAACTTGTAGAACATAACATAGTCTATAATTGTATTTTTAAGAAACTTTTTCTATCATCAATAATTTTCTAGATATCTGTCTATTACTATTTTAATTTATTCGTTTTTGCAAATATCTCTTTTCGTATGCATCAAATCGTGAACAAAGTTAAAACAAAACATGTAGAACATAATATTTTCTATGATTGTATCTGTAAGAAACTTTTTCTATCATGAACCGTTGTCGAGATATCTGTCTATTACTATTTTAATTAATTATTTTTTGCAAATATCTCGTTTCGTATGGATGAAATCGTGAACAAAGTTATAACAAAACTTGTAGTACATAATATTATCTACAATTGTATGTTGCACAAACTATTCCTATCATCAAAAAATTTCGAGATATCTGTCTATTACTATTTAATTAATTCGTTTTTGCAAATATCTCTTTTCGTATGCATTAAATCGTGAACAAAGTTAGAACAAAACTTGTAGAACATAACATTGTCTATAATTGTTTTTCAGATAAACTTTTTCTATCATGAACCGTTTTCTAGATATCGGTCTATTACTATTTTAATTTATTCGGTTTTGCAAATATCTCTTTTCGTATGCTTCAAATCGTGAACAAAGTTGTAAACTTGTAGAACATAACATTATCTACAATTTTATTTTTCAAAAACTTTTCCTATCATCAACCGTTGTCGATATATCTGTCTGTTACTATTTTAATTATTCAGTTTTACAAATATCTCGTCTCCTATGCATAGGATTGTAAACAAAGTTTATACAAGCGTGAAGACCATTAAATTTGCAACAATTTTGTTCATTACAAATTTTTTTCTATCACTTACCATTGTCGAGATATCTGTCATTTTTGTTATATTATAAAAGTGGTCTGATTCTGGAAAGGTGACCGATCCGCCATGTAAGACCGGGTTTTTCGTGATGGGTAAAGTGTGTTCTTTCGATCCAAGTTGGTTTCACATTTCCTATATGTTTAGGCCTAAGACCTATTTTTTTTTATTTTCAACCCCAGTCTGATTTTGAACGGTGACCGATTTGAGAATAACTAAATCTGCTGTGGTGTTCTCCTGAGAGGGCTCTTTCTTAAAATGCGTCCAGTTCGTATCCTATATATTTAGGCCCAGACCCCATTTTTTCGCGATTGTCTTACCGCTGTAAAAAAAAATCAGTGACCGCTTTGAGTCATAAGACCGAGGCTAAATGATGTACTTTGGCGTCTATTTTCGAGCTAGACTGAATCCAGCTTTCCTATAATTATAATACGTTTAGGCCCTAGACCGTTGGTGGCTCTGGATCTAATTCTTCCATTTTGACGATTTTTTTTATATTTCTAATTGAATTCGATAGAACAAATTCGGAACTAAATCCCATACATACTCGCATCGTTCTAGGACACGGGGTCCCGCTGAGTGCAGGTACACGAAGCAAGGGAGGGTGATCGATCGCATCGATCGCATCGCACCAAATTAGGACACACGTTTTTTGATCGCGCGATCGGTTTCATCGCGCGATGAGATCGCATCGCACCATCGCGCGTGCGATGGCAATAGGACACCGCCTAACACCAACATCGAAATCGCGAAAAAAAAATCAGCTGTCCCATACAAAACTGCAAACCAACTCGAACCAAAAAGGACTTTCGAGGTGGAGAACTTGGATTTGTCATTACCATATATCATCACTACCAACATATAAAAAAAACAGAACTACCTCATTTGATGTAGGGTTGGTAGGGTAAAATGTACCAATTATGACCAATTCCATGACCTAATTATAAAATGTGCACTAAAAAAGACCCACCTCCGAATAAAGTCTATGATTTTTCTAATAGACTATGGTCACAGAATAGGTAATAGTATATAGTTCTACATACTATGGTGATGTTTCCTTCCATTGACGTATTATATGTATGCTTCGAATATACGTGTCCGTATAGCTAGCGTACACATGAAAGGGATCTGGCTGGAATTGATGCCAATAAATAAAATAGTTCCTAAATAGTGCCTAATTAGTACCTAGGTCAAATAAATAGTGCCTCTGTACTTTACGAGATATCGATTTTTTTTACCTGGTACGCTGGCTTGACGTCAAGGTAGCGTACACATTTTCTGTGGCTAAAACGGCTTGCATTGCAGCATCGAATTTACACTCAAAAAATAGTTCTCAAATAGTGCCCTAGGCATCCAAAATCTCATGAGGCTAGGTCTTCAGGGAGCGGAGATATAAATAAGTCTTTTAAATAAACCACGGAGCTGGCGGGCGTTGCGCTGGCGTACACACGAATTAACAATATTTTTCGTACAGAACGAGACGTTTCTTTTTATAAAAACTACATCAAATAAATAGTTCCTGAAATAGTGCCTCTGCCAGTACTAATATTTTATGTAAAGTCGTAGTGAAACAATATAAAAAATCGATGCAAAGTTCTACATACTAAACTTTAGTAAAATCTCATACCGAGAGACGGCGCTTCATTTTCATTCAAGCGAGTTTAGACTTTAGTTTAGAAATTGTAATAGAGTCCATTTTTGTGTGCGTAGTAAGCAGTTTCACACCATAGCTCAGCCAAATACATTATTAGTACGTAGAACCATTTTATGTTACATTCTTATACTGATATGATTAGGATAAGTGAAACTTACAATAACCTATTAAAATTCAATAAAACCTGTATCTTATTTCAACCTAAGTAACAAACACACGGAACAACCAGCCTCAAGAAGGGAACAACCAGTCCCATTTTGGGGTTCGTTGTTCCTTTCCGACTTGCCTTAGAAAATCGATCATGTGCTAAAAAGTATTAGCGTATGATAGATTATCAACATACTGAAATTCAGCGATAAATGCCGCTTGAACTTATGTAAGACTCATATACGTACGACTTATTTTTTATACACATATTTTCGATTGTTTGAAAATCGGAACTATCAACCCCGCTCTCCCCTACCTATGTTGTACAAATAAGATCGTCTCGACATCGAAGAGAGAGATGAGTATATTCGTGTCCGTATAGCTAGCGTACACATGAAAGGGATTTGGCTGGGCCTAGTGCCAATAAATAGTTCCTAAATAGTGCCTAATTAGTACCTAGGTCAAATAAATAGTGCCTCTATACTTTACGAGATATCGATTTTTTTTACCTGGTACGCTGGCTTGACGTCAAGGTAGCGTACACATGTTCTGTGGCTAAAACGGCTTGCATTGCAGCATAACATGCAGTAAGACAGAAAAAATTCAAACGCATTAAGATATGCGAAATCCAAACAAAATTATATCTGAAATCAGCATATCATCATCCTGTAGAATCCTTCGTTTCATAGCTTCTGGAAAAAGCTATTTAATGATTTCGGGGAAAAATCTGTAAATGTCTTCATTTTGTTTGATGTTGGTATGTGATCCTCTTGGTTAGAAATCGATGGTATTGGATGATTGTCTACTTCCAAACAGTTCAAAATGTACGAAATATCTGAAACTAAAAAAAATTGTTATGTTGGGGTTGATTTTCGCGCGGCACAACCAACCCCTTATCAACGGAACTTTTTACCCCAAAATTCTTTTTTTAATGTTTACCTAAAATTATGTTTGTAATTGTAATTGTAATCTTTATTGCATCCTTGAGGTAAAATTTACAGGTCTTAAAGATAGGTATAGTACATCTCAGGGACCCTGTTAGGGCACAGCAATTGTCCATTATAATTGTTAAAATAGATGTAATTGAATATAATTAATTTGAGAATACAATAGAATAAAATAGAATAAAAGGCAACAATAATAATTGATTAATAATCTACGTCAAATTGAAATAATATAGTAGGAAAAAATAATAGCATTGGTAAGATAATGAATAATAGGTAATAGTACAATGTCATCTTAAAGTATGGTTAAATTAGGTACTAACATAGAAATGTTCGCAAAACAGTCAGGTTCAATACATTCAAACTATGATAATATTAAAAAAATAAAAATAATGTCAATTTGATATTGACGACCCGGTTGGTGTAATGGTTACCACGCCGGACTGCCAAACCAGGGTCCTGGGTTCGAATCCCGGTTCGGTTATGGATGTTTACATGTTTGTGCCGTTGTTGTATGGTTTCCATAATAAACAGCCTATTAATAGTGCTTTCTTGGGATCATTACAATGTATGTGCCTGTGAGCGTTATTTAATTTAATTTAATATAAGATTAAATTAAAATAATATAATATTAGTTTAAATGATGTCAAAATTTCTTGTCGTCAAAAAATTCCTTAACTGTATAATAACACTTTTCAACTAGTACGGACGTTAGCTTTTGTTGAAAAATATTGTCTTTACTTTCGGTTTTTAGGCTTTCTGGGATTTTATTATATATGGATGTCAATCTATAATTTGGGCTGTTATCAAACATTTTTAAAATTGGATTTGGGCAGCATTAATTGGTTTTTAGAGCGTGTATTATATCGTAGGGGGGGGTTTCTTTTTAAACAATTGTAAATGTTTCCTAACAAACATTGCTGATTCAAGAATGTAAATAGACGGGAGTGTAAGTACGTTTTGTTTGACGAAGTGTGGTCTACAGCTTTGCCTGCGACGTATGTTTGCAATAATTCGGATGCATTTCTTCTGCATAATAAAGAGACCATTTGCGTCAGTACTGTCGCCCCATATTATCACTCCGTATCGCAACCATGCATATCCATATGCGTAGTATGCTGTTAACGCTGATTCAACATTCGTATTAGACTTGAGGACACTTAGTGCATATATAAATTTAGAAAATTTGGCTTTTATACGGCCAACGTGATTTTTCCAATTGAGGTGTGTATCAATAGTTATTCCTAATAAATTAAATTCACTAACTTCGTCGATACCGAGAGTTTGTTTTACTGGGTTTAAATCAAATGGTTGCTTTTTGTAGGTCCTGAATTGTATTAATTTTGTTTTAGTCAGATTTATTTCGAGGTTATGATCTTCTAACCAATTTTTAATTATTGTGAATGTGTCATCTATAGGGGGGATTATTTGGTTTTCGTTTGTTGCTTTGAAGAGCAGGGAAATGTCATCTGCGAAGAGTATGCAAAGGGGATCCACTATGACCAAGATAGGTATGTAATAATTCAAATGATGACTTCAAAAACAATTCCCAAACGTTTTCTCTACAATCAATAGTCACACACACATAAATAGATTTACTATTAATCGAGTTAGAACAAAAAGTATAAACTGGAAAATACTTACTCCGGTCGTATCGCAGGGTCACTTGCTTCCTGGCCGGCGCAAGCTCAACTAAAGTGGCTGCCATATCAGCGCAGGGGCCTATCAATCTCCACCACACTTCACGCATTTCGATATCTCTTTTCTTCTCGGAGCTATCGGAACAACTAACCTCGGTAACTTCCAGCCCCGCTCTCCCCTAGTACCAAAAAGATTTGCGTAGTACAGATTTTGACAACGACCTAACGATTGTCGAGACGCACTGACAGATCTTTAATCGAATTTCGTGGTAATTCCAGAGCCGATAAGGACGATGCAGGACGAAAAAATGGTCCTAAATCAGTTATTAATTTCAACCTGTTGCTCGTGCGTTCAAGTAATTAATCCAACAATGACCTCTTAACGTCTTTATTTAACAACAAAAACTTAACCCTTCATTGGAGAGCTTTCCACGGCATTCCTTTCAGCGCCAACTTTCTGCCTATGACGTCATTATGCGTCACACGTCACTCCACCCCCCAACATCCACTTATCGACCCTAACTCCCACCAAATAAATCTCAAATTTCTATACCAACGTTTACTTTGACAACGTCAAGGCAGCATGGAGTGGTTTTCGTCACTGCATTTAACTTTAGCCTTTAAAAATAGTACGTTAAGGTAGTGATTCGTGTAGTAGCGGAGTTGAAGGGGACGGGGTGTGGGGCTATCGACCGTTCGCCATCTCACTCGCTCTCAGAAACCTCCGCGCTCCCGAGGCGATGTCACGTCTCACGCCATGCCCGAGCCATGTGTTGGAAGCGAGTGTCAAAATTCCAAAAGACTGTTCTTATTGTGATTTTATACACAATAATCTACTTCTTTCTTTCAATAGTATTGTCACCAGAACCTATTTACAATTTTATCAGTGACGATATGCAAGGAAATAAATACGCTTTCATTTATTTAGTTGGAAAAACGCCGGCGTTTTCCGATTTGAATGGTGCTGATGTGTTTAAGAAAAGGCAATGCGGTGATTGTTTTTTGTCGAACAACAAAGGGTTTTTGCCTTTACGTGATTACGATGCAGTTGTCGTATTTGGGGACGAAGATGCATCTACATTTATTGAGCCAGAGAAGAGATACTACATGGATACAAGCGAGCAGTGTCTAGAGAGGAGGCTGCTGGGTTGCGAGGTGGAAATAACATCGTATAGTAGCAGAAAAAAATACGATCTCTGCGGATTGTGCAGGGAATTGCATTTAAAAAGAAGATAGAAGACTTGAAGAGGCCTTTTAGAAGTTAAGAATTTATGAAGAAATGCTTTTGAAGAGGTGGTTTGTTAAGATTTGTTTAGTAAATGTTTTGCTAGGTACTTTAATGTCGTCATTTGACTGTAAACAATCCAAAGCTCGATTGCCAAAGTGAACTTAAATGCTTTTGATTCAGAACAGCTTTTGCAATGGAGCCTGCATTTCCAGTTTTCTGCATTTTAAATTAGAATAAAACAAAGTTTATAGTATTAAAGAATGATTGAGTGAATGACATTTTCGTACAGGCATTTAGTTTAAATAAAACGATAATCACAAAAGGAAAAGGATAAATACTTGCATACTACTAAAATGGATACCTACCTACCCATGAGGTACCTCTACCTTCCTATTCTGTTGGTTGGTTAGTACCTATAGGTACGCTAAAACAGATGTTGACAATTTTTATATGTTAATACCTAGGTATAGGTAGGTAGGTACCTAAGTATACCTTTGCAAAAATTACCTAATATAGATAAGTAATAGGACATAGGTTTGCAAAAAATGATCTCATTTTTTAGACCAAGGCAAGTCACCTAAATCCTGCTTTATTTTGTAGGTAGGTAGGTACCTACATTGTTTTTTTCACCCTTAGGTATTTCTTTAATTACTAGGTACCTAGAAAAAATTTAAGAGTGTATTCAGATAATGAAACTAAATAACTTTTTATGGGTCAGAAAACGAAAAAATGTTTTGGACTTCCCATAGAAAATCGAACACCTTTTTTATTGTATTGTGCTTTCTTGGGATCATTACAATGTATGTGCCTGTGAGCGTTATTATTATTATTATTATTATTGTATGGAAGATCCAAAAAATATTTCTTGTTTTTTCTTTAGTTTAGTTTGATTATCTGAATAATACCCTTGAAATTGTTCTAGTAATTAAAAAATAGTGATGAATATCAAAATGTGTCAGGACCCCAAAGTGACTGATTTAATTTTCATATTTCATATTCATATTCATTCATTATTAATGAAACCGATTTTAAATTTCGTTGACACTTTGATAGTGATTTTACTTATATAAGACAGCAGAATCCAACTGTTACTTGTTTCATGTATTAAAATTTTTTACCCGACTGTGCCAGAAGCAGGGTTATGTTTTTCGAGCGTATGTATTTGTATGTCAATTTCTTTGTCACGCCTAAACGGCTTGATGGATTTGAAGTATGAGGTGTGATGAGGTGTGTGATGTCAGATTCGTAAAAATTTTGAGAGTGGCATAGGCTATATTAATTCAAGATGGCGTCTGCGAATTAAAAAAGAGATCAAGATGAGGGGGAATAATCCAGTTTTGTTTAAATACACAAGGCTAAAAAGTACGAAATAAACAAAATTATTAAGAAAAACAAAAAACCCGACTGCATAAAAAATTATTAACTTAAAAGAGAAAAACAAGCTCTATATGAAGCACCTAATATACCTACCTAGTACCTACCTACGCCCATTGTATGTGTGCCCAGACCCGATTAGCTATAAGCACCTATAACTAATTAATTTTTCGTATAAAATAATTAACATAACATCGTAAATAACATAAAAATGTGCGATGTTTGTAGGTCGTTTTGTTCCAGTAATGTTCCAATCAGTAAACATTTACTAAACAAATTGTAAAAAAATTGCATAAAATGTTTATTATAACATAATTTAATAAACGACTGTTTATAATTTAACTAGTTAAATAATTTAACTAGTTAAATAATTTAACTAGCGTAATAATTTTCTGTGCCTAAGGTATTGTTGTTTGTCGTGAAAATGTACCTGTCAGATATAATGTTCCATGTTTTTCTCGATTCCCTAATTTTAGGGAGAGTTAATTCATAAATATTATTTTTGATTTTATTTTTGTTACAATATGAAAGAAGTTTCCATTCCTCGAATCGATCAACTTTTTATGCAGTGTACCGCACAGTTAAATATGAAATATACCAAAAAAAAAAAAAATCGACTGCGTAAAAAAAATTACTTGTAGAGAAAAACCTACTAATCGAGTTTTGTTTGTATTACAGGTGCGGGGAAATAACCAACAAATAAGTATGTTTTGAAATGGTATTTTTGTTTGTTAGAGCTGGTTTTTCTCTTTACAGATAATTATTTTTTTACGCAGTCGGGTTTTATACCATCCAAGCTTCTTTATCTTGGTTTTTTTTTTGTTTATCGCAGAGAAATAACAAGACTATCTGGGGTTTTCACCTTTAATGTGACAAGTTTTTACGAAGTTAATATACCTAGCTGCCGATTTTTATCCGACTGCGTCAGAAGGTTGTTTTTTCTTTCGTTTTGCCATGGAAACCGGAAGGAATAAAAATCATCAATAATTATTCGATTCATTTTGAGTCGAGGTGGTGATGGACATCTCTATCATTCATCCTCTCCACTTATGTGGACTGTGGTTATCCACAGTATAAGAAAGAGTATTCTATCACTAGATACAGTACGGACACTCCCTTCCTCCCACCAACGTTTTACCTCACCCCCTCTATCTCACCCCCTCTGGTTACCGCGCCTGGTTACTCGTTACCTACGAAAAAGACTTAGGCTGCCTGTCCAGTGACGCGAGCTGGCTGGGCGAGCTCTGTAGCTGTGTAAATATTAACCAATCAGGAGCTCGGCCGATCTCGTCCGAGCTCCTGTAGGTCTAGTATGATTTCTCGAGACTTGTAGGTAGTATGGACAAAAGCCGAGTCGCGCGCAAGTAGAGAAATCATGCTAGAGGGTCTGATTGGTTAATATTTACACAGATACACAGCTCGCACAGCCCGCTCGCATCAGTGGACAGGTAGCCTAAAGGTTCAATTTCTTTGGTTTCGCATGTGCTGATGTCATCTTGTCAATTTCAAATTTTTGGTTAACCATGGAAAGCGCCTCTTTTTACATTATTTTGGCTGGGTACCTAACTGCCATAATATGGGTATTACCCATCTCATTATTAGTCATCGTGATTATGGCAGTTAGGTACCCTGCCAAAATAAGGTCAAAGAGGCGTTATTATTAAGTATTCCATATTATTAAGTAGCAAATGCTCACGACTATGACTATGACTATGTCCCCCGAGGTAGTAGTCAGAGTTATTCTAAGAAATATCAGCATAGTAGATCTAGATACCTAAATGTCTACATCCATCTTCAGGATTCCTTGACAAAGATTAATTAGCATTTGTTTTTTATTAATTAATTAATTAATGGCGTTTTGCTTGTGTCTAGCTGTATTTCTGCCAATGTCAAGTTGTTTGTAGGAGTATCTATCTCAATCTCGAGGATTTTTTTTGAGTTTAAACAAAAGCCTATGCCTAAAACTGGCGCCTTTTTTCTTTTCTTAGCGCGGCCATCAATCAAACTTGAATATTATAGTTCAGGATAATGTTAAAAACTACTAGTCATTTGCTTCGAGTTGGCCGCTCCCTCCCTTCCCGCTTCACCGTACCGCACCCCTAAGAGACCCTATGAAACGCAATTTTATTACCTTTAGCAACGCAACCACGTACGGCACGTCCGTCCCGATCACTAATATCGCTTTTAATTTTAAATTTTGATTTGCTTGTTATATTATTTTTTGTTGACGGGACCAGTTAATGTGCCTTTGACGAAATTTTGTAACGGTCATCGACGGCCAACTCCAAACAAACGGGTAGTACACTTGTTATTACAAGTATCTCGAAACTCAGTTCGAACTGAGATATAAAGGCTTGAAGTGCGTGTAATGGTAATATTTTCAACTTCGAGCCTTTATATCTCTGTCCGGACTGAGTTTAGGGATATACATGTTAATAAGTTTTGTTTGTTACTTTATTCTGAAATAAAATATTCAAGTTTGGTTGCTGGCCGCGCACAAAAATAACGGGGAAAAATAAGGCGCCAACCTATCATACAAAACCCGCATTGTCTTTTGAGAAATGACATGGCGGAGGCTCTTGGCAAGCTCAAACGCGAACCGCGCGAATGATACAACCGCTTGTGCCCAAACTTGCAACGAGGATCGATTAGGATTAGGTAATCAAACATATATTTTAAAAAAACATTTGAACAGCACATATTTTAGGGGACTATTAAACAGAACAACTTTGACTTTGTAATTTGTAGACAGCTATTCCGTTCCGTACTTTAAACTTTTTCTACAGAACAATATTTTTTTCTCAGTACATATCGATGTTGGCTCCATTATGAAAGTTGTTCAGTTTACTATATACTGAAGTAACTTATTTATGTTTAGCTACACCCTGTATTTTGCAACATTATAAAAACCAGACTGCAGAAAATCCCCTGACGTCTAACCATAGTAGAAACATTTTAGGAATTCCGGTATTAGCTCTGTAAAAATAGACCTAGGTATCCTTAAGGAGATTTTTAAAACATCAAAGTTCTATTCTTATCCAGTTTCAGTTCTAATCGCATTGCAATCCAATTAATATCCAACTGTGCTGAATGCAGCATCGCGCTAAACTTTATGTAACTGACAGCCCCTAACGTCTGAGCGATCTGTCAAAACGGCTCTAACGGCTGTCAAGAGCAGTACCGCGATTAGCGCAATACCGAATGTGTCAAAAGTTATGGTTCGTACGTAGTCCAATAACGGTTCAATCACCGAATATTTATCGCGATTGCAGCCCAGGTGTGACGTACGTTACTTATACAAAAGGAGTTTTCCTCTAGCCTATGAGTGCACTGCATACGTATAAAGTTTGATTCTATTTTATATTAGAATAGGTAAGTATCAATCAATTAAAGTCAATGCAATTGATTAAACACCATTTAGAAACTAGTATTACGAGATTTACGAGTCTGTAGTTCATCAGATTTCTGTTAAATTGTACAATTTCAAAGAAACGATTAATTTAAGATTTGTATGCAAACTCTAGAGCGGAAATCTGACAAACCAAGTAGGTATGTAAAAGTTTCATTGAATTTAATTTGTTTATATTTCTTAGAATCAAACTACATTCGACTGGGGCGTGACGCGGGAATATCCTCTATAATTATATATCCCCGTGTATTATGTTAAAATTGTATTAGTACTGTAGCGAAGTTTGTGACGACCCTGTAAGGAGAAGTGGTCGTGAGCTTATGTTCATGGCGACGTTATCAATGTACTTAATTCTTTTTGCTTATCAACGTTTTAAAACGCGAAGATTACGTTATTGCTCGGGCATTCATTATCATAACTATTGTATACTTAGTTAAAAACCTGATTGAATAAGATAAACGGCATAAATATTAAAACTGGGTTAAAAAAGGAAGATAAAATTGTCTCTTCTCTAACAACGTATTAAGGGGCTATGTAAAAAAAATAGGATTCTTCAATGAAGTACTAACAGTAGGAGTATGATTTGCGGATATGTGTAAATTGAACATTTAATTGAAGTTTTGATTAGAGCCAAAACACGATTAAGACAAATTTTCTCGATAGAAAAACAAGCCAAAGTAGCCTCCGTTTTTGTCTATAAACGCTTGTAACTGCTAAACTGTGAATAATAGAAACATGAGACTTGATTTAAAAAAAAGAGATTGCTATTATCTAAGTTTTGATTAGAGCAGAATTGAACTTACATAAATAGTACAATCACAATTCAATAAAGTTTGTTTTTTCGCTTGATTCGTTCCAGGAGCGCGCGCCGCCCCATCTCTTTCTCTCGCATCTGGCTGTAATATAAAGCTATCACACGCCCGTTTCGCTTAAATTATTTTTTGACATAGGCCCTTAAAACTTATTTTTATCGTGGTATTGTTATCTATGTTCATATAGTCACTATAGTATAATAGTACGTATTACGTCTATAATGCTTCCTCGTACTTTCGTTTAAAATCTCAACGATATGTGCTCTAGTTAGTCAAGTTAAATCGATAATGGTAATACGGATCATTGCATTTATAATATTATCCTGTCATTTCGGGCACGTCATTATCCATCACACTGGACACAGTTTCATGGATGTTCTGAGTTTTCAGAACATGGCTGACTACTCCCTAGGGAAATATAGTCGTGAGCATGCTCATGCTTTGTCATTTAGCTATATTTGACTACTACCGAAAAAGAAAACGATTACCAAATTGGTCTCTTCTCTTTCTTGTTTGAAGGTGATCTGATCACACTTAATGGCATTATGGAGACCTAATTGGTGATCATTTGATGCATAAAACCATCCAAAGTGTCAAAAAATTCGCACATGTTCAAGTTCAATATCTCTGGAGTGTAATGCACTAAGCGTCACATCACTGTCAAAAATATCGACGAGCTCACAAATGTAACATCCTTCTTGCATCCTACAGATCGTCAGAGTTTATACAGGGTGTAACAAAACACTCTAGTTAATACTTAAGGTGGTGCTTAAGACCTACAAACTGAACAACTTTCACAATGGAGCAAACGTCGAGAAAAAATTAAAAAATCTGCTGTCCCATACATTTTAGTCGAGTCGGTACGGAGTTTGTATGGGATAGCTGATTTTTTTAATTATTTTTCGATTTTGGCTCCAGAATGAAAGTTGTTCAGTTCGATGTTCTGAAGCACCCGCTTAAGTATTACTAGGGTATTTTGTTACACCCTGTATATGAGTTTAGCACATGAAATAACTATAGTGAATACCGAATTGTCAGCTCGCCGAATGTTTCAACGACGAATTTAAGGTTGTGACGATGTTTGCGCTTAGTTAATTTCATTGCTGAAACTATTACGTAAATATTGAAAGTAGCAATTTGCTAGTAGCATTTTTCTTTAATTTGATTAGCAATTTGCTTTTTGAAATTCTAAAATACTGTTTTTGATACTCACATAGTATCTTTTTAAATACGTCGCTAATGTCGCAATGTGCTGCGTCAAATCACTGGAACTAATTTTTGTACCTATTATTTATGATTTTAAAGATTTAATGATTGTAATTACTTATACTATTTTTTTAATTAAGATCGATGGTTCCGTGTGGTCTTATTTGTTGTTGTGATGCTTTAAGCCATTTTATTGTAAGTTCTAAACATTTTGTTGTATAAAATAATGAATACTTTTATTTAATACCTACAGAATTGTATTACCACGTAGACACTTAAACCTTATACAGGGTGTTAGGGTAAACAGTTGGATGGAACAATGGATGATTTTACCCATGATACTGAACAACTTTCCCTAAGAAACCTAAAGGAAATTCTCAAAAAAATTTTGCTCTTTACATACTAAATGCTATCAGCCAATCGACCATTTGTATGAAAAGTAATTTTTTTTATAGGTTCTTTGGGAAAGTTGATCAGTATCACCCCTTAAAGTAATGCAACTGTTTACCCTAACACCCTGTATAGAGTGTTTAAGTAATTATGGATGCCTTAAACATTTTATGCATTAATATTAATTGCATTATTAATGTCCCTGACGTCACGTCATGCACGTCACATCACGTAACTATCAAAGACAATAACCTACTCCACATTATTATACAAGGTGTAAAATGTCGAAGGGGGTACTTCAGACCGTCAAACTGAACAACTTTTACGATGGAGCCAAAATCGATATCGCAAAAAAAAACTGCTGTTCCACAGAAAATTTCAATAGACCAATAGCAAAACGAATGAAACAGCTGATTTTTGTACCGCGATTTCAAAGTTGGTCCCATAATTAAAGTTGTTTAGTTTGATGGTGTAATGCATTAAGTTTACCTACATCCTGTTTAATGTTTATTTTGTTCGTATTTGAGTTTTAACCGACTTTAAAACAAGAGGTATCGATTATTTTTATAAGCCATTCTTCGCACTTTGCGTGAAACCGTTCACATAGGTAGGTATTATGAAGGTTTTTAAAGCAGAACCTGTCTATACAAGGTGTTAATTGAATTGCGAATTGTTCACAGGGTGATTCAGTATCGATAACAAAACATAGAACGATTAATAAACGATTTTTTTTTCACACTTACCAAAATAAAAATACCAAATGAGTTAGGTATTTATCTGTCTCGAATGACGATATTTTGATCTTTTTTAAGACATTTACTTAAATAATGTTTGGTGTAAAATCGACTACCTAAATAATTAAGGAGACATTTTTGGCAACAACAAAAAAAATGTATAAGTATTATGTTTTGTTATCGATACAGTCATAAATAAATAAAATATATTATTGTATTATTATTAAATTATCTGCTAAGCACAAATAGATAGAAACTAAAAAAGAGGTGTAAAGAATGCGAAGAGGTCGCGCATAGCGCTCCGTCCTCGCTGCCCACCCCGCTGGTTCATAGCGTGATGTTAAACTATGGTAATATTGTCTGGTGTTGAGACAGTTATTTCTATACATAAACTAAGATAATGTCAAGTCATAACATAACATACTACTTTGCATTTGTAGTTTTTTCGTTTAGTACCTAAATTGTTGTATTTTTACAGTTTTATTTTAAAAAAATGTGTCAGTAAGATTAAAGGAAGTTTTTTTATTAGTTTTAATTATAAATGTTAGTACAATTATTTGAATTTAATGAAACTGTTTTAATTGGATTATACTGCGATAAAAGCGTAAGCGGTGTCACCCCGTATTTAAATATTTATTGATTATTTAGCTTGTGTACATACAGGGTGACCATTGATATAATTATTCGACAAACTTTTAAGGATGGATCTACCAATACCGCGTAGCTAAAAATATAGGTGCGTTAAAATAATTAATTTCCATACAAATGGGCCACATTATAGTAAGAAAGTCATTTAAAAATCTGGTTCTATTCAACAATAATTATCTAGGTACTACAAAGTACAAAAACCACACCTAAAAAAAATTGTCTGGGCTTTTGTAGCATGTTTTCAATTTCACCATAGTATTTTGCCCGTACCTAGTGCCCCAATTTTCAAAATATAGATAATTAGATACCTATATACTTAGTACTTACGTATTTAAAATGTTTTACCTTATAGCTGTTTGTACAGGTGTAAAATTTAATGCGTTACATACTTAAGGCTATTCTACCGTTGGCGCGCTCCATACAAACGTAATATGGTGATATTTTCAATACTATCTAATTAAAGTCAATGAAATTTTTCAAAAACAATCAAGTAACTAATCTCTATGTCGGTATGAAGTCAGATTTTCGTTAAAATATACAGTTTCAATGCTAGGATTAATTTAAGATTTGTATGGAAATATTTGTGGCACTGTAACTTTAAAACTATAAATTTTATCGAAAATCTGACTTCATACCGACATAGAAATTAGTCACTAGATTGTTTTTGAAAAATTTCATTGACTTTAATTGGATAGTATTGAAAATATCACCATACTACGTTTGTATGTTTGTATGGAGCGCGCCAACGGTAGAATAGCCTTAAGGAGGTGCTTCAGACCTTATCAACCTGAATAACTTTTATAAGAAGACCAATTTTCGAATCGCTCGAAAAAATCAGCTGTTACAAGACAATTTGAAGCACTTTCTAACCCCCCAAAATTTAATGTTGGTCCCATAACAAACGTTGTTCAGTTTGTTGGTCTGAAGCACCGCTTGAAGTTATGTAAAGCATTTAAGTTTACACCCTGTATACATATAGGTATTATTTTATCTGTTTAAGGCTATTCTACCGTTGGCGCACTCCATACAAACGTAGTATGGTGATATTTTCAATACTATCCAATTAAAGTCAATGAAATTTTTCAAAAACAATCTAGTAACTAATTTCTATGTCGGTATGAAGTCAGATTTTCGATAAAATTTATAGTTTTAAAGTTACAGTGCCACAAATATTTCCATACAAATCTTAAATTAATCCTAGCATTGAAACTGTATATTTTAACGAAAATCTGACTTCATACCGACATAGAGATTAGTTACTTGATTGTTTTTGAAAAATTTCATTGAGTTTAATTAGATAGTATTGAAAATATCACCATACTACGTTTGTATGGAGCGCGCCAACGGTAGAATAGCCTTAATATCAGAATCCATTTAAGACAGTTCCATTACGTAAATTAATAAATACCTCGTTCTGTATTTGCCTAGAAATATAATTTGGGACCAGATGTAAAGTTATATGCTCACAAACCATATAAACTGTGCCGGCCAAATAAAAATATAAATAATAAATAGCTTTCAAATGTTAACAGACTTCTTATTTTTAATTTCAACCTATTCTTATAGAAGGTGTATGGGCGTTAGTCGGGTTATTAGGCTATTCAAAACTACGAGTCCGAAAGGTATTACAGTCATTTTTATGTATGTATGTTTGTATGTATGTAAAACCACGAGCGGTTTGGACCACTGTGTGAATCGCCAAGCCCATTTATTTTATCATTCATAATCATTCGGACCACTCTATAAAAAGGCAATGCGGGTTTTGTATGTAAGGTTGGCGTCTTATTTTTCACCGTTGTTTTTGGCGTGGCCAGCAACCAAACGTGAATATTTTATTTCAGAATAAAGTAACAAACAAAACTTATTAACATGTATATCCCTAAACTCAGTCCGGACGGAGATATAAAAGCTTGAAGATGAAAATATTACCATTACTTACGTGCACTTCAAGCCTTTATATCTCAGTTCGGACTGAGTCCCGAGATATTTGCAATAACAAGTGTTATTTTTAACTTTATTCTGAACTATATAAATAACGAGCTTTTACCCGCGACTTCGTCCGCATAAATTATATACCAGATTTTAAGTCAGATGTTAAGCTACCAAACAAAAAAAGTTTCATCAAAATCGGTTCAGTAGTTTTTGCGTGATACTCGAACAAACAAACACCCAAACAAACAAACTAACTAAATTCTTTTTTCAAAAATTTACAGTTTTATAATAGTTAAGATATTAAAGTTTCATTGATGGCCGCGCTAAAAAAAAAAATCTAAATTTTTAGGCGTAGGCTTTTATTGTGTCCACATAACGGGAATCAGGATTATTTTAGTGCCATTAAATAGAACCTAAATAGTATAAATAGTGCCGCTGTAGTTTTCGCAATATTAATTTATTTTACCTGGTATACCTACGCCTATTTTAGGAACTAATTTTTTTAATGGACGGGGATAATAATGAGAGATACTTGATTATATCTCCGTTCCCTGAAGACCTATAATTATGATATATTGCATGCCCAGCGGCACTATTAGGGAACTATTTATGGTTATGCGTATTAGATTGTTGCTGTTATAAAAACCGTTTTTTCCACAGAACATGTGTGCCAGGTTAAAAAAAAAATATTTCGTAAATTACAGCGGCAGTATTTATTTGGGTTACCTATCGTACTTTCGAATTAGAGTTATCCGAATTTTAGTTCTCCGAAATCGTTACACTTTTTATTGTTTCACTTTTTTTTTGTTTCCCCGAAATATTGTTCGCCATATTTTGAAAAGCCAGATTTTTTATTGTCTTTTTTTTCATCTAACCAATGGATCAAAATTCTGTGCCACATTTATCCGAAGTAATGTAAGTCAGATAATTTACTTTTTCGAATATTTGTTTTTCCGTACGGTTACTTTTCCGCAGAAATAGTGAACCTAACCTAACCCAGAATTTTCTCAGGCAGGGCATTTCCCTGCAGCCTCCAACATGCATACAAGCAAACAAGCAAGCAACAAGCAAGCAAGCAAACATGCTGCAAGCAAGCAAGCATGCAGCAAGCAAGCAAGCAAGCAAGCATGCAGCAAGCAAGCAGCAAGCATGTTGATGCTCCGCTCGCTTCGCTCGCTCCGCTAAGTGTCTTACATGTTCTAACCTAACCTAACCTACAATTTTAAAACACCGGTTTGTTTTTCTCAGGCAGGGGGCATCCGCCCCCCGCACCCCCCTCGCGGGGGGCGCAGCCCCCTTGCACCCTCCAACATGCATACAAGCAAGCAAGCAATAGGCAAGCAAGCAACAAGCAAGCAAGCTTGCAGCAAGCATGCAGCAAGCATGCAGCAAGCAAGCAAGCAAACATGCAGCAAGCAAGCAAGCATGCAGCGAGCAAGCAAGCATGCAGCAAGCAAGCAAGCAGCAAGCATGTTGATGCTCCGCTCGCTTCGCTCGCTCCGCTAAGTGTCTTACATGTTCTAACCTAACCTAACCTACAATTTTAAAAACACCAGTTTGTTTTTCTCAGGCAGGGGGCATCCGCCCCCCGCACACCCCTCGCGGGGGGCGCAGCCCCCCTGCACCCCCCAACATGCATTCAAGCAAGCAAGCAACAAGCAAGCAAGCATGCAGCAAGCAAGCAAGCATGCAGCAAGCAAGCAAGCATACAGCAAGCAAGCAAGCAAGCAAGCAGCAAGCATGTTAATGCTCCGCTCGCTTCGCTCGCTCCGTTCAAAGTAAACATGCAGCATGCTAGCAAGCATATTGGTGCTCTAATCCTGGTATCATGTTGCTGTCTACTAATTATTACAGAAAACTTTACTGTGTTGTGTTCTAGTCATATAGGTACTATGGAAGAGGTAATTTCGACTTTTTAAAACTTCGAACCCAGAAGACAGTATTCAAATGAAAAAAAATGATTATGATATTCTGATTTGAAATTTTCTGGAAAATGATACTTCTGTCAAGTCTTTATAAGGAGTAACAAATTTATGTGTAAGAAAATATCTGTCACTAGAAAATTCTATAAACCGTTTTCGAATAACTGAAATTCGGTCAGCAAAATTTCGAAAGTAAGATAGGTTACCATTTATTTGACCTATAATAGGCACTAATTTAGGCATTATCATGCGCTAGCTACACGGAAAATTATTGCATCTACAGGGTGAAATTGATATCATTAGCACCCTTTTAAACTTCCCATCAAACTGAACAACTTTTACTATGGGAGCAAACCGATCGGAGCAACAAAAAATCTGCTGTTCCATACTAAACTGCAACGCCTACTCGACTCAAATGTATGCAACAGCAGATTTTTTTTTGCTCCGGTCTGTTTGCTCCCATAGTAAAAGTTGTTCAGTTTGATGGGTAGACTCTTAGTTTAAAAGGATGCCAATGATATCAATTTTACCCTGTATAACAGAATTTATTTCCCCATTCATAAAGAGCACATGGGTGATTCCGGTAAATAAATTAATATGTATTAAGATTGACGGTTTTCCCTATAACATTTTCAGATAATTTTAATGACTAACCCAACCACTCTTGTGCAGCCACGCAATGCAGTTTGTCTAAGCCTAAGTATTCCATTGCGGCACATCAGGACAACCATTATGTCCGTGGGTGTATTTTGAGGCAACTAAGGGATAAAGTATCTTTTCGTTGTCTTTTGTAGACGAAATCACCATTAAGTATACTATTATATCCCATTATACAGGTTGTAAATTTTAATGCAAAACATACTTAAGGGGGTGCTTTCGACCATCAATGTGAAAAACTTTTACGATGGGGCCGTAATGGGACCAACATTGAAATAGCGAAAAAAAAACTGCTATTCCGTTGATAACGTCATGGCGACTCGACCCAAATGTATGGAGAAGCTGATTTTATTTCGCAATTTCAATGTTGTTCCACAATAGTGAAAGTTGATCCCTTTGTCTGAAGCACCCCCTTAAGTATGTTTATGTAAACATTTAATTTTAAATTAAGTATACCTAATTATCTAGATACCATTTCACACGTTATCCCAACCTACGGGGCTAGTACGCCAACCCACGATAGCGAGATATATCGCTATCACGCATTTCCGCACTCTTCTATTTGCGCGCGAACGAACGAGATAAAAGAGGTGATATAGATGGATATAGCCGTATCACCGTGCAACGTGCTACCTAGGCTGATAGACTGAAACTGAACCTTCAAACACATAATCCTCTCTTTCCAAATCGGCTAAAGGAAGCAAAAGAAAACATGCATAATCCGCATCCTTAGTTGCCTCATAACTATCGCAACTCAGGATATGTTTACTGAAGCATGCGTTTCCACTAACAGTTGGGAAACCAACAGACAGACAGACGTCGGCGGTGGAATAGTGTGTTTATTGTGTTATAAATGTGTTCTTTTGGAAAATGATCCGTGTTTTAAGGTTTGGTTTTTATAATCCATTTATTTAAGAGGATAGTACCTACCGGCCTCTAATTATACAGGTTTTTAGGGTAAACAGTTGCACTACTTTAAGGGGTGATTTTACTTATGATAACTGAACAACTTTCCCTAAGAAATCTATAGGAATTCCAAAAAAAAAACGACTTTTCATACAAACGTTCGATCAGCATTCAGAATATTGCATTTAGTATGGAAAGTCCACATTTTTTCTTCGAATTTCCTACACCTAGGTTTCTTAGGGAAAGTTGTTCAGTACCATGGGTACAATCACCCCTTAAAGTAATGCACTTGTTTACCCTAACACCCTGTATAATATAGGGTCCTTCTTAATATGCTAACACTTTTTTAAGAGGATGATTAGACAATCAAACTGAACAACTTTTTCTATGTCAAAAACACCGAAACCGCGAGAAAAATATCAGCTGATCCATACAAAACTGCAAACGTGCTCGAACCAAATGTATAGATATGGAACAGATTTTTTTTTCGCGATTTTGATGTTAGTCTCATAGAGAAAGTTGTTCAGTTTGATAGTCTGGTCATTCCCTTAAAAAACTGTCGGCATATTAAGAAGGACCCTGTATACTGTATACTACAGTCTGAAATTGATATCATTAGCATCCTTTTAAAACTAAGAGTCTACCCATCAAACTGAACAACTTTTACTATGGGAGCAAACCGATCGGAGCTAATAAAAAATCTGCTGTTCCATACTAAAATGCAATTTCGACGCGCAAGTTCGCGTCAAATGTATGCAACAGCAGATTTTTTTTGTTCCGATCGGTTTGCTCCCATAGTAAAAGTTGTTCAGTTTGATGGGTAGACTCTTAGTTTAAAAGGATGCTAATGATATCAATTTCACTCTGTATAGTGGTGGTCAGTATTTGAAAAGATTGAAGTTAGTTGTAGTAATACTGACAGCCCCGAAAGAGTATACGGTCGTGCATTTATACGTATACTTACACGTTTGTGTGTAAGCTTAGAGGAAATTGGTATTCAAGCGCAGACGCGTAGGCGCGATACCGTATCGAGTAAATGTTTTTGTCACGCATAGGTATTATACTTTATAGTACGTGCTAATTATTATATCATGTTAGAAACAACGTAACGTGGTAGGTAATGGTTGAATAAGCAGCTAAATAACTGTGACACTGCACTACGTAGACAGATCGGCCAAGAGTGTATCAAACACGCCCGTGATAGGGTTCCGTAGCCATGGGCTTGATAATGGTAAATTATGGATGAATAATAGAAAAAGGCTAGTTTTTTTCCTTGCACCGTGCATGTACCGAGGTAGGTAGTAGTGCCTATGACCTTAACACCACTATTTATTAATTAATTAGGTATCTTAGTTAAAACAGCCATATAAAAACTAAAAAAATTATTTGCATCCGATGACTTTTTCGTTCGCATCTAATAAACATTTATTTGTTTTATCGAAGTCGCTGTCAAACCGGTATGATTCGCGACAGGGCTTGCATTAGTTTTTTTGCACATATCACAAAAGTTTTTGGCTTGGCTTGATACCGACTCCAATAAAAAAAATTAATGTTCTTACAGATGCGAACAAAAAAGTCATCGGCAGGAATATTATTTTTAACTTTTCGAGTTTTTTTGAAGGCGGTTTAAATTTTTGGGTTTGTATTACCTGTCTTCATGCCAAATGTTGATTCAATATGCCCAAAAATCTGACATTTATCGACATAGGACATACTCATAGAGAGACACGACACGAAACTATGAGGGTTCATTGTTTCACTAGGTAACCCTAAAAACCTTTTTCAAACAATATTGTGTCAGTTATGTTTACTTTTATACACAAGGACAAGGAACATAGAAAAAAATAATTTAAAATGACTACGCAACCCTATCAATGAACCTGTTTGACACGCTCTTGACCGTTTTTTTTTTATTAAGTAGGTATGCAATGTTTATTGTAGGTAGCCACTGCCACTAGCCAGATTGATATCGAAACAAAGAGTTTAATAACCTAACCGATGACTAAATCAGTTAAAACCGGTTTTTAGATTAGCATTTGTAACAAAACAAGGTCTCCGTCAAGGTGACCGGGTCAACCAGACTGGCATCCTGCCAGGGCGCCATGCTTTCGAATTAGCAAACAGTTTTTACGAAGTGCCTCCCACTATCCTAGCGAATGCCAATGATTAACAGACTTCTTAAGAGGGGGTCATACCTATTTTGTCTGTTTTCGAACCGATTTTTGAGAACCAAATTATTACATTTAATATATATAGTTCACATAACAGTGTAGATACGTTCTTTCTGCAGGGCATCTAACCGTTGAAAACACGATTCTATTAAATTTTCTCGATAGAAAAGAGGAGCAAAGTAAGCTCGATTTCAGATTTATAACCAGTTTTACAATAATCACACTACACCATTTCTTCTGAATATACCATCATTTGAAAGGTAAATAATTATAGCAGGGCTTCTAACCGATGGATTTTTCCCAAACACCCAAGAGAAAAGATATTGATGAAAAATGCGTTTTTTTGCGATCTTGCTTTCAATTGAAGCGGGATGGCTAATTGCGAAAGTTTGCTTGTTAGAAAGAGAGGCTTGTTCTACTAATACCCAGCCTTAACTATTAATACATTCCGTTTTATATTCCATGATCGCGTTCCCAGTTTTGTATACTTACTAAAATGTTTCTTAATGAGGAAACCTGCATACGCTGAAGAAGAAATTCTGATGCGTATGTGTAGTCCACCATACTTCTTAATAAAATATGCTGACACTTTTTTAAGGGGACGATGAGACCGTCAATCTGAACAACTTTATGTATGGCACCAACATCAAAACCGAAAAAAAAATCTATACAAAACTGCAAACCTACTCGAGCCAAATGTATGGGACAGCTGATTTTATTTCGCGATTTTGATATTGATCCCATAGAGAAAGTTGTTCAGTTTGATGGTCTGATCATCCCCTTAAAAAACTGTCAGCATATTAAGAAGGATCCTGTATTCAGAATGTTAGAGTAAACAGTTGCATTACTTTGAGGGGTGATTGTACGCATGATACTGAACAACTGTCCCTGTTAAACCTGTAATAAATTCGTTAAAAAAAATTGGACTTCCTATACCAATTGCAACCATTTGATCACAATTTTGTATAGTCGAATTTTTTGTTGAGAATTTCCTATAGGTTTCTTAGGGAAAGTCCAGTATCATCATCGTATGGGTACAATCACTCCTTATAGTATAAGAGATAAGTGTACTTTTTGCAACCATCAGCAGCAAGGCTGATTCAGTGTTTATGGGGTGTAGAGCTTCTCTGTGATGGGGATGTAGCAGGTCTGCCTGCATAACTCCAGTCGGTTTAGGAGTTACTGATGATTAAAGGTCTGTAAAAAATTTATGATCAGCTGCAAGGCTGATCGTATGTTATTGTTGTAGTATGGCACTGTAGCTATGTGAACAGTACAAGCCGTTCAAAGGTCGGAACTTTGACTGGCTGTATCTCCTAAACCGACTGATGAACCATGTCAGTTTTTGTAGTGTTCACATAGCTACAGTGCATACTACAACAATAACATACGATCAGCCTTGCAGCTGATCATAAATTTTTTACAGACCTTTAATCATCAGTAACTCCTAAAGCGACTGCAGCTCTGCAGGCAGACCTGGTCCATCCCCATCACAGAGAAGCTCTACACCCCATAAACACTGAATCAGCCTTGCTGCTGATGGTTGCAAAAAGTACACTTATCTCTCGGAATATTAAGAGGGCTATCGCAGTCCAGTGGCGCCCACATCACATTAAAAAAGATTTCTCAATAAAGATAGCCTAAATTAAAAAAGTAATCAACACGTACACTACTAAAGCCTTCAAGCCATTGTTATACAATACTTTTATAGGTTCTAAACATTCCACTTTTAGACAATTGCGAATAAAAACAAAAGTGGCCGTTTTTTTTCTTTTTTCAAAATTTGTATGTTTAAACCTTTAAAAAACCTATAAAAGTATTCTATGAAAATAGCTTGAAGGCTTTTGTAGTGTTCGTGTTGATTACTTTTTTAATTTAGGCTGTCTTTATTGCGAAATCTTTTTTAATGTGATGAGGGCGCCACTGAACTGCGATAGCCCTCTTAAAGTAAAGGAACACTCAGATATTTACAATGCCATCTGTTACCACAGTGCGCCAAAGCTGCTAATTTTCCTAGCCTTAGCAGCTTCTACCACCGGAGACCTGTTCTCGAAGGCAACTCGCTCGAAGAAGGACGAGACTGACCTGCGGCACAGTGTGTTCGACTTCATCATAGTCGGCGGTGGTACCGCTGGATGCGTACTCGCTAATAGACTCTCCGCCGTCTCCGATTGGAAGGTATTGGTTACAAAAGGTATTATAATGGCACAAGAAACACTGTAGCCAGCACTAGCTTAAGGTGGTTGTAGGGGTCAATTTTATACAAAACTTTGACGCACAATACAATAATACAATACGGTATTAATATAAGTAACTTTGTATATGTGGAAAAATAGTTTAGAAAATCTAAATGTCGCGTATCAAATAACATTTGCAATTTACAATATAATTACAAAGATATAAATTGCAAATGTAATTTGATACGCGACATCTAGATTTTCGAAAATATTTTTTCATATATAAAATATTACTTTTATTAATTCTGTCTACGCGTATTGTGCGTCAAACGTTTGTATGGACTGACCTTAAGATGGTATCCCTGACCGAAAGAACTTGACCCCTTCAGAGCCGCCTCACCTCTACCACAGTCTACTAAACTACATCATTTTAGTAGGTATACCTATTTTTGACTGGCTTGTCCTTTATTATGTCAATGTAGTGCCTTCTAATCCAAGGAAATCAAATTCGAAAATCATAAGAATTCGTACCAAATGTTCAAATGATTTTATTAACAATTTAAATATTTGACTTTAAAAAAATTACTTGATAATTATCATAGCAATTTTAGGTCTTAATAATATTGTATACCTACATCTACACAATGGTGTGTCGCAAGTAAAAGTGACTTTAACTTATAAAGTAGATGCACATAATAGGTACAGCCTTTTTTAAATATTTAGAATTTCTTTTGAACTACAGGTTTCATATTTATTTTAGGTACTTATATAAAAATAAGAAATATACCTACTTCATAGCAAATAAAGCCGAGATGTTGAAGATCATTGTCATACAAATAACGGGAAATTGGCTTCTAAAAACCAGCAAAATATGGCCCGGCCCAGCAGCGTTTACATACATGGATTAAAAATATTTCTTGAAATAAGAAATCAAATTATTTTCGACTAGCGGCCCGTCCCGGCTTCGCACGGGTGGACATCTAATCTTTTCTAGCAACAAATATAGCCTATGTTACTCAGGGTGAATGTAGCTTTCTAATGGTGAAAGAATTTTTGAAATCGGCACTGTAGTTTTTGAGTTTATTCATTACAAACATACAAACATACAAAAATAGGTACAAATCTTTCCTCTTTATAATATTAGTATAGATATAGATATAGATAAAATTCTTGGTTCAATGCAATTTGCTTTTTGGCGTTCTCATTATACAGAGTGAAATGGATATCATTAGCATTCTTTTAAACTAAGAGTCTACCCATCAAACTGAACAACTTTTATTATGGGAGCAAACCGATCGGAGCAACTAAAAAATCAGCTGTCACCTGTCACATACTAAACTGCAATGCCTTTGCCTACTCGACTCAAATGTATGCAACAGCTGATTTTTTTTTGCTCCGATCTGTTTGCTCCCATTGTAAAAGTTGTTCAGTTTGATGGGTAGACTCTTAGTTTAAAAGGATGCTAATGATATCAATATCACCCTGTAGTAGTTACAGACAAACTAAGTGGAGTAGTTAGTTTGTCTGTAACGAACGACCAGTGTACGTACTACGTAGATTCCTAATTGTACGACTGGTGCCAAACTTATCTTTTCTTTTATTTTGTTTTGCTGGTGCTTTTGCGGTGCTCCCTAACCCAGGGTATGGGTGTAAGTCCTCCATGCGTGCATAACGCTGATTAGTTAGTTACCTAACTTCATATTACCTAAGTTATGTTTTATGCTTGTAGTTATTATCGTTAAAACCGCCCACTTTTGGCGGTTTTAAAGATAATAACTGTCGAACTCTTTGTTCACATATAAAGTCTTTTTAGATTTATGGAAAAAATAAGATGGTTTTGTTTTTCTGTTCTGTTTTTTGATTGTCAAGATGTAAAAAATTTTGTTTGATTCATATAATTTGGAAAATTCTCATTTTTACTTATTGTTATTTCCTACAATAAATGCGAGCTCAAGGACAACACGTTTTTCCATTTCCGAGTACCAGTAATCCTCGACTGACCGGACTAATCCGGAGGTCAAACATGGTCCTTTGTGAGCTGGATTTAGTATCGAAGTATTGGACTCGGACACAGGGTCCGAAGAGCTCGAAAGATTCTATCATCGATGGACTATAGTCCAGCAAAGTTACGGTAAAAAGACACTCTGATATCTCAGTGAGTAAAAGGGACCCGACAAACTGTGAGTTGATTCAAACTATTACGTAGTACGTAGTGCAAAAGTGTCATTGGTGAACAGCAGTGCAAGGGATTGCAGACCTTATGTCTTGAAGAAAAATAACTTGGGGGGAAAAGTGAAACATTTTGGTATATCAGTGGTAGAGTTAGCAACTTAGAATAATTTATAATTTTGCTTCTTTTGGACGGAACGTATAGCGGTCGTTAAACTTGGAAACATTTCGATTCATACCTTGTCGGTTATAGGTTAATTTTAACAATGGAGAAAAAGATTTTAACACAGGTAGACGTGGCTACTAAAATCACTAAGGCTTATCAAAACTACAAAAAGTCTCCTAAAGAACGCATCACTTTTACCTATGTACAAGTTAGATTGGAATGCTTAGAGCAACATTGGGATCAGTTCGTCAAAAATCATAGAGCCATAATGGACGATTTCGCGGATGTCATGGGAGAAACTGATTACATGAAACAGGACTTGTACACTGAAACGGAGGAGACATACACGGACTACAAGGTGGCACTAAAGTCAGTGCTACAGTATTTCATGGCAAGGGAGGATAAAGAAAAGGGAAAAGAGCCACAAAGGAGATGTGTTAAGCAAACTGTCGAGTTACCAAAAATTGTAATTCCAAGTTTTTCAGGCAAATATACTGAATGGATTTCTTTTAGGGATCTTTTTGTTTCCTTAATACACAACAACGAAAATTTAGACAACGTCCAAAAGATGCATTATTTGAAAGGCTATGTAACTGGAGAAGCTGGACAACTACTTAGGCAAACTCCCATCTCAGAGGCAAATTATGAAAAATGTTGGGAGGCTCTCCAGGATAGGTATGACAATAAAAGGTTTCTGTCACATTACGTTTTGAAAAGATTGATAGGTCAAAAGAATGTAACCCAAGAATCTGCTATTCAATTAAAGGAACTTATGGATACCACCAATGATTGTCTAAATGCATTGGCTAATTTGGGAATTGATGTAAAGACCTGGGATATCATTGTTATACACCTCATCACATTGAAACTTGACCCGGAATCTAGGAAGCAGTGGGAATTTAAAGTAACTGATGATAGCGCGTCTACCGAATTGCCCACTCTTTCACAATTCACTGCATTCCTCACGAATCGTTATAGAGCCCTAGAATTCCTGGATGTCAGGTCAAGTGGAAATAAAGGTCAACACAATTCAAACTTAAATGGAAACCAGAACTCACAAAATAACAATGTGTTAAGCCGCGCTCGTGCATTGCATGCCGCAAATCTTAAATGTGCATTTTGTTCGGAGACACACAGGTTGAGTGCATGTAAACAGTTTGCTAATGAAAACGTGGAAGCACGGCGAGACTTTGTTCAAAAAAACAACGTTTGTTTTAATTGTTTAGGGCATAACCACGGGGTCAAAGCATGTCAGAGTGTCGTCAAATGCAAGACGTGTCACCGACGCCATCACTCGTTGTTGCATCCACGAGGTTCAAGTTCCGGTGATAGTGATCAGTCTTCAGGTGGAAAGGGTGACACAGGTGGCGGGAAAGAAAATCCAACGGGCGGAACTGGAGCTCCTACCGGTGAAGGTGGGGGTAACGAGGGTTCATCTTCATTACATGCGCTTTCGACAGGAAACTATAAACAGGTTTTACTTGCCACCGCGCTTGTTAAAGCCGTGTCGAAGGGCGGGAACACGCTTCTTATAAGAGCCTTGCTAGACCAAGGCTCGCAAACAAATTTTGTGACAGAATCTACTGTTCAATATTTGGGCTTAGACAAAACTCCTATCAAGGGTTTAATTTCGGGCATAGGGGGAGACAAGGGAGTCATCTCCAAGGCCATGGTCACTATTGAGATCAAATCGAGGATTGATCCAAGCATCGTTATTCCAGTGCAGGCTTACGTTCTCAGAACTATCACCTCCTTTCTGCCAGCGCGAAAGGTTGAGGCTCTGGAATGGGTGGAACTGAATCAAATCAACTTAGCTGACCCGCAGTATCACACTCCCAATAAAATTGACATGTTGTTGGGAGCTGAAATCTACGGAAAAGTCATTCGCGGGGGTCTAAAGAAAGGTCCTCATGGGTTTCCAGTTGCTCAATGCACCAGCTTGGGATGGATACTGTCTGGTGTTTTAAACGAAGAAACAAAACAAGCCTCGAAGGCTGCTGTATTTCACTGTGTAGATGATGGAAATGAAATGTTAAAAAGGTTCTGGGAACTTGAGTCCGATGCGCCGCTGAACAAAGAACAGGTTTACACTGATGAGGAAAAACGGTGTGAAGAGATATTTGCTGCCACAACTGAAAGGGACAGTGAAGGTAGATATGTAGTCAGGCTTCCGTTCAAGCAAGACGATCCTGACTGTAAAAGAGGGGTGTTCATGGCAATCGCGGAAACAAAGATCTACAGAATGCTTCGGGTCACGTTTGGAACAGCTTCGGCACCGTATCTGGCTGTGCGAGCTCTCCAACAAGTTTCGTATGATGAAGGTGATAAATATCCACTGGTCGCTAGCAGAGTGCGAAGCGATTTTTACGTAGACGATCTTATGACGGGCTGTGAAAATGTCACGGAAGGGGTTGAAATTTGTCGACAAATGAACGAGTTACTACGCAAAGCGGGCTTTGAATTGCAGAAATGGACGAGTAACAGCAATGAGCTTCTGAAACAAATAACGGGTATCAAAAGGGATGGAACGGTAAAACAGGGGAACGACGAAAAGGAAGAACGGATGGAAGGGATTCAAGTAAAACAAGATGACGTGATAAAAATACTGGGACTTTCCTGGGACCGCAAGGCTGATGAATTTCGCTACGTGGTTAACGTCCCTGAGATAAAGACCCCTGTAACCAAGAGAATTATTATCGCAGACATATCCAGGCTGTTTGATCCACTTGGTTGGGTAGCTCCTTGCATCATTTTGGCAAAAAGTTTCATACAGGAGCTGTGGTTAGCTGGATTAAGTTGGGATGAGTCTGTACCTGACAATTTGTTGAAAAGGTGGTGCACTTATCGGAAAGAGTTGCATCATCTCGCTAACGTGCACATACCCAGATGGGTGGGCACAAGAGCATCTGATAAATTAGTGGAGTTGCACGGCTTTTGCGACGCCTCTAAAATAGCATACGCCGCTGTTGTTTACGTCCGTGTGATCGATGCTCATAGTAAAATCAGCGTTGCATTGGTATTGGCGAAAACAAAGGTTGCACCACTGAAACAAGTGTCTATTCCTAGATTGGAGTTGTGTGGTGCAGTCTTGTTAGCCAGACTTCTTCTCGATGTGGCCAACGTGATGGGCATTCCGAAAGCGCATATACACGCCTGGACGGACTCGACTATAGTTTTATCTTGGTTAAACAGTCAGCCGTGCCGATGGAAGGTTTTCGTGGCAAATCGAGTTTCCGAAATTTTAACGTCGCTGGAGCCAAATCAGTGGTCACACGTGTCCTCGAATCATAATCCCGCTGATTGTGCGTCCAGAGGTGTGAAACCAACGGATCTTCAGGGAACCGAGGAATGGTTTAGTGGACCAAGGTTTCTAAAGGATAAACACATAAACTATGAAAAGCCAAAGCACCTACAAACAAACCTTGAAGAAATCAAGAGTCACTTCACTTCAGTAGACAATGATCTCTGTGAAAACTTCTCAACGTTGAACAAGCTGGTTAGAGTTGTAGCGTATTGCAGACGATTTCTAATACCGAGGTCCCAAGGGTATTTGTCCTCAAAAGAATTGGCGGATGCATTAAATTGCTGTATTTGTCAACATCAAAATAAATATTTTAATGAAGAAATTTCCCGGTTGAAGCAACGCAAAGATATTCCAAGGACTAGTAGGCTGAGGTCGTTAAATCCTTTTTTAGACACAAAGGGCATTTTGAGGGTCGGAGGGCGATTGGAGCAATCGCAATTGCCAGAAAGTAGAAAACATCCCATCCTCATTTCAAGAGATTCACCTCTTGCCAAACTCATAATTCACGAAGGTCATAAACAGACTCTTCATGGTGGCACTCAACTAACATTAAATTACATCAACAACAACTATTGGATCTTGAACGCGAAACAGTCAGTCAAACGGTATATAAGCAAATGCGTAACGTGTGTCAAAAATGCAGCTGTCACAAGGAATCAACTAATGGGTCAAGTGCCTTCAGTCCGGGTCACTCCATGCCGTCCATTTTACCGCAGTGGGGTGGACTTCGCAGGCCCCATTAAACTTCGCACAAGCAAAGGTAGAGGCTATAAGGGTCATAAGGGATACATATGTTTATTCGTGTGCATGTCAACACGAGCAGTGCATGTAGAGGCGGTTAGTGATCTGACTACAGAGGGATTCATGCAAGCCTTCAAGCGCTTTGTCGCAAGGAGAGGTTACTGTAGAGAAATGTGGAGCGACAATGGCACAAATTTCGTGGGAGCAGCTGCAGAGTTGAAAAAATTGTTCGGAATGGAGAAATCTCAAACAGCACAATCAATAGCTGGAGCTTTAGCTAACAATGGAACTACTTGGCACTTTATTCCTCCCCATTCACCCAACTTTGGTGGGCTATGGGAGGCAGGTGTGAAGTCAGTAAAGCATCACTTAAAACGGGTTGTAGGAAATTCAACACTTTCCTACGAAGAATTGGCCACGGTTCTAGCCCAAATTGAGGCGTGTCTTAATTCAAGACCATTGTCGCGTCTTGGTAACGATGTCGATGATATGGACGTCCTCACGCCGGGTCACTTTCTGGTTGGTGAACCTTTAGTGACAGCTCCTGATTACAACTTTGAAAAATCTAACATTAGCTCTCTCAGGCGATGGCAGTACACTCAAAGAATGTTGCAAGATTTCTGGAGAAAATGGTCTACACAGTACCTGACACATTTTTTTCAGAGACATCGCTGGTCAGCGAAAACTACAGCACCTAAGTTGGATGATGTAGTGATCATCAAAGAGGATGGACTTCCGCCTTGTCGTTGGTTATACGGTAGAATTATAGCTGAACATCCGGGCCCCGACAATGTCTCTCGTGTATTCACGTTAAAAACGAAAGATTCAATAATTAAAAGGCCTGGATCAAAGTTGTGTGTCCTTCCGATTACAGAATGAACATTGACCAGTGTTTACCTAACTGTATTTTCTATAATACCATTTAATTATGGCTCGTCACTAGCGTAGGGGTTGCGTTTGTTAAGTCATTTGTTCGGTTCACACGTTAGTTTGACTATAACCCAGGTAGGGCTGAACCTAAAGTTTATTTTAATTTTATGTTGTTTACATTTAAGGACGGAATATCAAATCCGTCCTTGGCGGGCGGTATGTCGAACTCTTTGTTCACATATAAAGTCTTTTTAGATTTATGGAAAAAATAAGATGGTTTTGTTTTTCTGTTCTGTTTTTTGATTGTCAAGATGTAAAAAATTTTGTTTGATTCATATAATTTGGAAAATTCTCATTTTTACTTATTGTTATTTCCTACAATAAATGCGAGCTCAAGGACAACACGTTTTTCCATTTCCGAGTACCAGTAATCCTCGACTGACCGGACTAATCCGGAGGTCAAACAATAACTACATACAAAAAAATCTGCGGTGACCCAATAAATTGAAAATCAGCAATGACTACAATGTGACATTCCTGTTTTTTTGAAATATTGTTTAATTGTTTAATACTATTGAGGGCAGCACAATAGGCTCGGTGCCCTTAATCTAAACTATTATAAAACTGTAACAGAAGCGTGTCGTACATTGAAGATATTTACAAAAAAAAGATTACGATATTATTTTTAAATGTCCCTGATTCCAAATAACCAATTTTTGGATTTTTTGTCAGTCTGTTTGTTTGTTTGTTTGTTTGTTTGTTTGGGTGTTTGTTCGAGTATCACGCAAAAACTACTTAACCGATTTTGATGAAACTTTTTTTGTTTGATAGCTTATCATCTGACAAATCTGGTATATAATTTATGCGGACGAAGTCGCGGGTAAAAACTCGTTATATAATAACCATACATTTGGGTGGAGCAGCGATTGAAGTTTTCTATGGAATACCTAACTGATTGTTTTTTTTTCGCGATTTCTTTATTTTGATCCCATTGTTGCTCTGAAGCATCCCTGTAAGTATGTAACGTAGGTATTTAGTTTATGTACCATGCATAACAATTTAAGTCTATCTTATTTGGTCCATGAAGCAAATAAAAAAGCAGCCGATCTTGCAATGATTCTAAAATAAAAACGAACCAACCAAAGACATATATATTACTAGCGTAAGGACATGGCCTATGAGCTTGACTGTTGTCCCCAGTTCGTTGGCTCTAAAATGCAAGGAAAAATGTCAATTTAGAGCACTACAAATGTATGACACGATATAGTTCGTATACGAGTTATAACAGATGGCGCAAATTTTTGTTTCTATGAAGAAGGTTTTTGTAAAATATTCTGACGGGCCTATCCTTACGCTAGTAATATATAAATCTATGGAACCAACGGAATCTAACATTAAAATTCATAAACTTTGGAACCTTGAACATTTGAATAGTGTGCCTTGAATATAAGTAGGCAATAAATAGGTAGTGTAGATAGGTATGCGATAACATAAAATACACAAATCTATCTATCTATCTATACTTACATTATAAAAAAGTTCCGTGAGTCCGTGACTGACTGAATGACAGACAGCGCCTAAACCACGTGCTGAAGTGAGAAACAGAAACATAAATTATAATTATTATTCTGCAGAACATGTATCGGTGTGCACTCTGCAAATATTTTTCGAAAATCGACCCCTAAAGGGGTTGATTCAGTTGGAACCCCGCCCCTAGTTACAGTTTTCTGAAATCTAGATTTGCATGCCTAGGCATGCGGACGAAGTTGCGGGTAAAAGCTAGTTAGTAAATAAATCACGTAGGTATCGTATGAAGCATGTATCTTTGCAGTTGTGGGTTCACGAACATTTGGTAGATATTTGGAGCGCGCTCCATACAAACGAAGTCTGGTTACCTATATTTTCAATATACTAACCAATTAAAGTCAACGGTTTTTTTTTTTCAATAATCTGGTAATCAATATCTATGCTTGTTAATGTGTCAGATTTTCGTTAAATTTTATAATTTTAAAGTTATAGTGCCTCAAAGATTTTAATACTAATCTTAAATTAATCCTAGCATTAAAAAAATTCACTAGTATAAAAGAGTTGCAGAATGATATAGCTGGTTGGAAAGGCAGGGCTGAGAAAATTGTTTTATTACAAGCAAAAATAGTCGAGTTGGAAGAAAAATTATACGGGAAGCCGAAGGAAAAAGAACAGCTTGACCCTAAAAGAAGGGATCAGAATCAGGTATCTAGGTTTTTCTGGCGTTGTGTAGAATTTAGTGACCGGATTCTGATTCGGATTTTATTCTGTTTTATAGTAATATAGTTTTTAAGAAATACTAACATAAACATGGATGTACTTACATATCTGAAATAAAAATTTGATTTGATTTGATTAAAACTGTATAATTTAAAGAAAATCTGATACATCACAAGCATAGCATAGACATTAGTTTCTAGATTGTTTCTGAAAAAATCTCATTAACTATAATTCATCTCTAATTGGTTAGTATTGAAAATATAACCACACTCAGTTTGCATGGAGCGCGCTCCGGATAGTCAATAATAGAACACGCTTGTATGTTTATGCAAGGGGAAAGAAAATCATAATCATATTCTTGCACGCAAAGGAGCTAGAACAGTATTAATAAGAACGGTTACTGGGGTTATAAAATTAAATTCAACTTTTTTGCATCGAAATAGCCGAGAAACGTGGAACATCATCATCTTCCTTCCTGTCCATACTAGACTTCTTGGTACCTTCTTTCACCAATCCCTGTTAGGCGTAATTTGATAATTTCATTACCTTACTCACTCCTATCTTACACATTTTCTCTGTCACCCAATTTGTTTATCGGTCTTCTTTTCCTTAACAGTCATCCACATTCATAAATGTTGTAATGATGTCATCCACGAATCCACGATGTATTCTTCGACAGCGTCCCTTATGAGCGACCTGGTGAAGAAGGTAGCAGGCGGGTGGATGAGGGCAGCACAAGACCGGTCGTTCGAATGTGGCTTGGCTGGAGAATCTTAGCACTTACACTCCAACAAAATGATTACAATTTATTCATATCTTTTCAATTCTTCTCAATGAACGAACTTCCACTGCATTAACCTTCCCTGCTTAATTACCAGGTCTTATTACTAGAAGCAGGTGATGAAGAGAATATAGACTACAACATACCAGCAGTTCCAACAAAAGATTACCGTCCAATCCTCTGGAACTACCGAACTGAACGCAATGGCTTCTCCTGCTTGTCGAGACCTGGAGGCAGTTGTGAAGTCAGAACTGGCAAGGTCCTGGGAGGTTCCAGCGTGACCAATGACATGAAGTATACCAGGGGCTCTAAGGTAGATTACGATGGATGGCATAGTTCGGGAGATTTGGGATCCTTGGAGTGGAAATATGGGAATCTGATGGAGTATTTTAAAACTTCTGAGGATAATGGTAAGTTGCGTATTTACGAGGTGTAGGGCCTGTTTCACCACTTCTGGAATCATGACAGATCGATTGACATACTTATTTCGTATGAAAGACTTATACAGATATCGTGAAACAGTCCCTTAGTGTAATAAGAAGATGCAAGGCAAGTCATATTGGTTCCAAAAATAATCCATTTCCTCGTATGAGGTGTCTATTAGGGGTGTCTACTACAACAGCCACAAGATTTCTGAGGAATAAGGCCACGGACCTAACTACCAATTTTAAGTGACAATACAGACCTCTCAGATAGGTTTATGATACAGTCGTTTTACATATATATTACGTATTACGTATTATTAAGTATGGGACGAAATATTTAGGCTCTAAGTAGCAATAACAAATTATTATCTTTCAAAACAGACTAAAACTTCTTTTCTTCCTTAAAATAGATTCTCAAAGACCATTGCAAATGGCTAATAAATCGTGAGCATAACGATGAGTAACCTCTTTCCAAGTGTAACAGACATGAAACATTAACACCTGTCTAAACAAGCCGACGACCTAGACATTTAACAAACGGAACGAGCTACAAACAGGGTTTTAGAAATCGTTGATTATTTGTGTCTATAAAATAAGTAGCCATCCGTATCCGTAACGTCTTATTATGGTCAGATTGATTTATAAATGGCATCGTAATTTAGGCTGACCTAATCTAATAACTGGTATTAATTATGAGGTCAAAGGAAATTCATTTAGTAATTACATTGAACTGATAAATGGTTTGGCGGAATACAGCCCATTTCCTATGCATTATTATTTGTGAAAGGTTGTTGGTGCCTTGGAATAAGGTCGATGCTAAAACAGAATATCGAATAGTTTGATGCTCGAGTGATGTTTCCAATTTTCAGGTGACTACGACGTACTTATGAACTCTTTCTACCACTCCCGAGGGGGAGAAATGCACGTGCAAAGGTTCAAATACGCAGATCGATATCTGGAGATCTTCACCGCAGCGTTCGCTGAAATGGGCCTTCGTACCTTGGACATAAACACTAATGTCCCAGAAGCTGTTGTCAACCATCAGTTTGCCGTTCAAAATAATACTAGACTGAGTACTAATAATGCTTTTCTGAAACCTGTCAAACATAGGAAGAATTTGAAAGTTGTGACAGGTGTGACTGTAACTAAAATCGTAGTGGATAAACTAGAGAAGAATGTGGAAGGAGTCATGTATGAAGTAGAGAAGGGTAAAGAACGTCCGGCTTATGCTAAAAGAGAAATTATTCTTGCTGGAGGAGCCATCAACAATGTGAAGCTACTACATTTATCAGGAATTGGACCTAAAGCTGACCTTAAGAAACACAATATTACAGTTTACATGGATCTTCCTGTAGGTTTAAATTATCAAGATCAGGTCACAACTGGAGGTCTAGCATTCGCTCTAAACGAGATACCACCCGTTAGTGAAAGCCAAGTTATTAATGACTTCAAGACTTGGTTCCAAAGCCGCACTGGACCGCTGGCTTCTAGAGGAATCAATCAAGTATCGGCTTACATACAATTGTATGAAAATAATAATGCACCAGATATTGAATTGGCTTTAGAAGGAAATTTTATACGAAGTGATAAATTCATGCTGACTAATGTTAGTGTGCAAGTTGCTGAAGAGTCTAGCCTTCCTTTACCTTATTACAATTTGGTTAATATTTATCCTATTCTACTAAAACCCAAGAGCAAAGGTAAAGTCATGCTTAATAAGAGAAACCCAAAATATGGCAGACCAGTAATACAAGCAAATCTTTTAAAGGAAGCTCAAGATCTTGATAGTTTAGTAGATGGTATAGATATAGCATTACAGCTTCTTGAAAAGAGAGAAATGAAGAAAGCTGAAATAAAATTTGCTCCAATAGACCTATTCCCATGTGACAGACTTAAGAACAGAGACCAATGGAATTGTATAGCAAGACATTACACTAAAGCTATGAGTAATCCTATAGGAACGTGTAAGATGGGTGAGAATGCTACAAATTCAGTTGTAGATTTTAGTCTTAGAGTACATGGTATCGAAGGTCTTAGAATAATAGATGCCTCTGTAATGCCAACTCATGTCCGAGGTGGTATATTTGCACCTACGTTGATGATTGCAGAGAAAGGAGCTAAGATGGTAATCAAAGATTGGAAGGAAGAAAAGGGATTTTTCAAGAGATAATAGCATCTAAGTAGGTAGAAATAGAGCTCAAATAAAACGTCTGTTTAATACCAAGTAGTTTTTATTAAATCACTCGCTTTTTCAGCTATCATTATAACTGGGGCGGCAGTTGAACCTCGTGTTAGTTTAGGAATTATTGATGCGTCAACTACTCTTAGGTTTGAAATTCCATAAACTCTTAAAGTGTTATCAACGACTGCATCAGGGTCTTTTGATGGTCCCATCTTGCATGTGCCAGCATAGTTGTGTAATGGACTGGAGAAATGACGTATAATGCACGACCAAAATTCCTCAGACACTCTTTCATGATCTTTGCACTCATTGTTCAAAATTGGTCGTGGATCGAATTCTACTTCAGCTGTTTTAAATACCTCTGTATCAAATAGTTTGACCACTTGTTGTATGCCTTCTAGCAGTTTCTTTTCATCGGTCGGATCTTTGAGAAAGTTTGGATAAATGAGTGGCTTACCAAATATAGTATCAGTTGCGTTTAAAATTACTTGTCCACGACTTTTAGGAGTTAAGAGTGAGACACACATTTCAATTTTATCATAATACATGTTAGAGTCATGTCCTCTAAATCGAAGTTCTATATCTGGAGTGCCAAGTACGTCTGATAGGGAAGTTTCTAGAAAGGCGACCACTTGAAAATTTGCTGATAATGGTCCTGTACCTTTAGAATAATAAGTCGTTATATCTTTAAGCTTCTCTGTAAATTTGGATAAAGTGGCAGTCTTTGTCAACTTGATGACTGGCAAACAGACAGCTACATGATCATGGAAGTTTCCTCCAACAGGTAAATCATAGAAAACTCTTATATCCAAATATTCTAAATAGTCTTTCGGTCCAATACCGGACTGCATTAATAGTTTCGGGGAATTGATTGCACCGGCACTTAAAATTATTTCTTTTGACGCTTTAGCTCTTATTTTTGTACCATTTTTAATATAATCTATACCGATAGCTCTGGATTCCTTTTCATCATCGTGGAATACTATCTTAGTTACAAGAGCCTCCGTTACGATGTCGATGTTTGATCTTAACCTCCTAATAGGCTCAAGGAAAGCTGTGTACGCACTAACTCTTTCTCCAAAGTACGACATGGTCTGTATTCGCATAAAACCTAACTGATTTCTGCCATTGACATCAGTGTAATTGTATCCTAACTCATTAAAAGCACTGAGTAGTACGTCGACATTGTCATCGACGTGTTGGTATCGACCAACGTCCAGAGGACCTTGGGTTGAATGGAAGAATTTGTTCTTAGAAATGTCTTTATCATAATTTCCTTCGGAGTACTTGAAGTAGGGTAGGACTTGAGTATAACTCCAGCCATCATTTCCATTGAGAGCCCACTCATCGTAGTCAGCGGGACTGCCTCTCATGTAAGCCATGTCGTTGATAGAGGAGCTGCCTCCCAAAACTCTACCTTGAACTACTTCACATCCCAATTCTAAACGATTCTGACAGAATCTGAAAGCGTAATGACACTATACGATTGTTGAAAAAATACAGTCACTTTAGGTAGATCCGTCAAAAAATTTGGCTGTAGTGATTTAATTTATTTTGAATTAAGTATATCAAGGAAACTACAGCTATCTTCTTTGACGGACCATTTTTGAAGAACTAGACTAAAACTCACCCCTTCTTTGGTCTCATGCTAAATCTCCAGTCCAGTGAGGATCCTCTGAATTCACTGGTAAGTCCTGGGATCAGAGCCATCTTTGGCTCTTCAGGCCCTGCTTCTACCACTAACACCTGCAAAATTAAAGTAAATGAACAGCTTCTGTAGGATGACAACCCGGTTGGTTACCACGCCGGACTGCCAAGACAACCCATCATGGGTTGGATCATGGATGTTATAAATGTGTGTGCCCTTTTTGTTTAAATGGTTCACATTAATAAAAAGCCCAAGGCTTACTTCTGTTAAAAAAAATCCTACAATGTTTGGGCATGAGTTTGGTCAAGTCGCAATGGACTGACGCACTTATATGTGTCGGAGTAGAGTCTTTTGGCTGAACTTGCGCCTAGATGTCTCTGAGTGGAACCAATAAAGTTGGTAGTTATAGCAATATTTCTCCGAAACATACTGTTAGTCATACATACAATCGTGATTTCATTTATGTAAAAGTGTGCAATTATATTTCAAGAATAATCTAACCAGTGTTTTTCAAATCTGGAATAATAATTAGTCTTGAGTGATACTTAAAATAACAATGGAGTTCTAATAATTTCTATCGGAATTGTGATTGTCTATTCAAAGTGGAATAAAGTGAGTGAGTACTTCAAACTAATCAGCTTTAAAATACTGATTGTAGAATCGATGATTCAGCCATTGATTCAGCCTATAACAAGATTGTTATCTAATAATAATGTAAGTAATGATGTTTACCCTCCATTTTCGATTCTCCGACAACCTGCTTGCCACGACGCTGCCCGCCGTACCTCCTCCGACCACAATAAAATCATAAATCTCCTCTTTTTGAAAATGAAAATTTTTCTCATTAATTTTCTTCTCTTCTTCGTCCAAAAACTTTTCATGGTACGAGAAATGCTTGAACTTTGGTATTTGATCTTCGTCAAATTTCGTATTATATTTCCCTTCTGATTTCATTAGGAATTCTTTGTTATCTTTAAAATAGTCTGGCTCAGGTCCTATGTGACCGTAGAGTGTGTGGACTAAGGAGATGAGTAAGATAGCTGTTGGGGCGCATTCTATCCTGCCGTCACATATTTTGCAAAGATCTTCGGTTATGTTTCCAGCTGAGTTCATTGCATCTTCTTCAGTTTAACTATTTTAGTCTTTCTCGTTTTTATCATTATCTGTTGTTTGTTTAAGATTATGTGCTTTCTGTATTTCCAATTTAAAATAATTACTGGGTTAAATATCCCTTGTTAACCACACATTTAAATATTCGGAACTACCAATGTGCAGTTCATTTTTAATATTTTTACACTTAGTTGAGTTAGTTCTGATTGTTTTCGCAAATTTATTTTTGAAAATTGTTTACTCTAGTTTTTACGTCCAGGTTATATTTAAATATGCTGGGTTTTTTGCATTCTTCTGAATTTTGATGTATTTTATGTTGTATTTATTTCAAAAATATATTTGTTTTACAAAAGAATGTACGTTTTGTCTGTTAGCCAGTATAGTAACTGAAGCCCGCGGTAGCGGTTTCATCGTGCGCCAGCGCATCTAAGAATTTATTGTTTACCTCCTTCGTTGCTTGTTTACGAACGCTATCATTGTTTTGAGTTCCAAGAGAAGAAACTCTTCCAAGATATATTTTATTTACTGTTTCAGTTTTCTTGAAAGTACTAAATGATCCACTGCCTGTCTCACACAACACAAGCATATACCCTTCATCCCCGCCTCCTTTTTTAAATGGATATTTCTCTTCAGCATGACTGAGTATCCAGCAGCTCTAGTATGATTTCTCGACTTGCGCACGACTTTCGCTCTCTGGAAAGCGCGGGAATAGGTTATTTTCTATTCAGCTAAGTCGCGTCGCAGGTAGCGCGGGTAGAGATTTCATACTAGAGGGGATGGTGATCGAATGGTAGCTCAGTGTGCGTGCAGAGTAACTTTTCAATCAATCAATCAATTATACTTTATTGCACACCAAAACAGAACATTAATTTGAATACATAAAAAATTACAAGTAGATACAAATGACAAAACCATTAGGTATAATATTTAATATGTCTCTAAGAACCGGTTGTTTTCCAGAGCTATGGAAAATTTCAAAAATAGTCCCCATACACAAAAACGGCGATAAAAAAGACGTGTCAAATTACAGACCGATTAGTATACTAAACTGTTTTGCGAAGGTTTTTGAAAGTTTAGTATATGCACATATATATGCACATATCAAACACGCAATCAGTCCAAAACAACACGGATTTATTAAATTTCGATCCACAAACACCTGGCGTACATGCATCATCTATGTACAACTTTTAATTTTCAGGGTCAGACTGATGCAATTTACACAGACTTTGCTAAAGCATTTGACAGGGTGGACCACGAAATTCTCTGTATTAAAGCGGAAACACTTGGTATACATGGTTCACTCCTACGGTGGCTTAGGTCGTATCTACAGAACCGCAGTCAGCTGGTAGCGGTGGGTGGATATGAGTCGATCCCGTTTTTGGCAGAGTCAGGGGTTCCTCAGGGCTCGAATCTCGGTCCCTTATTGTTTACCATATTTATCAATGACCTCCTTGAGTCTTTTAAATGTCAGTGTCTGGCATATGCTGATGACATTAAACTTTTCCTTAGAATTGGATCGGTGGAGGACTGTCTCATGCTTCAGTCTGATTTGGATATACTGACTAATTGGTGTAATAAAAACAACATGTCTCTCAATGTTGGTAAATGTCAAAACATAACCTTTACTAGAAAAAAAGTAAATATTGTATCATACCCATATAACATAGAGGGGACACCACTTCAAAAAGTCAATCTTGTGAAGGATTTGGGGGTTTGGTTTGACTCCTGCTTATCTTTTAGATCACATTATGATGCAATTGTTTTAAAAGCAAAAAAAACACTGGGGTTTGTTTGTCGAGTCACACGGCCATTCAAAAGGCCAAAATCCATAATAACTCTTTACATTTCTTTGGTCAGAAGCATACTTGAGTATTGCTGTGTAATATGGTCCCCCACTTATGCCGTGCATACAGACTCTATTGAATCGGTTCAGAAGCGTTTTCTGCGACATCTGTCGTCTAGATTTGGTCAGAGAAGAATATTACCCACTTATGAGGACAGATTGCGTAAGTTCGAACTAGACAGCTTGGAAATTAGAAGATCCTTTAACGACTTACTGATTCTATATAAGATACTCAACTCGAAGCTCGATACGGACATCCTTCACCACATTTCACTGAGACCATGTGCTCGATCTAGTCGTTACCAATATCTGTTTGCTTGTTCCTTAGCTAGAAATAACATCTCTTATAACAACCCTTTGTTACGCATGTGTAGAACATAATAACGACCACTGTAAAGATTTCGATATATTTCATCAAAATCAGACTCAATATGTTAATTCTATTAGATGTATTTTACAAACATTTAAATAAGTATTTTCTCAATTCCCAACCATAATGTTTAGATTTTAAGATAATGTTGTGCGCAGTTGTTATTAAGAGGCAATTTTAGCCTTATTCTAGATATAATATTTGTATAGCATGTTTTATATTGTCTTTTGTTACTGTGCCTATTAAAATAAAATAAAATAAAAAATAAAAATAAATAAGGCGGTCTTATCGCTAAAAAGCGATTTCTTCCAGACAACCTTTAGATGAAATAACAAACGAGAATACATACTTTCATTCATACATGATAGGGTCCATCAAAGTTGTTTTAAGACTGATCAAGATCATCAAAATGAACAACCTTCTCTAAAAATATATTTATTACGTAACAATGTCACAAATTACAATAATAAATTACAAAAAAATTCCAATCAATCTATTTTAAATTCGGCAACATGCCTCGTCCAAAGGAGTACAGTCAAAAAAAAATCCACGTCAAGCTTCGTCACAAGAAATTACAGGAAAAAAAAAACCGAAATGCACACTCTAAATGGGCCTCTCGTCAGACCTTCTCTATGGGACCAACATCGGGAGCGCGAAAAAAAAAACTACTGTCCCATGAATTTGGGTCGATTAGGACCTTTGTTGCGTGTCCTTACGATACGTAAGGACATTCTGCAAAATGTCCTACGCATCAATAGGACACAAGATCAAATAGACCTAATATCGAAACGTCCTATTTATCAAAATGACCTGTTAGCGAATCCCAAAAGCAAAACGACCCCTAATTAAAATGTCCCATTTACATGTTCCGTACAGTCAGGTAATAAATAGTGTTATTATTTTACTAACACCAATGGTGTTGTTGTTGTTTTAATCTACATGTTGTAATAATCTTGCACTTTAAAAAAAATCATAGGTATATAACGCTTCATCATCATCATCATCTCAGCCGATGGACGTCCACTGCTGGACATTAGGCCTCCCCAAGGATCGCCACAACGACCGGTCCTGCGCTGCCCTCATCCAACGGCTTCCCGTCACCTTCACCAGGTCGTAGGTCCACCTTGTGGGAGGTTTATAATACCCACGCTGCGCTTTCAGGTACGCGGTCGTCACTCGAGAACTCTTCGGCCCCATAGGCCATCAGTCCTGCGAGTAATGTGCCCCGCCCATTGCCTCTTTAATTTAGCAATTTTTTGGGCTGTCAGCTACTGGTTCTTCTGCGGATCTCTTCATTTCTGATTCGATCACCCCGAGACTTACAACCCGAATTCCTTTAAAGTACGAGTGAATAGGCATCTTCTGGGTAAGCTCGCTACATCTACGACCCCATCTTCGTCCTGAGGACTGGATTGAGGTCAAGAGCGGACCCATAGTTAATAAATAAAAAAAAAAGATCAGACAACGATTGCAGTTTTGTATGGAACATCTGTTTTTTAACGCGATTTCGTTGTTAATAGAGAAAGTTGTTGAATTTGATGGTCTGATCATTCCATTAAAAAGCCGACAGCATATTAAGGTCTAACAAAGACCATCAGACCATCAAACTGAACAACTTTCTCAATGAGATCAATATCGAAATCACGAAAAAAAAATTGCTGTCCCATACAAAACTACAAACATATATCCCTACCTATCAACCCACCTCCTATTGACTCGACTCAGAAATGTATGGGACAGCAGATTTTTCTTTGCGATTTCGATATTTTTCCCGTATAAAAAGTTGTTCAGTTTGATCGTCTGATAAAATAGTTAAAATAGTTTCAGCTAATTTTGTTAGACCTTATATTATAGGTCGCGTACAATCGATAAAAATAATGTAAGCAATAGTCAAAACGATAATGGAATGCGAGTCGTAGGTCCTGTCAGTATTAATTTTATCAAAGGTCTCAAAGGTCTCACGAGTCAATTTAGCAATTTAACTTCAATCCACAGTCTAATATTTTAATGAATGGACACCTCAACCTATTTAAAAACTACCTATACCTACTTCATTCCATATAAGGACGAAACGATTTTCCGACTCCTATTTAGCTTTCTGGCCAATTGTTATTAGCAAATATAATTTATTTTGGTATCAGAAAGATAAAGTCCGACATACCTTGGACGTCTATTTAAGAATAAGTTGAGAGTAAGTGTTTATAATCGGTGTTTCTGTAAGTAATTCAAAATAGCCCTTAAACGTTGGTATTTGGAATGGAGTATAGTGTAAAGTGGCAAAGGGTGGGGCACATTGCTCACAGAACCGATGTGGCCGAAGAGTTCTCGAAAGGCGACCCCGTACCGGAAAGCGCAGCACGGGTAGGCAGAGAGCCCCACACAAAGAGGACCAACGTCATGGTGAAGGCGGCGGGAACCCGTTGGATGAGGGCAGAGAAAGACCGGTTGTTGTGGCGAATCTTGGGGGAGGCCTATGTCCAGCAGTGGACGTCCATCGGCTGAGATGATGATGACGTTAATAATCACAGTTCTGGTGGAAACCCAGCTGTCCCCACTCGAGCTCAATGCTGATTGGTGGACTTCACAAACCTACGCATCAGAACTTCTTCTTCAGCGTATCTACTAGTTATGCGTATAACGCGTAAATGCGTAATGCTTATACATATTTTTTTGTTACAGGTAAACAAGGAGGAATGTGCGAAGTACTGACCTTCGTGTAAATATGGCTGATATAAATAGCATAATGCTATTATAACGATGTAAAGCCGTGGTAATGCTGACTCGAGCAACTGTTCAATAATATATTTCAAATTCTAGCTACTGGTCTACAATTTCCTTCATCCATACCTACCTAAGAACCAAAATGATTTTTCTTCTACATCATCATCTTATTATAAGTTCTTGTTAGTGAAAGGATGATAGATTAGTAAACTGATGTATCTACACTAATATTATAAAGAGGAAAGATTTGTACCTATTTTTGTATGTTTGTATGTTTGTAATGAATAGGCTCAAAAAGTACTGGGCCGATTTAAAAAATTCTTTCACCATTAGAAAGCTGCATTCACCCTGAGTAACATAGGCTATATTTATTGCTAGAAAAGATTAGACGTCCACCCGTGCGAAGCCGGGACGGACCGCTAGTGAAATATATAAAGCAACTGTGAGTAGAACAGGTGGAAAGGGATCGCCCTAGATGTACGTATGCTGACCAAATCGGTAGCGCACTTTAATATTAACTAATCTTTGATTGATTGGTTAATATTTACACAGCTACGCAGCTCGCCCAGCCAGCTCGCGTCAATGGACAGGCAGCCTAAGAAGGGCCAGATCAAAATGTACCTGAAAGAGAAGAGCGTGTATGAAACAGCTTATAAATGTGGAAGAGGCAAAAGAGGTGTGTCAGGATCGTTGGCGATCCTCTCTGCCTACCCCAATGGAACACAGGCGTGTATGTACCTATGTATGTTCTCGTTACTGCTCTTTCGTATATTGTGCTCTTCTCTTGTCGGTTACGCATTCGGGAATCATGTATAGGATTAGTTACATCTTATCTGCAAGTGCCTCGTGTTCTTGATACGACAACAAGACAATATCAAACCTTTTCTTTCACCTGTGCTGCTAGCTAATTACTGTCTAGGTATTCCTCTGCCTCTTGTAGGTACTTTGATTTATGTAAACTACTTTAGGACAATGTAAGAGTAGCTATAGGTAATATTATAAACTTATACTATAGGTTTACCTATCTAGGTACTTCAGTACAGTATCAATTGTTATCAACATATCTAGTACTTACAGTATTTCCATTACAAGCACCTACTGAACTGAGTCACTGCAAACATATCGGCATATACTTAACCTCGTTCCACAATGAACGCTGCCTGCTGCGAATTATTGCATTCCTTCCGTCAGAATTACAGGAATGCATCGCTCATGCCTTACAAAATATGAATAGCAATGCATTGGGAATCGGTTTACATGATATTGCTATAATATTTTTATCAGGCGTTTCTTTTATAACATTGAACATTCTTTTCTGCTGTTCCGTAGAATATAATAGGCTCCCAGCCTAAATGTCTTATACTGTGCTAAAGGTTTATTATGATTTGAATTGATACAATAAATGTTCAAGTAGGTACACGGTTTACACCCATAACATTAAATTTCTATTATAAATTCATGAAACGCGTCGATTTAACGACACCTCTGTGATAATAAAACATAAGTTAACAAGTCGGGCGTCTCCCTCATGCGTAGTTATTATACAAAAGATCATAGGTATACATAGGTAGGATATAATTATTATGCAGCAGAACTATTGTTATATTAAAGGGAGCATTTGGTGAGGGGACCGATCGATCTAATTTAAAACATTGACGTTTGGTACAGGTATAGTTAAAATTGATTCAGGGTCGATTCGGCTGTGCGGAATTTGATATCGCGCAAAATTTTACTCATTTGAGTAACAGCGGTATCGATTTTGTAACGATCGAGGTAGTCAATATCGATATAGCTACTATTATTCAATCAACTATCGATACTCAAAGTATCGATAGTTAGGCAAGACTAGTTAAAATTAAATAAACAATGGCCTCGATTCGGAGTGTACCACGACTAAACTAAACTAAATGTATTCCTGTTACTTTCTAAAATAAGATTAAGAAAAGAGACAGAAAACCAACAGCTGACTTTAGTGCTGTCAAAGTGACGTTAAACGCCCAAAAACGACTTAAATAAGATGGCGTACATTATGATGGCATCTTATTTTGCGCATTTAACGTCACTTTGACAGCACTAAAGTCAGCTGTTGGTTTTCTGTCTCTTTTCTTAATCTTATTTTAGAAAGTGACAGGAATACATTTAGTTTAGTTTAGTCGTGGTACACTCCGAATCGAGGCCAATGGTACCAATTCGGACTGTGCCACGACTTAACTAAATTTATTCCTGTCACTTTCTAAAATTAGATTAAGAAAAGGGACAGAAAACCAGCAGCTGACTTTAGTGCTGTCAAAGTGACGTTACACGCCCAAACAAGATGCCATAATAATGTACGCTATCTTATTTAAAGCGTTTTTGGGCATGTAACGTCACTTTGACAGCACTAAAGTCAGCTGTTGGTTTTCTGTCTCTTTTCTTAATCTTATTTTAAAAGTGACAGGAATAAATTTAGTTAAGTTAAGTCGTGGCACAGTCCGAATCGAGGCCATTACCTACTTGCTTATCTATTAATAGTGAAGTAGGGATCCAGATAATCTAGCATAGCTTTTAAACATAACAAACAGAAGATAACAGTATAAATGCGTAGGTAATCAAGGTAATGGATGGAAAAGAACAGGTGGATTGTTAGTGCTATCGATCTAGGTGACATCTACCACTCGACTTTACAAACACGAGTGTTCTTGACTTATTTATAAATACTTACTAGTATACCTACCTTTACGGATAGTTTTGTTGATGACGGCCATAAAAAGAGTAGATGCAATAGGGCCTAAAACTAAAGCGCACTGCTGTGAAGACCATTTCGATGTTTTTAAACTAATAAAACACAAATAATCATCAACAACAACAACCTCGTACGAGCAAGATGTGGATTGCGATTGCGAGTACCTACCTAGATTTTTTAAATCGTTGTCCATAATGTAGGTCCTAAATAAAACACACACAGACACACTTTAAGGAAGGTTTAAGCTTGAACAAATACCTACCCGACGGTAGGTAATGCTTACATAAAACATACACACCTTTTCATCTTTATTCCGCGAATTTGACGGCCCGGTAGCACAGTCGGTAGTGAACCTGCCTGCTGAGCCGAGGGTCGCGGGTTCGAATCCCATAAGGGACAAATATTTGTATGATGAATATGAATATTTGTACCCGAGTCATGGATGTTTGTATTTATATATGTATTCTATATCGTTGTCTAGTCATCATAATACAAGTCCAGGCTAGATTCTGGTACTTTAAATGTGACTAGATAATTTGTGTGACATTGTCCAAGATATTTATTTATTTATTATTTATTTTGTTACCTACTTACATCAAAAAGAAAGAAGATGCCAAAGCTGAAGGTTTACCCGGACATTCGAACTTCGCAATTGCGTGAACGTTTTCGTTCTAATGTCAACTCTATTACAATGAAGTTCGGACCGAAACGGTCTCGATATATAAAAAATCGAGAGTCCGGGCGCAGGGCCAGAATAGTAAAAACAAACAAAAAATTTAAAGGCTTAAGGTGGACTTCCGATGCCAGCGGCCGATGCGTCTAACGCGCGCGTCTGACGCGAGGTTCTGTCAAATATGACAGAACCTCGCGTCAGACGCGCGCGGCCGACGACAGACCTCACTTCCGATGTCAGCGACTGACGCGTGCCTATTGTGCAGAGTGTTATCACTTTAGGGTATTTTCCCCAAAATTTAGGGTATGTTTTTATGTTTTGGTGTTTAAACAAAAACATAAAAACACAAACAAAAACATAAAAATACATATTTTAATAAAGAATATTTGATTGATTGACAGATTGATAGGTTTAGAGAATATATGAATGCATTTTTTTTACAGGGTCTATGATAAAATACATTTTTGGGAGTAATGAGACCCTTGGCTTTTTAACCTGTACCTACATGGATCGCTTTCTAGCTAATAATTATGTAGGCAAGAGATTTTCCGAAAAAAGAAAAAGTAGTTTGAAGTGGCTCGATAGATGGTGTTATCGCTACGCTGATGACCGACCTTGCAGATAATAAAATACAAATAAAATAGTAAAAATTAAGCAAATTTTCGGTAAAAACTTCGTAATATTTCTGGCAAACATTCTTGTTCCGCATTACGTCAGAGCATAGCCGCGCGCGGCCGCGGCCGATGCGATAGACATCGGCCGCGCGCGTCTGACGCGCGCGTCAGTCGCTGGCATCGGAAGCGGCGCCATACGTTTTCATAGTAACTAGTATGGCCGCATCGGTCGTCGGCCGCGAGCCGCGCGCGTCAGACGCGTCGGCCGCTAGCATCGGAAGTCCACCTTTACAAAATTTTGATTTTTCTCAATCAAGAAAACCTTGATAAAAAAAGTGTTACATGACATGACTGTAACACTAACTTACTACAAAAACCTTAAGGTTTTTGTAATTGGCAATTTTTATAAAATAACTACTGTTATTGGTATTCTTTAGAAAAATGATAATAACATACAGTGTGTAACAAAACAAAACACCCTAGGGATGGCTTAGATGATTTAGGGTACAATTGGTCAAGTATCATGGTTTAGAATAGATACTCTTTCTTATACTGTGGTTTAGATTAGACATGAACTTTGAACAACTTTTACTATTAATAGGAACAACGATAAAATCGCGAAAGAAGATACTCAAGTAGGCCTACAAATCCTACAATAAATTAACATTGGTTTTAATGCCTATTTTATTTACCATTATGTATAAAGTAGGATCGGGTTTAACCGGACAAAGGAAGTGTCCGGGTTTCCCCGGATTCATCTGAATTGAAATTTGTTGGTCTCCTTTCCTCATTTCCTACCTGGTACGTATCCTATTATTATAATAATAATAGGTAAGATTTAGAATCTCGTGTGAAAGTTCAAATAAAACATTACCAAACGTAACATTATCTTCAAAAAATTCAATTCCCTGACGCCTTTGGTGGCTTACTAGTACCAATTACAAAATTATTATATCCTCCGGATATGGTTTTTCGTTCTTCATACCTTGCTATAAGAGCTACAATTGATTGACTCCAGTTTTAACCTAAATTACAATGTAAGAATGTGGTCTGAATGACACGGATTCAAGTAATCTCCTCAGAATTGATGGTAACAGAAGTTTGATGATTGTTTCTGTTGAAAAGGTTAATACTGGCTTACCCACATAGACCACCCAGATTCGTACAGTGGGTGTCGTACAAGGCGACTAAGCGAGGCGAAAAGGTTTCACTTCACCAGTAGCATAGGTTTCAGCCGCCGGAAGCAGAGATGAGAATGCCTGCAAGATATTATAATTTCGAAGCGACCGAAGCAAGTTACAAATTTTAGTGCAAAATAAGTCGGTTGTGGTCAGAACTCTTTTGGTTAATTCCATGCAGGACCCTTTAGAGAAAGCTAACTGAACTCAACTTTTATGCGGAATCTGTTGAAGCAAGAGCTCTTTCGGATTGATGTGCATTTAAAAGTAAAAACTATGTAGCGAGCGAAGCGAGCTCGAAATTTTTATCACCCTCACCACAACTCTGTTGTGTTCAGATCATAACTCGTTTGTATGATCAGTGTTATAGATTATAGAGTAATTAAATAAAATATAAATTTTTAGAGCTAGCGAAGCGAATACCTACTATGTATTATTGCATTGGTTAGACTTAGGAGTCCTTAGGACCTAATACATAAGCAGGTCTATTAATAGGTAATCACACGTCGGTTGTTGCAGCAAAGTTTCTAATGATACGGACGTGAATTTTTGTATAATGTATCATACTACAAAGCTAATGTTATGATAAAGTCATACAAAATGTCTGTCTGATTGCCCACGCGGACCAAATGAAGTGGACAATAACAATTTACACTAATTATAATGAAGCCATTTGCGAACAATACGAAATTATCGTTATTAAAGCAATATTCTCTGATGCAAAGGCGTGTAACTTAATAAGTTCATTTTTCAAGTCGCGTATTTAAATAAATACGGGTGCAATTTCAAGGTTCCATTTTAATCATGAGCTGAATAGAAAGTGGTCGACCACCATACGTAAAAGTTTTTTTTTTTGTAATTAATGTGTCATAGGAGATATACATAATACTATTTTACATAATACGCTCACGCTATTGTCCCAACGGAACACATCACGCCACGATCCTGACACTCGTATTTAGCCTCATCCACATTCAGACATCTTTTCATGCACTTCGATTGAGGGTGCTACGCACTATGTAGGCAGGCAGGTAGATAACAACATTTATATGCTATTGAATTGACTTTATGTAGGTGCTTCATCATCGATCGTAGTAACATCGACTTACATGAGTAATGTAAGCGCCAAAGTGACAAGCCAAGCTTTTGGCATCAAAAGCGCAGCACAACTTAAAATGTTAGTCGCCTCGTAGGAGAACACGATACCCGCATGATACCCACAGGAAAAAAAAATGTTTTTAAAACCAAATAATGTATGAACGTGGATGAAGCAAAAGATGTTTGCAAAGATGCATGTAGCGAATGGTAGGTATGCTCTAGCCTTTTTCATTGGTGAAAAGAGGCGGTACGTTACGTAGGTACATAATTTTAATAAGCCGGAAAAAATTAAAAAATTTTGATATCACGTTTTCCCTTAATACCGTAAACGAAACTCGTTTTGCAATAACCGAATAGCCGTAAGGGTCAATAAAAACCCGCAATAAATGAAAATATGATGGCGGTTCAACCCCTTTAACCATTCATTTTAATTCTAACACCTTTCCACTGAAAAGTCTTTCAAAGCAAGCTATTACAACTCTTATTGCCTTCGCAAAACGGTTACAATATGTGACATGTTTTAGAACTAAATCTAATGGATGAGCATTGAGCACCAATTCGTATCGAGCGCCATCTGTTACGAAGGTCTGGAACTTTGTCGTTTTAGTTCTGCTATCGGCCGCCGCGGCGCTGCATATTGAATTTAATTTAATTTATTAGGCAGGCACATAAACAGATTACAGTTATAAAAACACCAAACAAAACAAATATAGACAGATTTAAAATTAAAGCAAGCCATAATCCTAAGCTTATGTGTACATCACTTATACATCATGAAATAAGCAAAAGATAAACAATTAGCATTGTGTGCGTGAGTCTATACAACGTGTTAATAAATTAGCGCAAAACCTCATACACCCCAACTGATTTATAACAAAATAATTAGATTGAAACAATAATTTCATTATTTTGATAGTTAAAATTTAAAGTTATTCGCATTTTAAGTTTTGAGGCAAAAATGATTTGTTATCTTTTCAGCACTGAAAGAAAGCGCTAACGTACTCATGGATACATTTTTATAATCTTGTTTTGGTAGTAAGTAGGGTGAGTGTGCCCATGCGGTGGGTTGACATCGGGTTCAGAAATTTTTAAATTTTGCAAACAATTTAATATTTTGAAAAAAATTACCTATGTTGAAACCATGATAATTCGATTCTGCTCTCGATTCTAAACAAACTACTTTCTAGTTTTGCGTTAATTCATTAACACGTTGTATAGGAACATACTAAAATAAAACCGGTCAAGTGCGAGTCGGGCTACTCGCGCACCGAGGGTTCCGTACCACACCACCACAGAACACAACTTAGAAAAAAACTTTTTTGTCCGGGACCTTTAGCACGAGACCGACTCACACTTGGCCGGTTTTTAGTATTTGTTGTTATTTTGTAGAGTTTGCTCTATAATCACACTAAGTTTGACGCTTGTATGTATTACCGTTTTTACGATAGAGCGTGAAGAAAAAACGTTGATAAAAACTAGTTTCTTGTTGAGAACCACCCTTAATTTTTAACTTTTTGACATTTTTATTTGTTAAAAAATCCGCCGTAATAACGCACATTCTGTGAAAATTTCAATTATCTAGCTCTTACAGTTCAAAAGTTACAGCCCTAAATAGGTCGGACAGACGGACGGACGGACGAACAGACGGACAGACGGACGGACGGACGGACAGACGGACAGACGGACGGACGGACGGACGGACGGACGGATGGACGGACGGACGGACGGACGGACGGACGGACGGACGGACAACGTAGGCTTAGTAATAGGGTCCCGTTTTCACCCTTTGGGTACGGAACCCTAAAAAGAAAAAGAAAACAAGAAAATAATATTTCCATCACCCATTCCGTGCATCGAAGGACAACAAATTATACCTACACAGTGCACAGATCATTTTGAAAACTTAACTGATACCATATCTCGTCGTTATCTATATCGTTGTCTAGTCATCATAATACAAGTCCAGGCTAGATTCTGGTACTTTAAATGTGACTAGATAATTTGTGTGGCATTGTCCAAGATATTTATTTATTTATTTATTTATTGGTTGTTATACCTATATAACAAAGTAGGTACTCTGGGAGTCTGTGATCGAAGATTGTAGGTACCCTACAATACAATCCTCGATCCCAAAAATCTAGTTAAATATACAAAGTCCTTGCCTCAATCTTAATGCGTTTAGTTTAGAAACTGCATCCTATCCACTATCCAGTCTTGTGCTGAGAGCGATTGCGAAAAACGAGACTTTTATAGATTTGCCTTTTACGGTTGAATCGATTTCGCTGTAAATGGCAATCGTGTATTTAACATATTTTACTATTAGTTAGCACTTGGGAAAGAAACTGATTAATAATAGAGTAGGTTTAATTTAATTTTAGAAACTAGTTTTAAAGTGTATACGCAGCAAATCCTAGATATTCCAAATAATAATAATTTTATTAGGTACAAAAATGTGTGCGCTAAAATACATTCTTCCTTACTATCAAAATTCAAAATATACCTATCGGTAATTTTTTTTTATCCATAATAAAATAGTTTTGAATTTAAATAATTCTCATTTCTCAAAGGAATGTTAAACTGACTATCCAAAATTTACACACCTTGCATTAGATGTAACTAAATGAAGAAGATACGGCAGCTACAACATGTAAACTTTTTAGGCTTGGGCCAAAACTACATTTTATCTTTCTCCACTCGTCTTTATACCCTCCTGAATATAATTGAATGGGAAACCGGTACGACCAGAGGTCGCAGCATGTGTTTTTTTTTCTTTTTTGACAATTACAGCTTTGCTCAGGGCAGCTTCTGCTTATTACTGTGAACTATTATTGGAGGGACCACGAAGGGTCTACCGAGCCAGTGAAAGAACTTATGCAACCGACCTAGGGGCACCCAGAATAGGTACGGACCTCTGCATAAGATGTTGCTGGGGCTACGCGGTGGATTGGGTAGCGGGGATCGGTGAGATATGTGGTGATGCTTAGTATATGTATCGCACACACTTATGCACTTAACCATATGTAAAATTGCGTACATACGTACAACTGCCTTTCTCATAAAGCCGTCACTGTGGCAGAAAGCGGCACTCCATTCCATTCCACTCTAGGTCATGGACTCATGGTTCAACTTGACTTGTCCGCTCGGATCTTCATTTTTCATCACTCTTTATCGCATACAAACATAATTCACTACAGCAAGTTACATTACTAATTCTCAAATTCTCAAAACTCAATGCTGGTGGTTATGCAATTATGTTATTAAAATGTATGACTCGTGTGAATGTCAGATATTTTTGGTTTTATCCATGTATCTTATCCAAGCTGTCAAAACACTTTAATTGCTATAATTAATCACAATACACCCGTAAGTCTAGATTTAGTGTTGTATAGTGGAGTAGACTGTCAACAACACAGAGGTTAATCAATGTTGTCTTTAAATGTACCGGTCGACACGCCCCTCTTATATACGATACTTAATGTGACTGTCTTAAAAACTAACCTCGAAACATAGTTCGTTTTTTCTTTAAGATTAGTTTGTTCAATTTATCTATTGCGATATTTTGTCTTGAGGTACCAATACCAACACCCAAGACGTGTGTCATAAGAGGATATACAGGGTGTAAATGACAGCCTAGCAAATACTGAAACGGTGAACTCAGACCATCAAACTGAACAACTTTCACTATGCAGCCTACATCAGGAAACGCGAAAAAAATCAGCTGTCCCATACATTTTAGTCGGGTAGGTAGGTACAGCAGTTTTGTATGAGACAGCCGATTTCTTTTCGCGTTTCCAGAGGTAAACTCCATTGTGAAAGTTGTTCAGTTTGATGGTCTGAGTTCGTCGTTTCAGTATAATATGCTGGGCTGTCACTTACACCCTGTATGTATACCGATGTAGGCGTCGTCCAAATTCTGTAGGTAGTATATGCGGAGCGCGCACGTCCGCACCCGACAAAGGCTGGCAGGCAACTGCCCCCACTACGCGTTCGCACAGACACTACACTACGTAAGTACCTATTAGAGCCACTGCATCTATGATCTTACACAAAATAAATGAATTGAATTGAATTGCCAGCATCTTTAATTCTTCTCTGATCGTAGCAGTTTCCTGGTCTACTTTCTACCTTGCGTTCACTGAGGCACCAGATTCTCTAATTATACCTAGCATTACCTCATTTAAATACTAGCAGTGTGCCCAAATTCTGGCTGTGACAGGTAGTGAGCCCATAGATACTTTTAATGCACAGTGGAGCCAATAAACGCCTCGAAATTTGAATAAGCAATTTTGAAATCGTGTCGTTGCTACAACTTTTCCCATCTCGACAGCATTTCAAGTTCTATAATACTCAACTATTACGCAATGGAAAGTGCTATGTAAAGTGATACAATAATTACCTCAGCTAGAATTTTCCACGGTTTCCATGCGCCAGCGCATTGGTTCTAAACCTGTGGTAATTAATTAGAATTTTCATGATTCTGAATAATGTTCTTCTACATATATAGGGTCCTTCTTAATATGCTGACACTTTTTTAAGGGGGTGACCAGACCATCAAACTGAACAACTTTCTCTATGGCACCAACATCGAAATCGCGTAAAAAAAATCTGCTCTTCCATACAAAACTGCAAACTTACTCGAGCCAAATTTATGGGACAGCTGTTTTTTTTTCGCGATTTTGATCTTGGTCCCATAGAGAAAGTTGTTCAGTTTGATGGTCTGATCATTCCCTTAAAAAAGTGTCAGCATATTAAGAAGGACCCTGTAGATCATGCTTATAAACGAAGTTAAAACAATAACCCTAGAATTACTAAAGCTGATTTCTCTAACAGATTACTCCAAAACTGTTTCCATCCGGTCCAAATATTTAAAAAGCTCCCACGTCGCCATATAAATCTCCATAGGCGCAGTGCGTAATAGCTCATAATTTGAGGGTCTGACAGACCCGAGGCACGAAATTAGGGTCCGACAGGTAGTAGCCATGTTTTCGATGGAATTTTGGTAGTTGTTATACATTTGAATTTAAAGATTTTAAAGGTGAAATGATTTTACTCCAGCTAAGTCGACTTACACGTCAACAGTTTTTAAAACGTTGTTATCGTTGGTTAAACTAATTTTAATTCAAATAAAAAAAATTTTTCGGACGGAGCTTGAACCCGTATACGCAGATACGGGAGTATGTTTTCACACCGGTACTATACCAATCTAAACTATTATAAAACTGTAACAGAAATTTGTCTGTACATTGAAGATATTTACAAAAAAAAAAATTACGATATGGTTTTTAGATGTCCCTGATTCCAAATCACCAATTTTTGGATTTTTTGTCTGTCTGTTTGTTTGTTTGTTTGGGTGTTTGTTTGTTCGAGTATCACGCAAAAACTACTGAACCGATTTTGATGAAACTTTTTTGTTTGATAGCTTATCATCTGACTTAAAATCTGGTATATAATTTATGCGGACGAAGTCGCGGGTAAGTCCTAAAATCGTCAATCTCTTTGCGTCTATAAGGGACCGAACATTTAAAGGAGTTAAGTACCGGTAGCTTAATTGGATGAAAGTACACCTCCGATTGGCAGGTTGTGGGTTCAAGTCCTGTCCATGTCCAGTACAAAATTTTTAAATCCTTAGATTAATTTGAAACAGCTTTACATGGCCAAATCATGTTAATGACATGGGTGTAAACTGAAATGAGTTCCATACTTAGAGGGTTGTCTGCTTCAGACCATCAAACTGAACAACTTTTATAATGAGACCGTCTTAAAATAGCGAAAAAAAAATGCAGTTTCTTACATTTTGCTCGAAAAAATAGCGAATAGGTACAGACTATACTTACCAACTTCTCCAGATTATTTAGATTATAAAATTTTGGGGAGACGAATGCCTGGTAGAAGAAGGTCTCGCTAACTTAAAAACTTGTGTGAATGGTTCGATATGAACACCAACTCACTGTTCAGGGCTGCAGTCCCCAGGGTTCGGATAGCCCTAATGATAGCCAACCTCCAATAGGAGATGGCACCTCAACAAGAAGAAGAAATAGCGACTCGATTTTCCATGGAACAGTAATTTCTTTTCAGGCTGAGTCGAGGAATTTTTTGACTGAAATTAAGTATTGTTAGTCGCTCTACAAATACTCACTCGTCTCCAAAACATCCTGTCATCCTTTTCACACCAACATTCCTACACCTGTTTCGTAATATCAAAACTAAATTAATATCTAACAAAAAACTGAAATGATGTGATATTCGTTCCGGGTACAGTACGCCACGCGGGACAACCGTTCATAATTTGTGATCGATGGTAACGTGGTGACATGTGTAGACCTGTGTATTATGTGTTGTAGGAGCTATGCTGTCACGATGTTGCTTCTATGTTGCAAACCATATTGTCATCCATTTAAACTAAGACTCACTCAAATATACCAAAACGCGGTAAGAAACCGTTAAAAATGATTAATTTTAGATTATTATAATAACCGTGTAGTTCTCAAAACTATATAAGACTCAATACAGACCATCAAACTGAACAACTTTATTATGGGACCAAACAAGAATTTGCAAAAAAAATCACCTATTCACACATTTGAGTCATTTGGGCAATGCAGTTTTGTATGAAACAGCTAATTCTTAATTTGCGATTTGAAGTTTGGTAGTAGGTATAGTAAAAGTTATTCAGTTTGATGTGAAGAGTCTAAGGATGACCATTACTTCAATATCACCGTGTAGTTGGTATTTGCAGCAAATATTTTGATACTACCATCCCATTCCTAACTTATCAGAATAACACTTTGACTGACATTTATAACTACTTACTAACTGTAATTTCCATAGAGTCGGTTACGCTTCAAACTTTAAAGTGTTAAACTTTAAATTATCCATTGTGTGGCATATTGTTAATTTTGTACCTCTACAGCTAGTCGTTAGATCTAACTCGGAGGTCAATTAAATATAGATTTGGTTGAGAATTTACAATTCGGTTGTCAAAAAAAAAAGATATGTTTAGGTACCTATTTGGCTGGTATTCAGTTAGCTATGTACGATTGTAATTACAATGTGCGAAATCATGACATAATTAATGATTCAACAAACCCGCTGGACACTGGTTCAAATAACTATAAAAATCGAACAAAAACATTAATACCAGATTGCCATACGAACACAAAATAAAACAAATGTAAGAAGCAAAGCTTAATCTCGGAGAACACGCAAGCGCGAGTCGATACCATCACCGGGAATCGAACCCGGGACTCTAATTAGCACCGCCGGCTCTTAACTGATGAAACATAACGCCTTTATTTAGTTTTACTAAGCTACCGACTTTAAAACAAAACTTGTTTAACTTTGAAGTTGATACTTATCTAGATTTTTAATAGGTTATTTTATTTTTCAATCGGTCTACAAATAGTTGAATAAAGGAATTGTCGGCCTTACAGTTTTTATGAGAACGCGATTATCTTGCTGAATCCATTATCATTGGAGTTAAAAATAAATAATACTATCAAATAGCTATAAAATTGTTTGCATTCGATGTTTTCAGTCTCAACATTTCATTCATCTTTTTTATAATTCATTAGTTTGACTATGGTTTGACTACTTACATTACATTTCAAGGGCTATTATTTGAATGGATTTGCAAAAATCTTCTTACTATCACTATGATAAGGTTGATAGTCACAATAGCAAAAATCTTTGCAAATGAAAAAGTTGTATATCATTTGAATCCAAAAGAATAGTCTACGTACGCAATCTATTTTAAAAGCCGCACAACGATCGTATTTTTATCAGGTTTGCTAACAGTTTTTATCACGTAATAGAGACTACAACGTTAACATTTTTCTCAAGACTTCAGAGTCTTTCGTAATTCCAGTAATAAGTTCATTATACAAAAACCCGTATATAATTTAGTTCGCTTTTTGTCCCGCGTCTCCCATAATGTGTACCACTGTGCGCCGCGGGGGCATAATACCGACGTTTCCACTTTTGCACGCAATGACGTTTTTTTCTTATAAATAATGGCTAAAGTATATACCGTTAAACATTTTTGATAGCAAGCTTTGTTGTTTTACAAAGGAAATGAGGTTTTAGTCTTCGATCAAAAGCAGAAAACTAGATATAGTTACTCGTACAATCAACGTTATAAACATGGATAAGTTATATGTCAAGATAGACGGTCGACGCTACTAAAAAAATTGCAACCACTACTGGCCTCAAAACCTATCCATAATTATACACCCACATATACATAATTTGTATGACGCCTCACGCACACCAACCATAGAAAGTTATACAGGGTGTTAGGGTAGACAGTGGGGTGATTGTAACCATGATAATGAACAACTTTCTCTAAGAAATCTATAGGAAATTCTTAAAACAATTTTTGGTCTTCCAATACTAAATGCTGATCGAACTTTTGGATGCAAAGACGAAAAATATTTTGCGAATTTCCTACAGGTTTCTTTGGGAAAGTTGTTCAGTATCATGGGTACGATCACCCCTTAAAGTAATGCAACTGTTTACCCTAACACCCTGCATATTTTTTTATATTCTGTTTTTTTTTTTTTTAATTGGAGCTTTTAACCCTGAGGTTATGTCAGCCTCATCGTGCCTTAGTTGGCCCCTTTTGTTTTATAAGGTAGAAGCATGAGGCGCATTCTAGACATATTTTGTCTAAGGTTCCAAAATATATGATACTATTTTTTTCGAAAAATCCATTCTATAGAGTATTCAGTGTTTTAGGCTGGATGTTGTTTGCCTGTTAGTCTTTTTTAAATAATATTTTTTTTAGTATAGATTTTAAATATTGAAGACCGTCCTCCTGGAATATATTCAATTTTCTGAAAGACTGCACCCACACGACACGTGTTTAGTTTCACACCAAAATTAACTTTTAGTAGAAAATTATTAAGTTGAAATATAGGTCGCTCGATAGGATTAATATTTAATTGAAAACCTGAGAAAGCAATGTCGCCTCGATTAAAAAATTTAAACAGACCTAATGTTTTTGTATACTTAAGTGTTATTTTATTTATTTTGTTCTGTAATATAATAAAAATGAATCCCTATTTCCCTTGGTCACATCACTCGAGAACGGCTGAACCGATTGCGATGAAACATTGGTGAGTTGCTGTGCACATGCCAGGGAAGGCTTATAAACAAAAAAACGGCCAAGTGTGAGTCGGGCAGGTGTCCGGTAGGTGTAGGGTAGGTGTAGGGTAGGTGTAGGGTAGGAAAAGTGGCAGGATAACGTCTGCCGGGACAGCTAGTTAATTATAAATTCGTGTATGTAAAGTTTAATCTCATAAACTATTGTAGGGACTTCGATAAGATTTTCAATAATAGATAGATTGATTTATAAGAAAGGTTTGCGTACCCGTGCAGAGCCGGGTTCGGTCTCTAGTTAACTATAAAAAAGGAATCAAGGTAAAGCAGCTAACCTTAGTTTTATAGCTATTATAGTTTGAAATGTCATGTGGCACCGTGTAATTACCTACAACATAATTACAGCTTATTTTTAAACATCCCTTCGACTTTTATTCTTTCACGCTTCATTTGATATTAAAAATGTCAAGGTTGATACTTTCCATTAACTTGAACTATGAAGAAGTTACTTAAAAGTTCTCCCAATGTTGTACTTTGGGTCCCTGGGCCAAACTCATTAAAGTTGTCAATGTTTGAACAAATTATATACAGAGTCCTTCTTAATATGCTGACACTTTTTCAAGGGGATGATCAGACCGTCAAACTGAACAACTTTCTCTATGGCACCAATATCGAAATCGCGAAAAAAAGAATGAGCTCTTCCATACAAAACTGCAAACCCAACTGCGAACTCAACTTCGAAAAAATATATTTATTCAAAATAGGAAACAATGTCTTTTCGAACGTCACAATCTAAAAAGTAACAGATTTTGCTACATACATTATGTAGCTAGCTCGAGCCAAATGTATGGGACAGCAAATTTTATTTTCACGATTTCAATGTTGGTGCCATAGAGAGAGTTGTTCAGTTTGATGGTCTGATCGTCCCCTTAAAAAAGTGTCAGCATATTAAGAAGGACCCTGTATCTAAACTATTATAAAACTGTAACAGAAATGTGTCTCTGTACATTGAAGATATGTTTACAAAAAAAATTACGACATGGTTTTTACCTGTCCCTGATTCCAAATCACCAATTTTAGGATTTTTTGTCTGTCTGTTTGTTTGTTTGGGGTGTTTGTTTGTTCAAGCATCACGCAAAAACTACTGAACGATTTTGATGAAACTTTTTTTGTTTGATAGCTCATCATCTGACTTAAAATGTGGTATATAATTTATGCGGACGAATTCGCGGGTAAAAGCTCGTAATGTATTAAATATGGAACCCCAACCTAAATAAAATTCATCATCATCATCACTGCTGAACATTGGCCTTTCCCAAGGCGCATCTGAGATATCGGGAAGTAAAAGAAACAACCGATATGTATTGTACGAGTAGTTTATTAACTGTCATTGGCAAGTACGTGGATTGGCGCGCAGCGCAGGCACGATGCGTAGATAGTTATGTATAGGTATACAAGTAGGTAGGTACATATAGCACAGCATCACAATACTATCCTCGTCCTTCCTCATCCAGTCGTTCCCTGCTACCTCTCTCAGGTCGTCGTCGGTCCAGTTTCGGAGCGTCACACACTACGCCTGCCAGTTCGTGTCTCCACTCTAGAACTCTAACTCCCCATCGGTTGTCAGTTCTTCGGCATATAATGACCAGCACATTGTCACTTCAGCTTATGTCGACTACGTTACAAATAACATAACTAAACACAATTAGGAGGCATTATGTTGTCTTAATCGAACTAAAACTCTTTTCCAGCATTTATCAGACTAGAAAGATTACTTTTAAAATCTACTTTTATACAAACCAAACTAGTTCTAAGTAAGACAGTTATCAAGTATACGTCTATGTTAATTTTATGGCTCTAATAATTATTATAATGTGACCTTCACATCCACATTTCAATTATGGATATAATTGAATCAATTATTTTATTTTCATACTATCGCGACTTGCATTTTAATCGTCGGGCAGAGCTATAAACACAGAGGTTCTACTCTCGTCGAAATGGATCGTATTGATTGATATACATTCAATTATTTATGATAATTTGTTTGGATGAGATACTGTGGGAAACATCATGAATGTAGTTGTAATTTTACACGTATAAATTCGCTACCATATTACCTTTAACTACCGAGGGAAACTTCCGCTACCAGGCGACAAAGTGCTGGAACAATCTTCCACCACCATTTTGGCGACCTCTTTTCAAAAAGAGCTTTTTCCTATTTTTAGGATCAGGACCATCTTCCCTCGAGTCTTCCCTGGTGTCGGTGACCATCTTAAGAAACATATTTCGTAGCTTTTTGGTGCTTCTTGTCCGACAATCGCAAATTAAAAATCTTTTCAAGCATTTTACGTATTTCTAAAAATTGTGCAGTCTAGAAAAGTCTAGGAGATAAGGTTTATATTCCCACAAATACAGAACGATGAGAAAACGTTGCATAAGGTCGATAATAAACCATTAAATTGCAAATTGTAGGTGTCAAATTATACAGTAGTGACTCCTTCGTAGGGCAGGAAAAAGTTGACTCTGCAACATTTTATAGAGATAGAATTTTGTTTGGGACAAGTGACGAGATATTTGAGGGCGGTTTTGTAAACAACAAATTGTTATAGCAACACTAGTGTACCTAAGATTGAGGCTACTTTTGCAACAGAGCTATGTGATATATATCAGAGAAGTGGTGAGCTAGGAAAAAATCCACCAAATATGTAGAATAGCTTCAATTTCGTTATTCACACGACCAAGCAAGCGAGCTATTGTAATTTTTTTGAGATTGATGCATTGATCATAAAGTATAGTACCTTACCTAACTACTGCAGTCTCTCAGACAGAATTTTCTCTATTCTGAGTGCAGTCTTTAGTTGTGGTTATACCCTAGGATAATGAAAACCGGCCAAGCTGTGAGCTTTTCTGTCAAGTTCAATTAATTCAATTATACATTTATTCCAAAACGATAACTTACGTTTTTGAAAAGTTAGAAAATATGACGTGGACTCTTGACAGCAGAGTCCATTGTCCATCAGCTCACATTTCATCATAACTGACATGGACATCATAAAGCAATACTTATTCATAAGCTTATACCTTCTACCATCCCAATAGAGCATACTGCAAATTTATACCAACCACTTTTTCTAGTTTTCGAACTCTGACAGCTTCTGGATTCGACTTTATTGTATACGCGTCTTCCATTACCTCATTTGTTAGTGGAATACATGTTTAACTCTACTATGAAGGGTTAATGGATTGCATACTTTGTATTTAGTTCGTTGAGCATTCAAAGTCTCCCAAATTGGGTTGTTTTGATTCTTATTTCGTGGTCATAAGAGTTAAGTAGTAGGTCTTTATTTGTGGGAAAAGTTGTTGATCTGGTTTCTTAGAGCAGGCAGTGGTAGATAATTTATAGGAGACGCAACCAGTCTTGATGTAGGGAATGTGTACAACTGCTTATTAATAGGTTTTTATGTAATATATTAAATTGTGATTTTTATCTTTGACAAAGGGTAATTGGTTGTGGAAACATTTGTTTCGTTGCGACATCTTGCGACTGTTTAAACTGTGAGAATTTAGTTTATGGAGTCGACTTACTTTTGATGTATTTGCTACTGTGGAATCTTCTGCATTTATTTATAAAACACACCGTACCAGTTTTGCATAGTTAACTATTTTCTTCGTGCAGGTAGTCAGGAGTATTCTAATTCTAAATATTCAGATTATCCTTGTGTCTGTCAAGTTGCGTCCGTATCCGAACTCTATCCATAATAAGTAGGAATCATAAAATAGTAATTTTTCGATCATCAAACTGAAACTCGCGATTCAAAAAGTCCTGGTGTGCGATTTTTGAACATCATACGAGCGACTCGGCAGTAGAAAGTAATTTTGACATTTTCTACTGCCAAGTTGCTCGTATGATGTTGAAAAATCGCACTCCAGTGTTTTCGCAATGAGTGCGCAAATTTGAAAAACAATTATAAGATATTATTATTGAAAGTCACTCATGACCACACATCCAAATTCATACATGCGAATAAAGCATTAAATTCCATAGAGTTTTCCATCACTTTCGTGTACGAATTAAGATGTTTACTTTCAGGAATAGCACTCCCGTACCGAAACCATAAGAATAATGAATACACTTTTATTCTTATGCGGGAACCACACGGATTTTTTTATAATATTTGGATGTTAAGTTTTTTCATTATTAAGGTCGTGTTACTAAAAATATTTTTTTTTTGTTTCAGGTATGGATCGATATATTATCTACCACCCTTCATTTTATATAGATATAGGGTCCTTTTCATACGCTGACAGTTTATGAGAAAGTTGTTCAGTTTGATGGTCTATTCATCTTTTTAAAAGAACCTAGTAAGTATATATATTTTTAAAGAAACTAACAAGTTTCACAAAAAGGATTGATGTGGAAATTATTCAGGGAGGCATTTAGCGTTGCCAGGCGTCCGGGTAAAGTCGGACATAGCTAGGCTTTGTCCAACTTTATCCGGAGTGTCCGGCAAAATTAGACGGTGTCCGGCCTGTCCGGCTTTTGTTAGGCTTTTAACATTTGACCAGTCTACTCCATTTCGAAGGAAACTGAGCTTTTAAAGCAGGTTCAGTTACCTACCTACTTTAAATTTAAAGTTTGCTTAGTGAAGAAAATTTGTTAAATTTTGTCCTCCATTGAAAAGTAGGTAAGTAGGGAATGAATAATTATAGTCATTTCATTAGTATTTAAAAATTTTAATGGTAAATGATAAAAAGCATGGTTTTGCATAAATACTCACACATTTTTTTATCCTATTAATACCAAGACAAAAAATCCTCAATATACAGGGTGTACAATAAAATGGGACAGCTACTTAAAGGGGTACTTCAGACCATCAAACTGAACAACTTTCTCTATGGGACCAAGATCGAAATCGCGAAAAAAAATTCCGCTCTCCCATACAAAACTGCAAACATAACTCGACTGAAATGTATGGGACAGCAGATTTTTTTTTCGCGATTTCGATATTGGTCCCATAGAGAAAGTTGTTCAGTTTGATGGTCTGAAGCACCTCTTTAAGTAGCTGTCCTATTTTAATTTACACCCTGTATAAGGGTTTCCGGCTTTTTCACCCAAATGTCCGGCTAAGCTGGCTGGTATGTCCGGCTATTCGGTTTTAAGACCTGGCAACCCTAGAGGCATTTAGGTAAGTTGTAGGACTAGGTTAAAATCAAAATTCAGAATTCGTTTCTGAAAATTGTACATAATTTAAAGCACAGCTCGCTCGCAGAGATTTTTTCGGTCCTCTCTGATTATTTGTTCCAATTTAATGCTTCTAATCGATTAGTTTGAGAAGCCATCGACCTCAGAAACTATGTTAATAGATAAAAACAACTTGCTTTATTATTACTAGCAATTTGAACACTACAGTCGCCTACAGTTACGGTGAAGTACTTAACCAAATTACATATAATTTAAATTTGGGTGTTTAAAGTTCACATTCCTTTGTATCTATTGTTGTTGGTTAGGGTGGTGTTACACTGGCGATTGTGGTAGATATAAGGTTATTTTTAGTGTTTGTAAATTAGCCGTGTAGTTCCGGCGACAGACAGTGTTTTTGAGAGCATACACTGTAAACTTTTCCTTCACCTGTGTATGTGTGGACAAACATTATACAGGGTGTTATAGGGTAAACAGTTGCATTACTTTAAGGGGTGTACCCATAATATGATACTGACCAACTTTCCTAAAGAAACCAACAGGAAATTCGCAAAAAAAAAATTACGAACTTTTATATTAATACGATCATCAGCTGACTGCATTTAGTATGGCAAGCCCAAATTTTTTTTTGACGTATTTCCTATAGGTTTCTTAGGGAAAGTTGTTCAGTATCATGGGTACAATCACCCCTTAAAGTCATGCAACTGTTTACCTACACCTGTATAATTATTACCATTCGTTAGTAACTGTGATTTTTTGTAAATGTCACATTTTAAATATTTTTTTTAAGTCTTCAGGTGACTAGGTATGGTCCACTCATTCTCACATGTATGTGTTACCTAATAAACTAATAATTCTAATCATTATGGACATGTTATAAAGAACAATGATGTGAATCAAATGATGATTGAAAATTTTTGTATCAGACGAGACTTGAACCCGCAAACAGGAATTAGATAGATAGATAGATAAACAATTCATTTGCAAAAGTAACACACACATAATATTACAGTTCACCACAATTTTACAAACAAGAATACAATGAGACATAGAATAGAACATCATGTAATTTATTGTATGCTACAGCAGCAAATAGGTCCCAGCTCAACATAGAACTTGCCCGAGAGCAGGGTGTTGGTTTTCAGATGAAACCTTTTTAAGTCCAGAGCTTTCATTAAACAACACAAACCTCGATCGTTCCCGAAATCTTCAAATAACAAATGTTTATTACCCCACTGCTCCAAAAGGAGGCTAATGTTTGAAATGAACTCTTTCTGTGACGACACCTTTACTTTTTGTTTTCTATCTTAAAGATTGAACTTTTGAGATAATACTACTTTTATTTTGAATTCATCGTCATGATCGTATTGAATGGAAATTATTTGAATGAACTGTATTCTTGTGAATGCATAATTTGAATTTGAATTCCAACTGACTGTGCCAGTCACGTAGAGATCAACTATTTTGAAAATTGAGCTTTGATTCTATTCTATTTTTGTTTAATGGCGTTTCCTTGGTGGATTTTGCCAATATCTAGTTTAAAAAGAGCAATTAGTGCTTGACGTTGTACGGTAATGGATATGGCGATCTCAAAGCTCTGTTTTTATACAAAAACACACACTCGAAACCGCCATAAAATGGCGGAGCCGCGTGGCTACCTAAATCGCGAGCCGAACGACAGACGTCCACTCGAAAGCCCTCTAGCCACGCGACTGTGAGCTTTGATTGACTAAAGTTCATGTTTTTTGTTGAGATTATTAAATTATCCATCTTCATCATCATCAGCCTATCATCGTCTACTGCTGAATATAGGCCTCTCCCAAGGCGTGCCACAAAACTCTGTCCTCAGACTTCCTCCTCCAGTCCCTACCTTTCATAGGTCGTCTGCCCAGCGGGCCGCAGGGAGTCCATTAAATTATTAAAGAGTTCTTTATAAAAAGAAAAACGAAAAAAAAAATTTTTTATCGTGCTTTGAGCTTTGAATTCATTCCCTACATCCCATTTTTTATTATTTTTATTTGACGTAGGCATAATTTTAATTGTTACTCCGCCGTCATCAATGGCAAGACTTATATCTCGTTCTTTCGCGCACAAATAGAAAGAGAGCTCAGATGCGATGGCGCTATTTCGCGCGATCATGCTACGGCCGCTGTACATAATATCATCTTTCACACAATACATCCATCCGCTTTACTACCTTATAGTTTTATACTACTACGATATAACAACTTTTTAAAGTGATGTAGTAACGTTAAAGTTTTAGGGTAACGCAAAGACCAATATGGTCTTTCGTATCAGATTGAAATTTCTAATGGAGAGTCAGGTTGGAGACCACGAACTGGCAGGCGTAGTGCGGGACGCCGCCCTACGGCCCGCTGGACCGACGACCTAAAAAAAGTAGCGGGGAGCGCCTGGATGAAGAAGGCCGAGGAGAGAGTTTTGTGGCGCGCCTTGGGAAAGATCTATGATCAGCAGTGGCCGATGATAGGCTGATGATGAATGATCACACAAGCCTACGAAAACACTGCATAAGAGACTTTTCCCCTTAGTGGCCTCGCATGAAACCTTCACGATGTAGTCTATGTGAATGTGAGCATAAAAATGCCACACTTAAAACAATTTACACCCACTTACGTTACCTCGCCATTCCTCAGCGATAACAAGAAATATCTATCAGAAACTCAATAACTTAGCTAATAGTATCTATAAAGAAAATCAACGCTAAATTGTGTTGGTTACTGCCAGCTCCTTATCTGGTAAAACACCTAGAGCGGTTCTCAAACTTTCGTATATGCCTGATTTATAAGAGTGCGCTTTGGTGCGTATGCTAGTGTTAGGTAGTATTAAAAACACGCCGCATGACATGATAATCCTAAAATTTTTAACATTCGGCCCATATTTGTCCACTGCTGGACATAAATCTCTCCGTACACATGCACCGCACCGCTCGCTCCAGTCCTTCTCAGCAAATTAACGTACCTAGTTTTTTTGGGCATCCAGCAGAGGTGCCCTAAATTACGTCACATCACACCTTGGACACTGTCAGCTGATAGCTATCATTTCATAGAAATGGGAAAAATAATTCGAAGTAAAATTTAAAAGAAGAGTTAAGCATGTGCGATACTGAGTGAGTGCGAGGAATACGAGGATTGCTTAAGAGGAACCATAAGCCTCTCCATGCAGGCGTCAAACTGCATGGAGAGGCTTATGTCCAACTGTGAGTCCACTAGTCAAGTGATTAGGATTCTACTGGTTCGTCGTTCGTTTATTATGTTGTCTGATTTGCAATACCCAGGGCCTTTTTACGTGTTTACAAATACAGATCAATGGCACAGACAGAGCGACCGATGTGTCAAAAAGTAGTGCGTAAAATGTTTGAGAGCCACTGATCTAAAGAGATTGCCTAAGTGCTGAATAAGACATAAACATTACGTCAAATAAGAAATACTTTATAGTTTCAAATCTAGCTCTCGCGAAGTTTATGTGATGGCACGTTAAGTGACTTTGGTTTTGTGATGTATCGGTAAAGTCTTATTTGGTATGTTATGTATTTTATTGGGTATAGATAGAATGGGTGATAGGTATAGTGTGTGAAAACTAAAAGTCCTTATTTAGAATGATTAAATCGAGAGAGATTGGATTTAATTTGCATACAAGCTGGATCCTATAGACAATTTCTTTTCCAAGCTTCTTGCTGGATCCGTTTCCATACAATCTTCCACCCCTGTATTTTAACATCCTGTTTTTCAATTTCAAGTCCGTAGGCTTCATTGGTAGGTAGGTACTATTAAATATTTCATGATGATTCAATGAGTGAAATAGATGACAAGATGCAATCGCAACTTTATTTAATAAGTTAGAATATTTACAACATTAACCTTTGTACAACTTAAGGCTAAATATAAAGATAAAATAAATTATAAAAAAAAAATATAATAAAAAATCTACCTAGCTAATTTTACCTCGCAACTTCCGCTTCTAAATACTAAGTATACAACCAAAGATTTTTTTCCCAAAAAAAATCTTTGTATACAACGTTATATTACGTTATTCAATACAATCTGACCACCAAATAATGAGTGAAATATCTTTATTCAACTTGAAAAATACCTGTATTTTTTTATGACTTGCATAAAATATTAGATTCATTATTCAAAGTTACTAAAAACTACTGAAAATACCAGTAAATTTTTTAATTGCTTTCAAATTTTTATCTACACTAATATTATAAAGAGGAAAGATTTGTACCTATTTTTGTATGTTTGTATGTTTGTAATGAATAGGCTCAAAAAGTACTGGGCCGATTTAAAAAATTCTTTCACCGTTAGAAAGCTGCATTCACCCTGAATAACATAGGCTATATTTATTGCTAGAAAAGATTAGACGTCCACCCGTGCGAAGCCGGGACGGGCCGCTATTTAGATATAAATACCTAAGTAACGTATTTTCCCATAAAATAAGTTTTTTTAATAATGGGGAAAAAATAACATCAAGGTATGACTATTTGTTTTAAGACTGGTTTATTGAAATAGAATTGTTTATCCTATTAAAACATACAAAGAGGGAAAATGCAATTTCTTCATCAATACAATGAATGACAAAAAGTACTTTCAAATGAGGACCGTTTAAGGGAACCAAGCGGGGTTAAAGTAACAAGCTAGCCCGTTGATGTTCTATTTACAAACACACAATTATATCGACACCTGTCCCTCAGAGGGTGGGCAGAGACGACAGCTGCTCCTACGATCCCGACTTTTCTTACATGTTTATCTAAGTAGTTTGCATTTTGTATCTTTTGTAATAATTGAAGTAAATATTTTTATACGAGGTTTAGTAGAAGTTTTTAGTCGCATCTCTTCAAAGCCATAATACCTTCTAAAGTGATGGTAGACACAAAAATGTTATAATAAAGTTGGCGAGTCACCTCCTGTCATTTTACCGTGTTTCACATTGATTAGGCAGGCCCCATAGTTATTCCATAACCTGGTTACCTATTCCACTAGCAGCCGAACCGAATAGTCCAGATATCTTTCTTTGCACTACTTGCAAAAGTCCTACACTGACCGGGGTCTGTATTGGATACACTTCTAATATAGTGTATTATAGTTAATGGTTATTGTCACATTACCATTAAAAAGAAATTGTTTAAAGGGCTTCTACGTGTTGTCTGCGGCCCCACGCACGCCTTCCAAAGGTCACACAAAGAAAATAAAATTTCCCATGGCACTACTGGTAGTGCCAAGCAGTCAAAGGTAATAAATGAAGGGGACACTTTTACGAGTACGTCCCGTGATAAGGAAGTAACTGTAGTGAAATATTAATTATCATCACCTAGTATCCATCTAGTAATCCAGAGATCTGCAACATGCATCGTCAACTTACTAAACTAAAATCCACCACAAGGCTTCTTCAAGTAATTGGCATTAGTTTATGTTCAAATACAGTTCAAGGCAGTAAGATCATAAACATGCCGAGTACTTGTTCGTTGTATCATACATTCGTTAAAAAAACAATAGCTGCTCTGCGAGTGAAGTGGTCGTCCATGGCCTGGGGCCAGGTTTGGTAAGACAAAAACTAAATAACTATGTGTGTACAGAAGGTTTAGACATTCAAATATGTTTCAAATAATAGGTAATTGTAAAAAATGTTCTCGATGGAGCAGTTCTTCCTATGCCAAGATTAAACAAGAGGTTTCCAAGTAAGAACGAATCATCTTACTTAATCTTAGTTCTTTCTCTTACAGTGATTTTATGAGCGAAAGCTCTACTGTCAGAATTGTAGCGTGTAGCGGAACGTTGTCTCTGCCTACCCCCGTGGTATAGTGGCATGACTATTTTAATATACATGGCGTAAACTCAAATGCCTGCAGACCGTCGAATCGAACAACTTTCACTACGGGACCAAGATTGAAATCGCTGAAATAAAATCAGCTCTTCCATAGAAAACTACAATGGCACCTCGACCCAAATCACATTTTTTTTTACCCTTAAGTAATGTAAGGCATTTCAGTTTATACCCTGTATGTATTTTAGCTCTAATCTAATACTGCTTCTTTACACTGCCTTATTCTTATCTAACACTTCTATACTATAGGTATCTGCCAACGATTTTTTTTGTTCTATCTTTGGTACCTGCCATAAGAATAGTTAAAAGTAGTATTATTAACAGCTATTCTAATGACTTATACTGCCACTTGACACATCATTTCCATCGATGCATGGTATTCACTGAATCAAACACAAACCCAAAGAATCTAACATAACTCTTGAACACAAAACAATTATCTTGCACACTTCAATCAAATTCAAACTCTAAAAGAAACCACGTAAAGTCGAAATTATTATAAAATTATGCTAAGAGTTGACCCAATGTCTGTTCCCTGTTAAAGTCAACTCTCGAAACTCTTAAGGCTTCGTAATAGAGATTATTATAGCTTGCATCCTGTGACTCGTTCTTTGGAATGGGTAGTAATTACCCGACCCGGGGGCAGGTCGAAAAGGAGCATTTTTTTTATTAAGAAGCAGGTGATGAAACCAGTTGGTTTGAACTTGTTACATTGTTTTATAAACGTTAGTTTTGTTTCCTAGTATTTGTAATAATCTATCTTATGAAATCTTGTAAGTCCTGTTATGTAGTCATGGACATAATACCGTGGTGGTGTAAGATTGCAGGAGATCGTTGTCTACAAAAATATAGTTGTGAAAGTTTATGACAATGTTTTGATGTTAGTGAATCACGCATTGCCTCAATCGTCAACTCAACACCTCAAAAGATGACAGTGATTTTGCTGAGACTTGTAAGTAACGCCCGGTTTTGAGTAACTTTGTAACCATTTATGGCACCTTTTAAGCAGAAAACAAAATTGAACAATCTACAGGATATGAGAAGTGATGTGGTTTTTCTCGAAATCTATTTTAATTAATAAAACTGAAAAAAAGCGAATCCAAAGTTACCCCTTTTTTTCCAGTTGTAACCGTTTTACTCTTACATTGTTGATCAGACGAATATGAAAATTTACAATATTCTTCACAATACAATATAGAATGATGTGGTTTTCTTATTTTTTGAAAATTCATAAAAAATCATACAGTTTTTCAAAGAAAACGGAAAATTCTGACCGGAGCCACGCAATTCAAGCAGGATGGCTAATTGTAAAAGTTTGCTTGTAAGAAAGAGAGCCTTGCACTAGGGAGGGAGACCCAGTTTCGAAGCGCATCGCCAAGTTAAAATAGGATCAACACTTAGGTAACAACTCCAGAACAAAAAAAAAATCATCCGAAATCAGTCCAGAAGAAGTGTCTTGTCGAAGTTACCGTGGAACATTTCGCTATAAAATAAAAAGCCGTATTTATTGAGAACCTCTTATTTCTGAAGTTTATTAAAAACCGAAGCCAAACTACCACAAGACCACAAATAAAAACACTCCTCTAAACACTAAACTATAAAGCTCAGTAGTTTCTCAGACAATAGCCGATGACGTACGGGACTGGGCATCAAACCGCGCGGCGCGGCGTAACGGTGCCGCAACCACTGTACTATTGGGGACGTTACTGTTTGAATTATGTTTCTTGTCTTGAAGATATGGCTCGATTGTGATTTATGTTGTCTTGTTTTGGTATTTTGAAAACATCGTGTCACAGATTTCTGTAGTTGTAACTGAGGATAAAATATGTAGGGTCCTCCTTTAGATAATCTATCTATCTATCTATCTATCTATCTATAACGTCACGCCTCTTTCCCAGTGGGGTAGGCAGAGACCAGGGCGCGCTCCTTACTACGATCCTTACATACCTCTTTTGCCTCATGTACATCCATAAATCTCTTCATACATGTTTAAAAAGACTAAAACTAAACAGCCCCCCGTAAGGTCCCTGTAGGCAATAGGTTTAATCAACAAGACAGAGATTTGTTTATGTGTCACTGTCAGATTAGAGAGTATGGCCACTGCTAGTAAAATGTAGATATTCTATACGAGGAAGCTGGCATAGGTGTTGTCTATTTCTAAAATCCTTGTTCTATACCTATATATTTTATTTAAACGCTTCACGCCTATCACAATTATTATATCGAGATTAAGACATGTCTTTTGAGCGTGAGTTGAGACTAGTTGGGTCGGAAAAGGGTTTTAACATGAGAGAGTTCGAACTCAAACTCACATTTTATTTCTATTCCACACATAGTCGTTGCAAAAACGAAATTCTTTCTAATATTAAGATAACACTTGCTGCTTGCTTGATGATCTTATCTTTATCTTCTAATCAATTTAGGCTAAATACCTATATTTTTAATATTGGTCGTTATGGCGATCCTTGGGGGAGGCCTATGTCCAGCAGTGGACGTCCATCGGCTGAGATGATGATGATGATGGTATTTTTAATAAAATCAGAACTCAATCACTGAAATAATACGATATTTACACAGGAGTTTTTGCCAACGGCAGCGGCAGCGTTTTGAGGATAACTTTGCAGCGACGACATACTTATATAATTTTAGCGATACCTACCTACCTATATGTGACGTCTGCAAAACAAGTGCTAGTGTAAATACTGGAAAGTTCTGTCACCATCGTCAACTTCCAAGCAAGTTACGTCTTTTGATAGCTGTAAATGCCTACATTTTATAGGTCCATTGTATGCCTTTTATTATACCTATGAAAAGAATTGATTTGCGGTATTGTGCGGTCGAAAGCATTGATGGAACAAAGATTTCTTTAGAAAATAAGTAGCGAAGGTTGTTTCTTGAAGAGTTCAAGAATTAACTATAATCGTCTACTCATAATGGAGGAGTGTGGTACACTGTCTCTGACCCTCTTCGGAGGCGGAAGCATTTTCCTTGACCGTGGCTATATTCCTTTCATTTTTTATTTATTTATAAATTACTAGCTTTTGCCCGTGACTTCGTCCTCGTGGAATTTGGAAAAACCCCAAGTATTCTATATTACTTCTAATACCTCCAAGAATATGTGTACAAAGTTTCATGATGATTGGTTTAGTAGTTTTCGTGTGAAAGCCTAACAAACAAACTTACATTCACATTTATTAATATTAAGGATTGGACTCTTGCTTGTGCGTTAGCACTGCATTTCCGCTAGTGTCATTTATGGGAGAAATTTATCCCAATCTCAGGGATTGTTTTTGGTCAAGAACAAGAAGAGATTGAGGATTGCGGAGCCTCGTGGCAGGCAAAAACGTGAAGCGCGAAAACCACGCGAGACAAGTGCTCGGGTCAGAACCTGCTACGTGACTCCTACTCCTTTGATGTTTCTATTTTCCATGGTTTATAGGCTGTCCGTCTGTCAGTCAGTCAGTCACGGAACATTTTAATATGTATACAGGGTGTTAGGGTAAACAGTTGCATTACTTTAAGGGGTGATTGTACCCATAATACTGATCAACTTTCCCTATGTATAAGAAATTCTCAAAAACATTGCACTTTCCATACTAAATGCAATCAGCGTATAAAACAGGTTGTATGAAAAGACGAAACAATTTTCCTTTAGGTTTCTTCTTCTTCAAAAGTTCGTTTGTTAGTGAAAGTTGTTCAGTATCATGGGTACCCCTTATTAAAGTAAATGCAAATGTTTACTCTAACACCCTGTATTGGTAGTTGTAGCAATGTTTCTGAACACCTAGAAAAGAATAATGGTTGTGAGTTTATATATGTCTCATTTGATACTAGTTTAGATAGTAAACTCTTTCGCCAACAGATTGCCATCATGTCATATCTACAGGGACCGGTGTTCTTACAAAATGCAATCAAAATAAAGCAACTTTAACTTCATACCGTGTACCTATTCGCAAAGGACAAGATATGAATATTAAAATCCTATTTAATCTACAACCGCTATCGGTCAAGATATACTATGTTTCTTTTTTAAATGTTAGGCCCACAAATCAAGCCAAATTCATCCTTATCAATTTTCCATATAGAGATGTGAGGGGACTTGATATGAGGTCGAAATTATGCGTCAACCACCTGCCTTCTAAACCATTGGTTACCAATCAATGCAAAATATACTTTATACTTAGGGGAAGAGAATTTGAAATAGCAAGGGGCAAAATATGATCTTTAAGTCTTTTAGAGTTGGAAAACCAAGAAGAGTGGACCTTAAAGAACATAGAGCTTTATCACCTATGAGTAAGGTAGAAATTTGAAATGAGTGAATGTTAATGGAGAAATGAAAGCGCGTGCGCACGTAAGCTATGGTACTACGGGTAATAATCTCATTTTGAGATTTAAATTATGAAAAATGGAAGAAAAATTGTGAATAATGGAGTCTGAATGGAGTGGCAATTTTGTTGTGGGCTTTCATACTTTCTTTGTGTAAAGAATTAGAATGCATTGGAGTATGACTCTATGACCACTTAGCGGTGGGCATTAGTTTATTAGGAAAGTTAATAGGCTTTAAAAATGCAAATATATGGAGTTAGTGGTTCAACTATTGAATTAAGGTACATTGTTTAATGAAAAACTCTGACACCAGGGCTCTGCCCATACGATAAGAAGAAGAATGAAATGTTATTTTTTATTTGCGACAGAACATACTTCAACTTAAATATAGGTTTCGTTCAAAACCCGTCAACGTATTAAATTTGGACCCAGTATAATGTATACGTACATATTTGACGTAATTACAGTCATTTACGACCGTATATTTCCGTTCGGTATTAACATAGCTAAGAACACTCTCGCAACAACTTGCATCAAAATCGGTCTACCCGTTTGGGACCAACAGTGCTACAGACACACAAACAGAAATAAACGTTGAACTCATAACACATTTTGCGTCGAGAGTTAATTAATATACGCGCTTACATCTCAAAAGAGTGACATAAAAGTTGATCGAAGCATAAAAGTGACATAGTAGCCGGTGGTAGCGCCGCCAATCATCTGCCGCGGTTATTACGTTGATTGCGCCGTGGTACTGGTAGCAAATGATACTCCACTGCGGCCAGCGGACCTTCAATAATTGTACATTGAATTCTTGTAGCGAATTCTTTGACGTGATCCCGGCTCGCTTAATGGTTTAGTAACGTTGCTAAAATAATGTAGCTTTTCAATTAAATTGATTAGTTCCATAGAAAATGTTTATGGCTACTGGACAAAAATATTTGAAACAACTGATTTTTTCTCACGGTTTTAAAGTTGGTCCCATTGTAAACGTTGTTCAGTTTGATGGTCTGAACCTCTCATATGTTTACACACTTTATTATGCATGTTTTACAGGGTGAAATTGATATCATTAGCATCCTTTTAAGCTACCCATCAAGCTGAACAACTATTACTATGCGAGCAAATCGATTGGAACTAAAAAAAAATCTGCTGTTGCATTTGAGTCGAGTAGGCATTGCAGCTTAGTATCTAGACTATTATCTTAAAAGGATGCTAATGATATCAATTTTATCCTGTAGTTTCTACTTCATAACCTCTATTAGGATATTTTTTAGAAAAATTTGCGTTATTTTAAGTCTCACACATTTTATAGGTACTTGATTAATTGCTATATCTGACGCAAAATTAACATAAAATGATTTATAAACTATCGTAACGTAAATCGATATTAAATTCAAATCGATTCTTTTAGAAAGTCGTTCATACAGCTGATAAGTAATTTCCTTTTAGTTCAAACCGCGATGGAACTTGATTTCTCATCAATTAAAAGCAGAATCGATTAATTTTACGATTAGTTCATCAGTTGGCTTGATAAAGTTGTGACCTACATTTTTTTTTAATTTACCGAATTAAACTATATAAAAGTAAAAGACTTTTATTTTTATATATTTTATTTTTATTACTGTCTTAATAAGAGAAAAGAAGTAAAGTTTTGAAGTTTTCTAAGTTGTCTATGTAGAAAGGTTCACCGAGACTAAATTAGTGAGATCTAACAATGTATTTTCTAAATAAATCTATTAAAATGTATTATATTTTCCAAATAGGAAAGTAAAAAGAAATTGTTTGCTTCTTCTTTAATATAATATTCTATATTAAATAAGTTAAGCACAGATATAAATTCTTTTTCAGGTTACACTACACTGCAGGTTATTCAAAAGAATAACCCATTCATAAGCGTGAAAAAGATTAATATTGGCCGAAATCGCAATAGAAAAGACATAAACGCGAGATACACTTTTTCCTTAAAGACAGTCCAAGTTTCTTAGAAAAAATTAAATAGTTTTTATACTGTTTTCACTCACTACTTGATCAAAAAATATTTATTCTATATTGATTGTATGGAAAATAATTCGTGTTCTTGCACACATTTTTGACGGAATTAAATTATTATTATTATTTTGGTTGTAAGGGCTTGGTCAATGACCAATAGCTACTGCTACCTGAATAGATCTATTGTAGCTGTCACCCTAGACCTAAAGGTCATTTCCTAGGCCCACGGACTTCATGAACCGTGTTATGCTTTTGGAGGGGAGGTCCCCAATGTCAGTAGGTGTTATTACGTATCCACCTAGATGGCGACTCCTGCTGTGAATGAGCACTTCGCATTCGCAGAGGAGGTGTATGGGCGTTTCCTCTGCTTCGCAGCAGAATCTGCAGGTGGGTGAATCTACAAGCCCCATTCTGTGTAGATGCTTGTTTAACTTGCAGTGTCCTGTTAAGGCTCGCACTAAGAGCCTTAAGTCGATGCGGTTTGAATTGATGGCATCTGAGGTAAGTCTGTCTGAGAAGCCGGTCACAAGTTCTTTTGCGTGCCTCAGTCCTGGTGTATCCGACCAGAGCTTACGTCTACACACGGCGTCTTCTTCCGACGGAATTAAAGCTTTTTCTACAAAATGCTTTCATCCTCACACCAATATCTGAGAACATTTATTTGTCTAGTTGCCCCTGGCGAGAAATTAATATGCAGCCAAAAATTTTCCGACTAAGATGGCTAGTTCTTATACAGAGTGCTACCTTGCATAGTTGCCATACCTTGAGGGCTGATTATACCCATGATACTTAACAACTTTCCCTAAGAAACCTATAGGAAATACGCAAAAAATTTTTGGTCTTTCCATATTAAATGCAATCAACTGATCGAACGTTTATATGAAAATACGAAAAAAAAATTGCGAATTCCCTAAAGGTTTCTTAGGGAAAGTTGTTCAGTATCATGGGTACAATCAGCCCTCAAGGTATGGCAGCTATGCAAGGTAACACTCTGTATATTTGATCAATACCAATAATAATCTAGCAGTTCTATCGTATGTTATGTTTCCAACTCTCTAATCCCCAGTGTCCAGTTAATGTTCTGATTGATAAGCTCATTAGACCGGCCTGAGCTTCGGATGAAGTTATCACCGGTCGCTTTATATCTGAAGTCTCGATGAACCTGTATTTATTGTGTCAATGTTACAGACTTGCTTTTATTAGCTTGAATCTTGTATATTTTTTTGACAAATGCAGTGGTTTCGTATGGTTTTGTTGTCGACTGTGTGTTATACAAGGTACAGGTGTGAAATTAAATCTGTTACAAAATAAAACAAAGAGGGTCGCCGTTGACGGATACGATGTAGTAGACATCATCATCATAATCACACTGAAAAAAAATTTGTTTACTTCAACCAAGATCTTGTTTATGATAATCATACATCATGAATCCATATGAGCCTGTGAACATCATGACTTCTCTGACTAAGAGAACTTTATTAAACGAATTCGGCTTGTTGTTACAACTACCATCTTTTGTTTTTAGTTCAATTATTTTGGTGCTAATTAAGAGAAAATACTTCTTAATTGGCTCGCATTTTTTTCAGTGCACATTTAAATACGTTACATAGGAAAGAGGCCGCTTCAGACTACCAAAATGACAACATCCAATATGGAGCCAACATCGAAATCGAAACAAAGTTTTCTACATACATTGCTTTCATACATTTTAGTCAAATAGGCATTGCAGTTTAGTATGAAACATCAGTTTTTTTGTTGATTTCATGTTTGCGAACATAGAAAAAGTTGTTCAATTTGATGGTCTGAACCAATCCTGAAAATTGGCGGTCTCATTTCAATTACATCCTATAGAGTTGTAGGTGGTCTCAGATATGGATACTGTTCTGGTTAACACGAGATATTGGGAGGCATGAATAATAGACGCATGCTCGATGAAAAACAAAAAACTACGCTTGTGACAGCAAAATCATCATATTATTATTGTTGGTTAAGGGCCTTAACCTAAGAGGAAGGATCTCTTTATTCTAAAGCATAGAGGGAGCCATACCATTGCAAGAATGTCCACTTTTTTGACGTTTGTGTTTGAGTGTGTGGTATCAAGTAGTATGGACAAAAGAGACCAAAGATGACTAAAGTGACATTTGCCCGTATGTTCACTTTTCACATACACTAGCACGAAAAGTGACAAGTGAAAAATGGACAGCCGCCACAGAATAGGTAATAGTATATAGTTCTACATACGGAGAACGGCCACTCCCCGCCCCCCTCTGACTTCAGATACCCCACCTCCCCTCACACTCTCTGTGGTAACTTGAGGGAAGCCGAGCAAGGGGATGCAGTCAGGCGCGCGCACCCGTTGGATTTGAATACATAAAATATATTTTATTTTTCTCCTTACAGTAAAAATAAACGTTGGAAAATAACGCTAAGTTCACATTTTCTGTGATTCTTTAGCTTAAAAACTATTTTTAATAAAAGAATGAACCATAAAAAGTAACTAAATGTAGAATGTAGTTCATACGATGCGTGTTAAGTCAACCCTACACATATGTCATGCACAATTTTCGCAAAGTGCGCATGTGCGAACGTCATCATGTCAAATCTAAAACGTTGTTTGAAGTGCCGGACCTGTGCAGCCGCGTAAACAAAGATTTATAGTTCCGTTTCCTTCGACTATTAAAGATACGTCATAAGACAAAAGAGACTAACTACAATCGTAAAGTGATGCGGTCTCTATGGTTTAGAATAAAGGAGGTCCTTGATCTTAGGCCTTAACAGACATGAGCCTGTCTGTACCACTGCGCCCATCGCTGGTCTTTTATGAACGCCCCTTTTTATAGTTCCCTACTGATCCCTACTTACTGCAGTCAAGAACTGCAGCAGATTTCCAACAGGGAGAGTTTGTATCTCATCTGGAACCAAGACCTGTCTACTTCGTTTGTAAATGAGTGAGCCACATTCGGAGATACAAGGGAGTTTTCAACGGCTATTAGATCTCAAAGAAACCATAACACAGAAGTTAGATATATTTACAACTTTCTATCTAATTTAATGGCAAATGGTACCCGAGACATAATTTATGGTTCTACCACGATAGCGTGACATATATGCCGTGAAACCAGTTTTAATTAAGGCCATACGCGTAAGATTCAAATTCGAATGGCTAAGTTTTGACGGATGGGTGTAGGTACAAGCTATACTCTACTGTACTCGTCATCATCATCATCATAGGCCTTTACATCTCTTACAGAAGGTTTAAGCAGTCTGCACTATGATACACTATTATTATATACTCTACTTTAGAGGGTGTAAGGAAAAGTATAATTAACCTTTAAACCATAAATACTCTACTCATCAAACTGAATAAGTTTGACTATGGGAGCAAACGGGTTTTAATGGGAAAAAAAAAATCATTTGTTCCATACTAAACTGCAAAGCCTAGGTATACTCGACTCATACCTAGGCTTTGCAGTTTAGTATGGAACAGCTGTGTTTTTTGTTTATGTTCCGTAAGGTTTGGTCCCATAATAAAAGTTGGTCGGTTTGATGGGTAGAGTATGTGGTTTAAACGTTAATGATATCTTTCCTCGCATTCTGTATAGAGGGATTCAGCTTCAGTTTTCCAGCTCGTGCTGTAGTAGAAATAAACAGTAATCTTCTAAACTATTATAAAACTGTAACAGAAGTGTGTCTGTACTACATTGAAGATATTTACAAAAAAAGATTACGATATGGTTTTTTCACACCACCCGCTCGAAAATGGAACATTATATGTCATGTAACTCGAACCTAAAGCAAGTCATTATAGCCCTGGCCCTAGCCGGGCAATAATATTGTACTGAATTTCATTATAACCCGCTGGTCAATAATGAGATTTGAATATGGAACAGCATCCACAGATTATTTAAAAGTTACTACGACCCTTACTTAAAATTCGTATGAAAACTTATCATGGAGACCTGCACCAAAAAGAACTTAATTCGAAATTCGAACTGGCCACCACGACTATTGAACACAAAAAAAGAAAAAAAAAGGCGCGAATACTGCAAATCTCTGTACCTATTGCTACGAACAAAGTAATAAATAGTACATTACTGCAGCGGCCAGCAACAGAGGCATTGATGGACGAACGTGTAAATGTGGGCCGAGGCGAAGCCGAGGCACACATACGTAAGTCCATCAATGCCTAGTTGTGGCCAAGGCTTGTATAGTACTTTTCTCAAAAAATGCGCGGAAATTAAAACAGTAAATTTTCTCAAATAATTCGCGGAAATTAAAACTCTTTTCGAAATCAATGACGAACAACGAACAACAATTCGTTTTTTTTTCAATAAACAGCTTTCTATTTGCAAGCCAGTTCGAAATTTAAATAAAACCTTTGATAAGTTACCTCCTTGGTCGCCATGTTTCGGAGAAAAAGATCGTTCCATTTTTAAATTACACGACGGATATGAGTTTAGTATGTAATTTATTTGGTCGCTAAACACGACAGATATGGATTTTCATACAACATTGCCGGCCGCTGCGCGCATGTATTTGGCCAGTACTGCAATTTCGATTTATCTCGAAGAAGGTTGTCAAAATAATGCTCACATTTCCAAGCATGTTTGAGAAAAAAATATTACAATGTCTTTCAAGTCCGATTTTTGAAAATCATACGAGTGACTTGGCAGTCGAAAATGTCAAAATTACTATGGAGATTATGCATCTTTCTACTGCCAATTCGCTCGTATGATTTTCAAAAATCGCACTTCTGGTCTAATGTTTCAAATATAAAATAGTGTTTTCTAAATACTATACTTACTTTGTTATAAACTCTAATAAAATAATTTGTTTCTAACAGTATTGCTTTTTAGGGTTTCGTACCCAAAGGCTAAAAACGGGACCATATTACTAAGCCTACGTTGTCCGTCAGTCCGTCCGTCCGTCCGCCTGTCCTACCTATTTAGGGCTGTAACTTTTGAACCGTAATAGCTAGATAGTTGAAATTTTCTCAGATTATGCGTTATTACGGCGGATTTGTTAAAAAATAATAAAAATGTCAAAAAGTTAAAAATTAAGGGGGGTTCTCAACAAGAAACTAGTTTTTATCAACGTTTTTTCTTCACGCTCTATCGTAAAAACGGTAATACATACAAGCGTCAAACTTAGTGTGATTATACAGCAAACTCTACAGAATAACATCAAATACTAAAAACCGGCCAAATGCGAGTCGGTCTCGCGCTAAAGGTCCCGGACAAAAAAGATTTTTTTCTAAGTTAATAATGTTGTGTTCGGTGGTGGTGTGGTACGGAACCCTTGGTGCGTGAGTAGCCCGACTCGCACATGGCCGGTTTTATTATTTTCTCGCGGAGGGTGTGAAAAGTAGAGTATGGTCCTCGGGGATAAACGTGTTTTCATCTTGGGCGAGCTTGAACCCCTCGCTTCACTCAGGATTCTAGTCTTAACTCCCTCGCTTCGCTCGGGAGTTAACTCTAAACTCCCTCGCTACGCTCGGGAGTTAACCCTAGGATCCCTCGTTACGCTCGGGATTCAATATCGCGCCCGTGATGAAAGACACTGCTTTATCCCCTTGGTACATAATCTACTATTAGGTGTCCCTGATTCCAAATGACCAATTTTTGGATTTTTTGTCTGTCTGTTTGTTTGTTTGTTTGTGTTTGTTTGTTTGTTTGATCGAGCATCACGCAACTACTGAACCTATTTTGATGAAACTTTTTTGTTTGATAGCTTATGATCTGATTTAAAATCTGGTATATAATTTAAACGGACGAAGTCGCGGGTAAATACTCGTGTAATCTAAAGCGATACATCGATTATGACAAAGAATTGTAATTATTATTTGTCACAATCGATGATTTTAGGTAAGATTGAGTGTAACACTAAATTAGATCAAACTAAGAAGATATGTTTTTATTTATTGGATTGGGTATTATTGTTCACCTATTAAGTTATGGAGAGCTGAGTTCGATTATGTAAAGTAGAAAGTTGGAAGTGAGAAAATCTTATGATAGGATTCATGATGAGAAACATCTCTGGTTCAATTTCATACCCAGGTTTATGCTTATTTCTTAGAACAGTTTCGACAGATCCAGGCTAGGCTTTTTAAGCTAGGTCCTCTAATTAAAGGTTTGGTATCTCTATCTTGCTCTACCACAATATAAATAATGTTCTGTCTCGCGTCGCTGATCGCGCATCGTGGTTGGTTCTTGGTTCTCGTCAGTCAGTTGCCCACACGCAGCCGTTCGAAGCGTCGTGTGTTCGAATTTCAAAAAGTTTCGCGCGTTTATTGGATGTTCTATCAAAATTGGATGTGCTTTGTTTTTTGAATAAAGGTGCAGTCACAATGCACAGGATTCACGCTCCAAGTGTTATTGCGTCAATTTTGGTTTTTCAAAGTGATAGAAAGTGATGTGATGTGATATCGGAAAGGATTACAGTGATTAATATTGTTGGAACACGTGGGAACGTTAGGTGATACAATTGATTATTTAGAAATTATTTAAGCATTGTCTGACTTACATCGATGGTTAATTATGGAAAGTTAACTGTTAGGCAATGCTTTTTTATTTTCTGAAGCAACGGTTATGTTTGGAAACAATGGAAAAACCTTTTTTTACGTTTGAAATTTAATTAAGCTAATTTTTGCTAAGTTACTTAACTAAAAGACAACTATTTAGGGGACGACAAAACTATTATCAATGAGCGTATGTGCAGAGTTAGACAATTCAAAGTAGAACAAATTTTTAGAAAGAAAGAAATATAATTCGTTTCTTACCTATAACATGGAAATATACCTATGCGATAGTTTTCATAACTGAAAAGAGCAACGCATGATGAACTGATGTCTATATATATATGAAAATGAAAGCTTATGCTAAAAGTATTAGTAAAATTTAACTTCCTACAGCAAAACCAGATACTATAATTTTGTAGAACTATGCTTAAAAATTTTATTTTGGAATTTATTATCAATAAATAAAAAAATAGTGTTCATCGACCATCGACATCCTATGTTCGTCTCACTGCAGGGCACAGGCCTACCCTCAGGGAGGGTGCATGGGCATGAGTCCACCATGCGTGCCCAATACGTATCAGGAGTGCGATTTTTAAAACTCATTCTTTGAACTCAGCAGTTGAAACTGTCAATATAACTATGGAGACGTGCATCTTTCTACTGCTGATTTGACATTAAAAAATTATACTCCAGGAGTGCGATTTTTTAATCTCATTCGCTGAGTTCAGCAGTTGAAAATTTCAAAATTACTATGGAGATGCGTATCTTTCTACGGCTGATTTGACTTTCAAAAATCATACTTCAGGAGTGCAATTTTTGAAAGATAAATCAGCAGTAGAAAGGTGCGTATCTCCACAGTAATTTTGACATTTTCAACTGCTGAACTCAGCGAATGAGATTCAAAAATCGCACTCCTGAATACGAAGTTAATGGTACGATAGAAAAATGTAATACCTAAGTACCTAGGTATCTAATTTTGACTACAATATCTAAGGCTATTATTCAATAATGTCTAAAGTGATAAATTTTAATTCCTTTTCGTACCTACTTTAAGTGTGTAATCAAAAGTTAGTAGTAAAATATAACCTTTATTGGTTATAAACAACGTTTTAACAATTTGCAGTTAGTAAAGATTTATTATTTAATAGATACTTAACCGCAAAGGCTTGTCGAGATGACTTGAAAATAATCTGGAAGTAGATTGACCAATAACTTACCTGTATCAAGTACCTGCCTGCTATCAACCTGCAATGAACGAACATTGTGGAGCTAAAACTATCAAAATATAAATGACGATATAAACGTCAACATTGTAATGATGACAAGTAAGCGACATATAGGCTTTTTAGTATGGAAATCAAATAACACCGGCACAAACAATATAACATCCATGACCGAACTGGGATTAAAACCCATAGGCCTCTGATTTGGCAGCCCAGCGTGGTAACTATTACACCAACCGGGTAAAGCGGTATCACACGACATGGTGACCAACTTAGTATACAGACGGGTGTAGTAAGAGGCACCTCATCCCTTCATCGTCAACATCTCAGATGCCCTCACCATTTGAATGCCGGAGTAAAAAAAGAGTCCTTTTTATCCTCTATCGATTTACTACATCCGACCTTACTTCTACGAGTATCCATCAGATTCAGGATGGTAAGGACATCTGAAAGTGCATCTGTATTTAGCGTATACACTTATGTCATCATCATCATCATCAGCCTATTATGCTGCTGAATATAGGCATCTCCCAAGGCGGGCTACTAAACTTTATCCTCGGCCTTCCTCGGCCAGTCGCTCCCTGCTACCGTTTTAGGTCGTCTCGGTCCAGTAGCCGTCCCACAATACACACACACTTTTGCAAAACAACAAAAAATTATGAATAAATGCGACTGTTTAATACCTAACTAAGCTGTCCCTGTAATTGAAGTCAATTATTAGCATATCAATATTACTTGCAATGCAATGGATACTAATATGCACATACATCCATCTAACACCCTATCGAACCTATTATGAAATTCATCACCATCATCGTCGTCTTCTTTCATCCCACCGCTGGGCAGAGGGCTATCCTCATGGATGGGCGTTAGTCCACGACGCGTTCCTATTATATTATAATAATTCTCAAAGTAGTTATACAGTTTTATGAAAGAATTAAAATATTTACATTTTATGAAATTAATGCTTGACTCTACGAATTCAATTCAATTCATTTGTTTATTCAGAATACAAGTTAACAGCATTGAGATTACTTTTATGCAAATGGACACATCGTTTCGCTACAAATATACCCTATAGCTTTACTTTGACTTTACCAACATAATGGCGAAACCATTAAATAAAAATTGCAAAGATACTATCCACACCGGACTGGTTATTAAAACTGTGTCGTATTATCGGCGCGGGCGCAGCTAAGGCACAACCGATCCTGATCTGAACATCCAAGAATAAATGATCAACATATTTTATATGGGATATGTTAAATAAACGGCCATGTAGATGTGTTTTGGAAGCACGAGAGATACTCTGAAGTTTTAAACTAATTTTTGTAAATAAGTAAATAAACAGAGTTTTAACCGAATAACTAATGTTTATCACACATTCAAAGAAGAAGCTAGTTTAGTTATTCTTCTAATATATTCGTACATCTAATATAATAAATGCGAATTTTTGTAGGTATATTTGTGACTGTAATAGCCGTGGTGGTCCAGTGGCGAGTAACCTTGCCTGCCGTGCAGGAGGCGATGGTTCGATCCCCGTCCAGGCCGACTCGTACCAATGAGTTTTTCGGAATTTATGTACGATTTGTAACACCACTGGCTTTTCGGTGAAGGAAAACATCGTGAGGAAACCTGCATGCTTCAATTTCGAGGCATGTATTGTACCTACTGTCCATTACAAGTGGCGACGGGCTCACTCCCCGTCACACTGGACAGAGTTTCGGTACTATTAGTGAAATGTGGATGTTCTGAAGTTTCAGAATGTCTCTGACTACCCCCTCGGGGAATATAGTCGTGAGCATATGCGATGCGATATGCGATATTTGTGACTCAATGACTAATAAACGGCTCAACGGATTTGGATGAAAGGAGATCGAACACTTCCCATACATTACCTGTCAAACTATATTTTGTTTAGTTGAAGTTGTAAATTCTTAAAGGTATACAGTTAATATTGATATAGGACAGCTACAGGTTGATTCCATGTACATCGGTAATAATTTATTTTAATTTGATAATGAGGAATAAAATGTAAAATTATTTGAAAGGTAAAAAATTTACATCCTTCTTTGGAACACACACTTTTTTAAAGTCAACGCAGACGAAGTCGCGGGCAACAGCTAGTTACTAATAAAATAAAGCTTGTAGGTCTCGTTGATGTCTTTTGTTAGAAAACTTAGAAATTGTTAAACAAATAACGAAATAGGTATTATTTCAAAAAGCATTCACAAATAGTATTCAATTTTTTTTTAAATAGTTATTTATTTATTCGACAGACCTATAAAATAGTAACATTAAATAAAATTATAAATAAAGTGACTTAAAACTAAACTAACCTAGGATGTGGTGCAGGTTCGGTCCTTTGTGGGAGGGTACCCAGAACCCTTTCGTATCGAAAGGACACTTAACTTCCTCGCTGAATGGCTATGCCGTCGAGTCTTTCAGGCGCTTTTATAGGTCTTTAAAAAGCGCCTGTGCATTAGGTCCCCACGGCCCGAGAGTTTCGACACCAAAACCTATAAAGTGGTATTGGGTGCCGATATCCCTGTACCAGTAGGCCTTTCGTTTCGTTTCGTATTCAAAAGAGATCCAAAAAGAATATACATATTGCGGTCTTGTCGTTAATTTGATTACTTCCAGGAATATCAAAATATCATCATCATACTTACTTTTGTATAGTTGGACTTCACATACGCATCAGAATTTCTTCTTCATCGTATGCAGTTTTCCTTCACCGTGTGATATCAATCGTTATGCAGAAAATAATAATGTTTAATGAAGTTTACATACATCATCATCATCAGCCCGGTAAACCCCACTGCTGGGTATAGGCCTCTTCATTCTCACGCTAACCGCTAGTCTCATCCACTGTTTGCCGGCTACTCTACAAATGTCATCCGACCACCTAGCTGCCGGTCTGCCCACTGACTGGTCCCCCTCCCACAGCAGCAACTCTGTCACATACATACATACACATACATTAACTCATGACCGTAATCCCTTTCGGGGTTGGCAGAAATATTGCTACAATAACTATAGGATGGAAGGACGTGTCAAGTGGTGAGAGGTGGCGAGCCTTTCGCCCACATAAACACTGCATCAGAAACCTTTAAGTAAAAGTTTAAAAACCTTACACTAGTTCAGATTTAACGACTTTAGTAAACAGCCACAAATCCTGACTTTTTAGTCACCACCGTCCATCCACGGCATTCTTTTTTAGGGTTCCATATCCAAAGGGTTAAAACGGGACCCTATTACAAAGCCTACGTTGTCCGTCCGTCCGTCCGTCCGTCCGTCCGTCTGTCCTACCTATTTAGGGCTGTCACTTTTGAACCGTAATAGCTAGATAGTTGAAATTTTCTCAGATTATGCGTTATTACGGCGGATTTAGTTAACAAATAATAAAAATGTAAAAAAGTTAAAAACTAAGGGGGGTTCTCACAAAAAAACTAGTTTTTATCGACGTTTTTTCTTCACGCTCTATCGTAAAAACGGTAATACATACAAGCGTCAAACTTAGTGTAATTATAGAACAAACTCTACAAAATAACAACAAATACTAAAAACCGGCCAAGTGTGAGTCGGTCTTGCGCTAAAGGTCCCGGACAAAAAAAGTTTTTTTTCTACGTTAATAATGTTGTGTTCTGTGGTGGTGTGGTACGGAACCCTCGGTGCGCGAGTAGCCCGACTCGCACTTGACCGATTTTTTTGTAATTAAGTAAATATTGGTTTGGATTATACCAAGATCCTTGGGCATTTAAAACAAATATCAAACACACAACCTCTCTTTGAGTTACGTGAGTAAATTAACATATAACGTTCTCATAGTTTTAATATTCTAAACGTACCTGTATAGTTGTATACACAAGTTATACATAATGATTATGCAACGACATACGCTACTGTACACATGCTAAGTGTTTTTATATGGAACCATTACAATGCAGTAACTTTACCAATTAAATACTACATACGCACGACTCAAACACGAGGAGCTCACGACTGTAATCTCTTTAAGAGAAGTCAGAAACTTCGCTTGAACTATAAAACTCTTGAAGCGAGGCTCGATTCTAGCAAAGAAAATATAATCTCTTAATTGTTGGTTTCAGGTTAGAATGATGTAGGTACAACAGAGATACAGCCAATTTATTTTCAAATCAATTTCTAATTAAACGACAATAAAAAAATAAAACTACATTATATCTCGAAAGTTTCCCAAAAAATAGTAGGTATCCGATGCTTGAACTGCAAAGAACAGTCCGACCAGTCGCGCTATATAAATCTCCACTGAACCACAGTACAAGAAAGAGTACCTATTACTACAATAACTGAACTGTGACTGAGACAAACTACAACTTTTAACACATTCGGTATCGCGTTAATAATTTGACAGCTCATGACAGCTCAGACGTTTCGGGCTGTCAATCACATAGTAATTAAGTCAAGTTTAGCGCGATACAAAATTCAGCACAGTTGAACAGTAATTGGATTAAAATGTGATTAGAAATGCAATTGAATAATGATTGAACTTCGATGTTCTTAATTAATGCGATCAGGTCCTGTCAGCTACCGCAAAATGCCACTCACTTTTAATACTACGACATGAAATGAAAGTACAAATCGAATCTAATGTAGGCAATACAACGTTTTATAGCTATGTATACAAATACAAACACACAATGAAACAATATCAAATCTCCATTGTTACCTTATCACGCCTCAGGCGCATCTGCTGACAGCCGAAGAAAGTAAAAATGTAGGTCAAACCTCTAACAATACATCTTATCTTCATCAAGCCATAATTTAACTGAGATCAATTATCTAAATTAACCATTATACTGTCTAAATGCTCACTAGTTGTGGGGGAAATTTAAGAAATAAGAGTCTTTGTTGTGGTGGTAAATAATTGTGGGATTTATTCTCAGTTTAGTGTAGGATTATGGGTTTTATGAGTGATGACAACTTTTACTGTAATCTATTACATTACCTTTCTGTAGAGGATCATGAAGCTGACAATGTCTGTCAATGCAGCAAGCGAAAACGTTTTAACACTCATAAGCGATGATTTTTGATATTATCTCAAAAAGTGCTCCATAAAATTACAAAATACCCCAAATATATTTGGGTCATTCTACTCGTAGGTGGAGATTCATCGCTATCAATTTTATTATAAGTTTTTTTTATCTGTAAATCAGAAAACGTGTATTGTACAGGGTGTAACAGAACACCCTAGTAATACTTAAGGGGGTGCTTCAGACCATCAAACTGAACAACTTTCACTATGGAGCCAACATCGAAATCGCGAAAAAAAAACAGATCTTTCATACAAAACTGCAGTACCGTCTCGACTCAAATCGTCGCTGACGATGCAGACTGGCCTATATCTTATAAAAAGTCGAAATTGAGTTAAGACACAGAAAGTACTCCTCTGAACATTATCTAGGTTGCTGCAAAGGGACTTCTTTCTAACTTAATAAATACCCGAGATAAAATCCAACCCTATCTCAACTAACCCTAAAAAGAGTCGTTACAAGAAGACCGATCTTGATTTAGGCCTTTCGGAACTCTAAAAATCGTATATGTTGGCGGTGCAAAAAGCCCTTTCTCCAGTCTTACTTGTAGGGCTAACACGACAAGAGAATACTTACATCCCGATTTAACCGTAAAAAGATGCATCGTTTGTTACTTGCAGAAACCGATAACTCAGCCGACAAACCAGGTTTAACATTATATAAAACAGTCTTCAAATCATTGAATCTCTCCTTTCATCACCCAAAAAAGGCGATAATGCCCTGTTGAAGAACTATAGGCCCATTTCTCTTCTTAGCCATGTCTACAAGCTGTTTTCGAGAGTCATTACGAACCGTCTCGCGCGCAGGTTTGACGATTTCCAGCCTCCCGAACAGGCCGGTTTCCAAAAGGGCTTTAGCACTGTGGACCACATACATACGCTTCGGCAAGTTATACCTGCCCCTTTGCTTGGCGTACGTGGACTATGAGAAAGCCTTTGATTCGATCGAGACTAGGGCTGTACTGCATTCTCTTCAGCGATACCAAGTAGACTACCGGTACATCGAAGTGCTGAAATGCTTGTACAAAAACGCCACTATGTCAGTCCGACTACAGGACCAGAACTCGAAACCTATCCTACTGCAGCGAGGCGTTAGGCAGGGAGACGTTATATCTCCGAAACTGTTCACCGCTGCACTGGAAGATGTTTTCAAGGTTCTGGACTGGAAAGGGCTAGGCATTAATATAAACGGCGAGTACATCAGTCACCTTCGGTTTGCCGATGATATAGTCATCATGGCGGAGACTATGGAGGAGCTCAGTCGAATGCTCGATGATCTCAGCAGAGCCTCCGAACGAGTTGGTCTGAAGATGAACATGGACAAGACGAAGATCATGTCAAATGCCCATGTTGTACCCACTCCTGTAATGATCGGAAACTCTGCGCTCGAAGTTGTTGACCATTATGTTTACCTGGGACAAACTATCCAGTTAGGTAAGTCCAACTTCGAGAAAGAGATCAACCGTCGAATCCAACTCGGCTGGGCAGCGTTTGGGAAGCTACGTAGTATCTTCACGTCCCAAATACCGCAGTGTCTTAATACGAAAGTCTTCGATCAGTGTGTGTTGCCAGTGATGACATATGGAACAGAGACGTGGTCGTTCACTCAAGGCCTCATAAAAAGGCTGAAAGTCACCCAAAGGGCAATGTAGAGGGCTATGCTCGGAGTTTCCCTGCGAGATCGAATCAGAAATGAAGAGATCCGCAAAAGAACCAGAGTAACTGACATAGCCCAATGAGTTGCTAAACTTAAGTGGCAGTGGGCGGGGCACATTGCTCGCAGAACCGATGGCCGGTGGGGCCGAAAAGTTCTCGAGTGGCGACCGCGTACCGGAAAGCGTAGCGTGGGTAGGCCCTTCACACGGTGGACCGACGACCTGGTGAAGGCGGCGGGAAAACGTTGGATGAGGGCAAAGCAGGACCGGTCGTTATGGCGATCCTTGGGGGAGGCCTATGTCCAGCAGTGGACGTCCATCGGCTGAGATGATGATGATGATGATGATGAAAGAAAATCCCAGCACTATCCTATTCAAAACAAGTCTATATGTTGGATTCTTACAGATCGATTACACTGAAAAGGACTGATGCACATTTTCTTAGTGAAGACGTGCCACCACTGAATGAATCAAAAATTAAAATTGCTAAAGCTAAATATGAAGATTTGATGAGTTTGTGCACCGGTGACAATCCTATTATAAGATTACATGATAAGTGAATATACAGGGTGAAATTGATATCATTGGCATCCTTATAAACTTAGAGTCTACCCATCAAACTGAACAACTTTTACTATGGCAGCAAACCGATCGGAGCAAATTAAAAATCTGCTGCTACATACATTTGAGTCGAGTAGGCACTGCAGTTTAGTATGGGACAGCTGATTTTTTAGTTGCTCCGATCGGTTTGCTCCCATAGTAAAAGTTGTTCAGTTTGATGGGTAGACTTAGTTTAAAATGATGCTAACGATATCAATTTCACCCTGTATAAAGATTTTTATAAGATCCTACCTCATGAGTGAGATTCTAGTAGGCCAAATACGAATAAATGTCAATTTTTCACTTTAAATTGTTTTCCGAAATGAAAAAATAAAAACTGATTCCTGATTAAAAACCAATTTTAAGTCTTTTTTTACTTTAATCATGTATTTTCTGTTACGATTCCTACATTACAGACGGGCGTAACTAAAACAACATGTCCTGAAAGTTTATAATAGGGCGTTGCAAAAAGGCCAATCTCAAAACATTGGCAATTTTCACTGAAACTATCAATTTTTCATGTTCTATTTTGATACATTATTATAGCTTCATGTCTTGAGAATACGTTTATATGTAGTTTTTTTTAATTTAACTTATAATTTTAAAGTTATATCCTAATTCATTTAACAATCGGGGAAGAAAAATGGTTTTTGTGCTATCCTGAACATTTTCACAAAATGATATAGGGCAGTTTGCATCGTCAGCGACGAAATGTATGGGACAACAGATTTTTTTTATTTTTTCTCGACGTTGGCTCCATAGTGAAAGTTGTTCAGAATGATGATCTGAAGCACCCCCTTAAGTATTACTAGGGTGTTTTGTTACACTCTATATAGCGATGTTATAGTATAGACGAACAAGATCACTAAGGTACTGTTTTATTAGTTGTCATTAAATTTTAGTTCAGGTTACCTATTTGCATTGTGCTTTATAATGTATCTGTTGCACAGTTGCAGCCAGATTTCAAAATTTGCCGCATTACCTAACATGTGCCGTTTTGTATAACGGCGGATCAATGTTTAACTGGATTGTCATTGTGATTCGTTCTAAAATACAGTGGCACACGTTTAGCCGCATTATAATCAAGATGCATCGCTACGTTGTAGGTGGAAGGTTGGTGACCATGCAACAGAAACTGTGACGGCGTTAAAACGCAATGTAGAATGACCCATTTCTTATATTTGAAAACGCCGCTTGCACCAAAATAAAAATAAAACATATTATATTTTTTTATAAAATTTTTCCTTGTATTGGAAAGGCAAAGGTAATGTATTATTGATCTGTGGTTGAAATTGAATCACGTTCCGATACGCGCTGCAGATACGGAAATTGTGTACAAGATTGTATCATGGCTTCTTATAAAAACGTATTATGTAGTATGCAGAAATTGTTTGAATTACCGAACGCTAGTAGTATTGTTTGTATTGAGATTGTAGATCGAATTTGTAGAGGCGTGACCACAATGGCTAGAAATTCTAGGAACTGACTAGAATTGTTATGTAATTAAGTACATATTCAAAATTTTTCCGGCTGTTTTCCCATTTTATCAGATTCTGGAGGGTAATGGGTAAGGATGAGAGAGTTCTGACACCGAATAGATATTCAACAAGAAAGCACTGGTTGGATATCTATTTGCTAATTATGATTAACGTACAGCTGATTATTTTTTCGCGATTTTGACCTTGTTTTTTCAAGATTTTGACCTTGTTGGTCCCATAGATAAAGTCCCTGTGCTCCTGAATAAAAAAAACATATGAAGAAGAACCCTATAAATTATTACACTTAGGTATAAGTAGGTTCTTGATTTCTTTTGCGATCACAGTTATTTTTACCCGACTGCACTGGAAGGAGAGTAATGTTTTTAACATCTTTTGATAACATACCACTTCTGGATAAGTTGTTAGTGACTTGTGTGACAGATCGTTTGACATATTTCGTATGAAAGATATGTCGAAGAATCTGTCAGATAAGCTATTGGGAGCTTATCTAGAAGTAGTGAAATAGGTCCTAGATAAAATAGTAAACGTTATCTAAACTTCTATCAAAGCGCAGTTTACGCTAAAACGTCCATTACTACCCATTCAAAGTCTCCGTGCAGTGATACAAACACCAGTTATAGGTTTACAAACACTCTGCGATGTCAACTGTGTCACCTGGCAACACTATTATAGTAAGCTTTGAGATTTTATAGTCTGCGCTCGTTTGTGCAAGACTTTACGTTTGGTTATTTGTAGTAATGCGTGCGGTTCCCGTCTATCTCCCGTAATTCCAAAACACAAAATATTTAGGGCCTGTTTCACTTCTAATAAGTTCTTCTATTCTATTTTATTAATATTAAAATTGTGTCTCCATCGTGGTATCGATGATTTTGCTAATGTCTAGTTTGGGTGATCTCAAATTTTTTTGAACAAAAACACACTCGAACCACCCACATGTTCCCTATGAATCCTTTAACCACGCGATTCCGAATAAGTTCTTAATAGCTTATACAGGGTGAAATTGATATCATTTGCCTCCTTTTAAACTAAGAGTCTACCCATCAAACTGAACAACTTTTACTATGGGAGCAAACCGATCGGAGCAACTAAAAAATCTGCTGTCCCATACCAAACTGAAATGGTTACTCGACTCAAATGTATGCCACAGCAGAATTTTTTTTGCTTCAATCTGTTTGCTCCCATAGTAAAAGTTGTTCAGTTTGATGGGTAGAATCTTAGTTTAAAAGGATGCCGATGATGTATATCTAAAAGATCGTCTGACATTATAAATCTTTCATACAAAATAATGTCAAACGATCTATTAAGCTATTAAGAACTTATTATCCAGTGGTGAAACCGGCTATAAGTATTAATTCCCAAAGAGATTGGGGAAAATCGATAATCATCATTTATTCAATAATCAATTATCATTTATTGTATCAAAAAAGCTTGTTACATAATGGGTGTACACTAGACTTCACACGATTCCCTGGTGTGTGAGGCTAGGCTCATATAGTTTCATTCATCAAATAGTTTCACTAAATTGAATAGTTTGAAATCGATATAAATTCGAAGTGTGGTGGCCGGCTTGGAAGTTAGCACTTAAATAAATATATAGAATTAGACACATTCTCACACTTATATCGCGGCCTCTATGGACTTAGATGGCAACATCTTTAGCCCGCCGAGTTGCCAATAATGGGCACGCAATAAAACACTGGAAGGCGCAATCAGTTCTATTAATTGAAAATGCGTAAGTGTAGATAGGTTGCATTACTATAAAGGTTGATTGTAGGTTCTGATACTAAACAACTTTCCATAAGGAGCCTACAGAAAATTAGCAAAAAAAATTTGATTTACTAAATGCAATCAGCTGATCGGTCGGACGTTTGCTTGAAAAGTGGGATTTTTATATACGAATTTTCCATAGGTTCCTTGGGGCATGTTGTTCAGTATTATGAGTACAGTCTCCGTTTAGAGTAAATGCACTGTCTACTCTTTACATTTACACCCTGTGAGTTCAATGTTGGTCTCCTCGTGAAAGTAGTTCAGATCGATTGTCTAAATAAAACGATCCCAAATATGTGACATATTGTTTACACCAAGTATTATAATTTTTTATGAAGTAAGTACTTTATCAAAAAAGGGAATATCTTCCGCTAGGCAGATGGCATTGGCATTGGATTGGATTGGATTTGGATTGGATTTGTCATTTTTGAGTGGCAGAATGTGATGGGTATCTACCATAGCTATAATGATGTAAACGAGTTGTGAAAGAACGTAAAACGATTGTCTACTATTATTGTTATAATATCTTTTCGTTTTATACTTTTATAGCATTTCAGAATATTTAATCATCCATTTCTGGAACTCATTATAATTTATTTTTATTATTTTCTTTAAAAAGGCAGAAATTACTTACATAGCGTATTGGAGTTCCTCTGTGAAGCTGTGTAATTGTTTAATAAATAAAATAAAATAAAATAAAATCTTGGTACTTATACTAAACTCTCTCAAACTAGGAACTTTCTAAACATGCTATATGTATCGTCTTAAACTTCCGGCTTTACCTATATAAACTATTATGGATGTTTGTATCTACAGGGTGAATGATATCATTAATATATCCTATTAAACTAAGAGTCTACCCAAATAATATAAATTTCACCCTGTATAGACAGGAATGCTGACGGTTTTTTAAGGGGATGATCATACTATCACACTGAAACAATTTTCTCAATGGGACTAAAGACAAATACGCGAAAAAGATCTACCGTTTAATACAAAACTGCAATTATGAACTGGGTAAATATTTTTTTTTCGCGATTTTAATTTTGGTGACATAGACAATGTTGGTCGGTTTGATGCTGATCCTAGTGATCCTATTTAAAAACCGTCAGCATTTGTCTCCCTTTCCCAAAAACAGTGACGTTCATAATTACAATACAAGAAATAAAAATAAATTAGTATTCCCACATTTTCGACTCAGTAAAGTCAACACATCTTTCATGGGGCACTGTATACGCTTTTATAATAAGATACCAGAGGATATTCTAAACTTACCAGACAAAAATTTTAAGTCTCATGTTAAACAAGTCCTCTGTAAAAAAGGTTACTATAAACTCGATGATTATTTGAATGACCAAAATGTCTGGTCTTGACAATTTTACACTATGTAATGCAATGTTGTATTTTAATTGTACTTTGTACATTTTGTTTTGTTTAAAAGATGTGTGTTGTAGAGTTTCTGGCCGCATCTTCTCTCAACGGAACACCTTCCGACGCGGTGGTAGAGTCAAAAAATGACGTCAAAAAGCTATCTATACGATATTATTTAGAATAAAAAATTTTGAATTTTGAAAATTTTGCATATTACGTTTGAGTCATTGGACACTGTATTATGTATTTTATTGTATATTATATCATTGTCTAGTCATCATAATACAACTCTGGACTAGATTCTGATACTTTTATTTAGGAGATAATCTGCGTGGCAAAGTCCAAGTACAAGAGAAGTAGTCTTGGCACTAATCACCCTAACAGAACACAAGCGTAAGGATATGCAAACATGTAGATGAGCCCGCGCATCAGGCTACCTGCTTGAAAAATTCCTCGAATGCCGCTTCCAGTAGTTAGGTCAAGTGTAAAGCTACGGAACCTGTTAATGCCGTTATCTACAAATTGCGGTTCCACGGCGAAATGTGTGAAACGTCTCACTCCGTTGACGTGGCCGACCATATATTCAGCTGATTGACGATTCTACCTTCAAAGCTAATTTAGTTAAAGGACAGAGAGAAGTGGTATGATAACTTTGGGCCAATTTGAAAATGTCATAATTTTGCGACCAAAATAGATAGAAGTTAAAATGTTCTAAAACGGTGCCGAACCTAAAGGACAACCGCCGCTCTCCCTTGAAAAAATACCTTAAAATGTATAGAAGTTTTGACTGAAGTCAAATGTGTAATAAATTATGAGGTTTTATAAAAACGACTCAGATAGTAGGTATCATTTATTTTTATTTAACGAGTTATTTAATCATTTATTATTAATAAATTATAAAAAAGCAGCAACCCCAACATGGCTGTAAATGTTGTTTAGTAGGAGGAGGTCGGAGGTGTTGCAAGCACAATGTTTTTTTTATATAAAAATGATAAAAACTAATAAATCATTATAAAATAAACTAATGCCTGCAGTTAGTTTCTAGTGTTCCATAGTCCATAATAAAAATAGAAGGACGGTGATACATTTTTGGGTATTATGTGCCAGATGTCCATTCATGGTAAAAGACTATTGATATTTATCATCTTGGTTCTGACGTTGTAGAATACTTTACCAAAGGCCCTTTACCTGTATTATTATATTTTACATGTAGAATTTAGACAACTTTTACCGGCTACGGCTAAGATGCAAAATATCTGCTCTGCTAGCCAAATATCTCCCTTTTTAGTCTCCAATCCTCTATATTGTGTGCAACTACTGACCAATTCTCCATGAAGGCTTTCATGTGGTCGCTCCACCTTTTTCTGGGTCTACCTCGACGCCGGCGACCATCCCGGGGAACCCAGTCTGTGGTGATTTTGGCCCATCTTTCCGAATGCATGATGCGACAGACATGTTCGGCCTTTTTATTACTATCATACAAAGAAACTATGAACTTCTACGACTACTACTTCTTTCTATCAACTTTAGAAAAAACAGAGGCATGATCGGATGCAGTAATCCTAACTGACAGCCACACGGTGTGCGGACATCGGATTTGTTGACGATACCTGAAGTTTTAGCTGTCTCTTACGACATCCGTCTAGGTTGCCCGGTTACTGTGTTGGTATTTTAAGTACACCACACAGCAAAAGCCTTTAAAAGGCTAGTTTCGAACGTAGTTTATTGCATCTGCGCTGTAACTAAGCCCTAATGGCGCGTGATTGAGACATAACTCGAGGAGAGTTGTAAAATATCCTTAATGATACAGATTTATTTAATACTTAGATGAATAGCGGCTTGTCTGAAATATGTTATGTTTGCTATGGCAGCGGCAGTTGATTGAACTGCTCAATGTGAAACAATTAGGTTCGGATGGTGTTCTTGCCGTCTGGTTACAGATTAGGATGGACCTTTTTCCGTGGGTCACGTATGTGACGAATAAGGCATTTCTTTTCTTTGACCTAATGCTTTTAAGGATATGGAATTCAGAGGCTGATAGCCTGGCCTTTAAATTATTAAAAACAGCGATTTCCTTAAAAATTTACAGCAATTAATAAGTAAATTTTGTGTCATTCACGTTTTTGGTCAGTTCGGTTCGGTTGATACTCCACAAATATTCTGTTTTAAGTTAAAACTTAAAAACTTTTGTCCTTTGATAAATCATCACCAAACGATCAAAGTATAATTATGAATCCAAATTGAGAAAATACAACTTATCCCTCCTCTCTTTTTGAACAATGGTTTGAAAAAACATACTTTTACTACAATTAGTTATAATCAATCCAACTTAATTTTTGACAGAAGTTACAAAAGTAAATTCATTTCAGTATGACTGTCTTGAAAAATAAATAAAAGCTTTCAAAGCTTTAAAAAATTACGTAAAATCACTAAAGACACTCGGAATATTCAGAACTACTTTTAATTTAAACTATCCTGACTCCCCCTCTGGGTAGATACTAGATAGTATTGACTATGATTATACTTCCGACAGAATTTTGTTTTCTTTTCTTGGCCTTTTGTACCCTTCTTATGCCTGTTGTAAATTGTTTCAGTCCTACTGGAATGGATTATACATACATTCATATTATTGCAACATTGTATCTGTCAGTCCACAAATGCTCCTTCATTTGTTCTTGAGTAATTTAAACACAGACAGACCTGCGGCTACCATTAAAGTCTCCCTGACAGTCCCCAGCGTGACTTGACCTGCAATCTCCTTTAATCACCATATCAACCCGGTTCAAGTTACGATGGTAATTGAGTGTTAGGTTACCATTATAACTTGGAATATGTTCTCCAATATTTTTTAGTTATTGAGGGGTCAAGTTATATTGGTTCAGTAGTAAGTTAGTGTTGGCAACCTGGTTTCGCCTGCGGCTGGACTGCTACTTTAAAGTTGTTCTAGATAATTGTTTTTTAATGGCTTTTTATCTTTTCGGTTGTTGAGTTCTTTGGAATCGTTTAATGTCGGGGCCTCGAGAAAATATTATGATTTTACCTCCATCTTCTGTCACTTTTGTGCTTTATCATTTGGGCGTAAGTGTAAGAGTGATAGATGTAGACTAATGGGAAATAAGCTTCAAAAATACCTTAAGTTTTAGTAAGTATTGATTCGATTTGATTTTCAAAAGTTATAGCAATGTTTCTGGCTATCCGGATATAGAATGTTCTCGTAAGTTGATTTATTTTGTTGCAAATTAAATTAATTTATAGTAAAAATTTAATTCATCCATTCATTCAAAAATATTTAATAAAAATTAATTTTAGAAAAGTGTTGTAGAGGCAAAAAATGATGTCAAAAAAAGCTATCTATGTGATATTAATTTGAATAATAATTTTGATTTGATTGATTGATTGTGCTTTGTGTTTATTTCGACCCTTTCTAACTATTTAACCATTTAGTGTGTCAAAAGAGACGTAATTACATACCTACTTACTTGCATCACTTGCATTAGCGTATAATTGTAGTCTCTCTATAAAGCTCTGTTTTAATAAATAAATAAAATAAATTATTGGCTGTTTCCTTATTGTAAATATAACCTTCTCTTTTAAATAATTTTCAAAATTATTAACCTCTTAGAAGATATTTTTTCCAATGGGCCACCATATTCGCCAAAATTACTAGGTACCACACGCAACAAAAAATTGTTATTCAGTAGCTCATAAAACCTCTAGACATTAAATAATATATATGATACCAAATTCCTTAACCAAATTCTTCTTCTCTGTCACTCTTACAGCAGCTCAACCTAAAAGAGTAGGATAGAAACTAACTTAACTAAATTTGATTCAATTTAAGAAGTCTTCCAACACAGTTCTTATAACCCATGATATAAGTACTAAAATAGTTTGATATAAGGGACTTGTATGGTAGGAACGTAGCGGGTATTTTCGCTTTCATATAATTTGCATGCGTCGTATGCGCGCGCGCATGTTTCTTATTTAATAAGGTGTTTTGTATGATAACGGTATAACTGTTGGTAAATGTTCGTAATTTTTTAACGTATGGGTGTTTAATGGAAATTTGCCATAGGCTTCCCTATGGCGTTCATAATAATAACACCGAAGCACTTATGTAAAAAGTCATACATAGTAAAAGTAAAAAAAAATAGAAGACATAACAAAATCTACGTAATCAAAATGTAAAACTTTTTTTTTATTTTGAGTGAGATCCACCCTTCGAGCATGATAAATGCTTGTCTGGGGAGAAAATCGCAACTTCCCACGGTTAAAATTACAAATAACTTATTAATTATTATTATTACGTATAATGAGAAAACCAATTACATATTTATTAGGTAACAATTTCAAATAAAAAAACACTTAGTTTTATACCTACACCCCTGGATCAAATGTTTAATCAAATCAGCTGAATGCATGCAAAGACTAAAATTTTTTTACGCTAATATCCTATAGGTTTCTTAGGGAAAGATGTTCAGTATCATATTGGTAACAATGCAACTGTTTACCCTAACATCCAGTATACAAGATTAGCTCACTTACTCGTACATTAGATGTAATATCGATCACTAAGTAATGTTTATCCTGCTAACAATCTTCATCAAAGAGTGAAGCAGCCCTTGCACATTGTGATAATGAGTCGATGCACCTGCCGCTGCACTCTGCATGCACTCGGGAAGTGCCCGCCCACTTGTTGCACTTAATGGAGGGGTCGCTCTGACCTTTGAAGCCTAACGGGGTAGGCGATTGTGTTTGGAGTCAAGGCTTTTGAAAATAAAAAAAATAATTTTGCTTCTGTGGGTAGAAAAGGACGTTACAGTTTAGAATAGACCGTTCCATTTCTTCCCGTGGTTTTCAAGGCGACTGTGGCATATGGTTTCTTACGTAGTTTTTTTTTAGCCCATTTCATCCCATTGTTGGGCATAGGCCTCGCCTTTAATCCTTCCGCACCATCTCTGCCCTGGGCATGCTCTAGCCATGCGTCTTCTAAAGCATCCAGATCGTCCCGCCACCTCTTCCTGGGACGACCTGGATCCCGAAGACCGTTTTCTGTTATCCAGGGCGTGATAATTCTTGCCCACCTTTATATATTTATTGTAAGAAAAATGACAAATGATTTGAACAATTTGCACTTCCAAAAACAATGGGAGAGGTTTATCCGGAAGTGCAAAAACAGTGTTTTCGTTGGCGTAGGGCGGAAGGCGTAATTGCGGATTGTTCGATAGCAAATCCAAAATAATAACAGATGCATAGGTATTCTATGAACAACTCGATACTTATACTGTAGTACGGACGGACGTACGGCGTGTAGGCTTAATAATAGGTTCCCGTTATCACCATTTGGGAACGGTATCCCTGAAAACGTAGTCCATTAGTTATTTCACCACCGGAGAAAATAGTTCTATCTATTGTAGCGCAAGAACTAAATGGTAAAAGAACGGATTAAAATTAAAAAGCTCATAGATGGCTCACTTTAAACATTATAAAGACCTTTAAACATAAACATAAGACATTTAATAGTCGCATAAAAACGAAACCACCTATAATACTGTCAGATGACTCAATTCTTTCTTTTATTGCTTTTGCGAAGTTTTTTAATAAGTACAATTTTATGTAAAAATGAACCATATTGGAATGTCGATAAGGTTATTTACTTTATATTAGACGAGCTTTTACCCGCGACTTCGTCTGCATAAATTATATACCAGATTTTAAGTCAACAAAAAGTTAACAAAAAAGTTTCATGAAAATCGGTTCAGTAGTTTTTGCGTGATACTCGAACAAACAAACACCCAAACAAACAAACAAATAAACAAACAAACAAACGAACAAACAAACAAACAAACAAACAAACAAACAAACAAACAAACAAACAAACAAACAGACAGACAAAAAATCCAAAAATTGGTGATTTGGAATCAGGGACATCTAAAAATCATATCGTAATCTTTTTTTTGTAAATATCTTCAATGTACAGACACACTTCTGTTACAGTTTTTTAATAGTTTAGATTAGAATAAAGAAGCTACTACATATAGTTGTAAATTAAAACATAAATATTCAAATGGAACTGCCGTTTTCCATTAAATTCTTATGTAGCGTAGATTTGTGTATTGAATAGCAACCACCTAGACCGGTGTCGTAAGGGGTGACCAGCTGCAGATTTTGTCAAGAGGAGATGGAAACGCCTATGAATCTTCTTTATGATTGTGGCCCAGTGATGTACACACGGCGACACATGAAGCTACGCAAAACAAACATAAGCTGGCCGCGCGACGGCTACGTTATGCTACTCTACATAGCGGCAAGCTATTTTGGTTTTGCGTATACAGGGTGAAATTGATATCATTAGCATCCTTTTAAACTTAAAGTCTACCCATCAAACTGAACAACTTTTACCATGGGAGCAAACCAATCGGAGCAAAAAAAAATCAGCTGTTGCATACATTTGTGTCGCGTAGGCATTGCAGTTTAGTATGGAGCAGCTGATTTTTATGTTGCTCCAATCAGTTTGCTCCCATAGTAAAAGTTGTTCAGTTTGATGGGTAGACTCTTAGTTTAAAAGGATGCTAATGATATCAATTTCACCCTGTATAGCTTGATGTGTCGCGCCGTGGGTCCAAACGAAGTATCCATCTGGTAAGACAGGTTCTAGCACCAGATGAGATGCAAACCCTCTTTGTTAGAAAACTACTGCAGTTTTTGTCTGCAGTGGGTATCAGTAGGGAACTATAAAAGTGGCGTTCAAATAAAAAGACCAGCGATTTACGTATAAGTACACACTCAAGCTATACAAAACCAACATAAGCTGACCGCGCGTAGGTCGAGCTACATATAGCATCGCGCGGCCAGCTTATGTTGATTTTGTATAGCTTGATATGTCGCCGTGTGTACATTAAATTTAAAAATAGGTTGTTGAAATCGGACAGAAGTTATAGTCAAAATCTTCGAATACTTTGGTACTTAGTTATTTTGAATCCATTATTCCATGTCCGTGTGGTGTCGGCTAAGAATAGCACCACCCTATTTCCTCCCGTGGGTGTCGTAAAAGGCGACTAAGGGATCTACCGGAGGATGGGCAGCAGCATCCTCTGAGTACACACATTCAATCAAACTACGATCGCCAACCCGCCTGCAAAGCGTGGCGATTATGTCAAATCCCCCCTTTTGGGGGAGGCCTATGTCCAGCAGTGGACGTCTGTCGGCTGATATGATGATGATTCCATTTCCAGTGGATGAGACAAAATATCTTTTCAATTTTAGGGTGATCAGAACTTTGCTACAACTTCAAAGTATATTTTTAAGCTTGCAGTTGTAGCAAGAAGTCCCTTTTAGCACTGGAAAGACGTAGTGAGTGATGACAGGCCTTTCTCTCTTTCGAAAATATCCCTTAGTCGCCTCGGACGACACCCACGGTTCTATTCCAAGCCAGAAACCACACAGCAGAACATATTACAAATTTTTCCGTCATAACTAGTACTTTACCGAAGAATGCTCAACAAATCACGCGCGTACAATAGTGCTGCGCCGCGGTTATATCGATAAAATCGATAATTGCACAGATGCGCCCGCGCTTGATTCATCGACCATAATTAGAGTTGTACTGCAAACATTACTATTGCAGAGATAGTTATCTTTAAAGCACTCGTACGTGGGTCTGATCGAAGATCATGGAGCTTCGATGAGTTTCCTGTATGAAGTAGAGATTACTGAAGACGTCTCAGTTGTTAGTGAACTTGCCCGTAACCCGTAACAGACGCAGGTTTGAAAATACTTCGGTAATTTCAAAATTTACAAAATGATTCTTCAATAAAATTATCCGACTGTCCCAGAAGAAGGGTTATGTGTTTATAATCAATTTCATAATGTGTGTATAATGTGTTTATAATGCAGAACATTTTAGTTATTAAAAGCCTATATTTACCCACTTCTCTCTCTCTCGTCTACCACTTGACCGTCATTTTCAAGAACACTTCACGAAACTTTAATTTCTAAATGTGAAGATTGCTATTTGCTACAGTACATTCTTGAACAGAAAATTGCTACCTAATAGTACCAGAAGCCGTAGCATGCTATACCTGATACGGCTGTATCACGTCTTTTATCTCGTTCGTTCGCGCGCAAATAGAAAGAGAGCGAAGGTGTGATAGCGCTGTAACACGGTGCCATGATTTATAAGAGAAAGAAATTTATAAGTTTCCCTGATGAAGGTACGTGCGCAGTTGACAAATTTCAATAGCACGCGAAATTATGTCGACTAATCAGGATGTGCCACATTCAATTCCTGGACACGATTGGCTACTTGTTTTCGCGCCCTTTTTGCTGCTATCCGACACTTTGCACCCTTTGATTACTAAACGACTTCGGCCTTTGTCGGAGACTCTACGCAAACGAAGATTGACGAGGGTAATTATTTTCCTGTCGTACTATAGTTGTAGCAATGTTTCTGACCACCCCGAACGGGATAACAGTCTTGAGTTTATGTATGTGTATGTATGTACTAATTGCGATTTCGATCTTCCCTTAGAAAACGTTATACATAACTTTATTTTCAAAGTTTTTAAACGTAGAAAACCGCAATATACTCTTTTAGTTCCTGCTAAAGATTGCCTGTCAATGTTCCTATAATAACATACCAAAGTAATGCTGTATACTTACGTAACTTTTAGATTATAAAATAAAACACGAGAATGTTCAAATCCCAGTCGTGTAATCCAAACAGGAAGCTTTCATTAAAGCCAGAACACAATTAACCAGTAAATCACCAGGACTGAGATACCACGGCGTTGTGTTGCTAGCTCTAGGCTCTTAGACTAGGTTTTATGATTGTAATCTAGGATTATGGGTAAAGTTATTGATTAAAATAACTCATAATTCATTTATTCATTCATTTAATTCATCATTCATTCATTTTTTTTTCTTCATTATTTTTCATTCTTCATTTTATTCATTCATTTTTTTTTTCATTGATTTATTCAAGATGTGCTTGGAGAGAGCGACAATATGTTTATTTTGGTTGGTTTCATACATAAACCTACGACCATAATATCTTTCAAGATGATCAGAAACTTTGTTATAACTATCTAAGGTTGCCATTGCAAGCACAACTTTGAAGCCTTTAAAAAATATATAAATCGTCTAGAGCGTATCGGTGGCGCGTTGCGGAGAGTAGAGTTAGAGAGAGTTATCAGACACTCAATCATGAGGTCTAGGTTCGAATCCGCACGAACGACATGCTATGTAAATGTAATCTATCAATGACTTTTAATAGGACTGCTCTCAAACGGTGAAGGAAAACATCGTAGAAACCTGCATACGCTGAAGAAGAAATACTGAGGTGTACCTATGTGTAGTCCACCAAACTGCATTGGGCACGCGTGGTGGACTAACGCCAATAGAGTTCTTTAAGGGTAGGCCTATAAAGACTGATGATGATGATGATACTATAAATCCTCTTAGTTATAACCTTAGGTACATAACCTATAAGCATGATATTTGAATTGAATGCATTAAAAAACAGACTGTTTTATGCTTGACATTTTTTAGTTAAATTAACGAACGATAGAGGCAAAATTCGTTCTGTAAGCTGGCAACACATAGTAGAGAAAATAAATAAAACGTAATAAGATATTACAGTGAAGCGAGATTAAGCTGGTAGAAGCGAAATTGTACGTAATAACTAACTCGGTGGGTATTGTAGATTGTCTGCCAGGCTGCCAGTGCAGGGCTCCTACCCGCTGAGATTGGTGGTACGGAACACTGCCTTAAATGTAGGATACCTGTCTTAGTACCTAACGTTTAGACTACCTTGTTAAAATTATTGGAGAAATCTGTTGTAAACTATTGCTATCTGTGTACTCCGCCCGTACGCGCAGTCTCAAATCTAAGTTCAGTTTCTTTTTAGGTTTATTGAACGAGGAACATAAAATATGTTGAGCATAAAAATATTTTTAGAAAAATGCATCATACCTACACGCAATGCTATAAAATTGAAATACTTTTTGCTGATTGTGATGAAATAAAACCTACCATTTGTATTGTAGGATTATATGAGTGTTCTTACCTAATTAATTATGCATATGCAAAGATTTTTCTTGTACTTCGCGTCGTATACACCAAAAAAATTCTTTGTGCATATGCTTATACCACAGATCACAAAAATGGCTTATACCTATTATTCTATTTTCAAAATGTAAATCGAAAGGAAATACAAACTAAATAAATCTCTATCACAGAGTCGAAGAACATCAACTTTTATTTTGATACAGTCTTACATACCTTAAATGCACTGCGCCATTAAAAACACAACAAAACAAAAACTTAAAATACTCGCATATCGTTCACACCTACAGTTGTCAAACCTCCATTACGAGAGCATAACAACATAAATTCCATTCCAAACATAACCATAGTCCTCGAACTGGTTTTGCAGTAAAAAACAAAATGTCCGCCACCGCCACACGTCACGTCAAATCATCAAACTCCGCGAACATTTTAATGTGCAAGCAATGGTGGAAGGTGTGCTGGCTACACGGCGATCAAGAGAAATACTACAGACAGCTATACGGAAGAAGAAAAAACATGAACACAAACTTTATAAACTTCGATCTTATGGACACTAAAAGACCAGGGGCACAAATCACAGAACTAACCGACGATTTTTTCGAGACGAACGAAATAGAACCAGCCCCAGACGAAACACAGAACAAAGAATATTTCGGAGCCGAATCAGAACCTATATACGGCTTTGACTCAACATGGCAAAAAGACCAAAGAAGGCAACCTATCCAACAAAACTATGAATACATGAACGACACAGATCTAGACCAAATTTTAGGTACAGGAATTAATGATAATAGCATCAGGAGTATGTTAGAAAACGGACTACCTCATGGGAATCAACTCCTTGATTCTAAAGAAGAGATACACAAAAACGGGAGTTTAGTAGGAAAAACTTCAAAAACTGTTAGCAGATCAAAAAGAGGGGCATTAATAACTGAAGAAACAGATATATCTACTGATGGGAAGACAACAGCTAATCTAAAATTCCAAAGATCGACAGTTAAAACGGGTGCTAATAAAGTGAAGGAAGTCCTGCAGCCGTTGAAAGAAGATAAAGTGTTGGATGAATATCTGAGGAGGAAGTGTGTTGGTGATGTTCTGACGACGACCACAACGACAATGGTGACTGTTTCGCAGACCTCGGTGACCTGTTGCAATGAGTGAGTAGTTCTTTATTTCTAAATAGATTTATGACATAAAACATTTCACTGCAGTTAAGGCATCTGCGTTCTCGAGGAAATCTGCACACTGAAGAAATTTCATTATGACCGATGCGATAATTTTTGACCATCTTTTACCTGTCACTTCGACGGCGTGGATTCCGGAAAACTTTATTTAACACCCCGTCGCACCCCGTTCAGGGATTGAAGATTTTCTATAAATCTTTTCTTAGTGCACTCCTACGAGTACATCTTTGACTTTCTTTATCTTTAGTAGTAGGCTATACTATGCGTTTTCTGTCAGTCACTGAACTTATATTTCGTTATTTGCTTGTATTGATATCAAAAACTAGTAAGATCAATTTGTAAAAAAATGTTGCTCAATTATTGATCGGTATCAACTTATAAAATATGTGCATTTAATAAGAACAGTATCACTGATCAATGATTTAACATATTCAACAACCACATGCTGTGATTTCATCCATTTATCATTGGCTATTAACATATATAGGTACATTCTCTCACGCCAATGGGGTTGACAGGTTCTATACATTCTCACCAGTTACTAATATATTTACCCATTTGATTTGTGGGTTAGAATATACAACTCTTCCGTGATTATCGCACGGAGCCAACTAAGGGATAAACATTAATTAGTGTCATCTGATTCCGGCTTGAAATGGACACCTCTTTTCTTTGTCTAATAATAATGTATACAGGATGTAAACTTGAATGCATTAAAAACTTTAGAGGGACAATCAAACTGAACAACTTTCATTATGGGACCAACATTGAAGACGCAAAAAAACAGTTGTTCCATTTTGTATGGAACAACCAACTTTTTTATCGCGATTACAATGTTGGTCCTATAGTAAAAGTTTTTTAGTTTGATAATCTGAAGCAGCCTCTTACGAGAACGCATTTAGGTTTACACCCTGTATAGAACCCTGCCCCTCGTTTGTTTGTAAGTTTATGTAAGTAAAGTAGAATATTTCTAACTCGACGATTTTGAAATATTTCACAAAACATCGCATGGATACCACTGTCTTTCCAACAGTCAATTCAAACTGGTCATCACTTAGTTCTTAAAACCCTCAGTCAAATGACTCGTAAGTTAACCAACGAGACTTAACTCATAGCCGCATATGTATAGTGTGCATGGTGAGTGCTGGCCATTGTCAAACCGCACGTGTACCCGCTATTCTCTGCTTAATGGCTTTACTGGAATTCCACAATGGCTTGTGGTTTGTGGGCCTTGGCCCAAGAGGCTGGAAAAAGCTTCGGAACTGGTTCCCATGATAGACACTTTGACCATGAATATTTCGTATTGGAGATATTTTAGAAGATTTTACCAAAATCCTTAATTATAAGTAGTGGCGGCGAGCTCACTCCCCGTCACACTGGACAGTTTCGATACTAGATAGGTACTAGTGAAACGTGGATATTCTGATGTTTCCGAATATCTCTGACTCCCCCTCGGGGAATATATATGCTTATGCTTAATTGTAAGTCGGTTTCCATGTCGATTTACAAGTTTTCAGCGGCGAAAAAATCATGAAATTTTCAAGATAGCGGAATATAGCTGGGTATGCCAGGCTCGTTTCTAAAATGCCTGATTCCCTTTGCTACAACTATCAACTGTTGTCAATATTAATTTTGGGATGGATCAAGTAGCGATACCAAGACGTTTCACCCCAAGAACACTAAGCCAACTAATTTCGCTGCCTCAACGACCCAAAGACCAATTGGTCTCAGAAACGAGAGAGCGTCACTTTTCCCAATCCTGCGCAACATCTGGCCAGTAGCTGGTATGAAGCTCACATAGTTCAGCCTCCAGTACGTATCCAGCGATTCTTGGGGAGACCACTGGAATCCGGTTAGCAGGTTGACCCAAATAATGCTCTCCTGGCATGCCGATCCTCATCTATTCTTTCCAGGTGGCCCAGCTACTTAAACAGTATTCAAACATACTGAGTCCTTAACGCCTCCTGACCTACTGAGTCCTTATGCTGACGATTTTTTAATAGGAATTATACATCACACTGAACAACTTTCTCTATGGGACAAAAATTGAAATACAAAACTGGAAATCCACTCGACCCAAATGTATTTTTTCGAGATTTCGATGTTTCTGCCACCGAGAAAGTTGTTGAGTGTGATGGATAATTCCCATCAAAAACCGTCAAGAAGAACCATAAAAATGTTTCTCGGATTATTGTCATCCGCTTGTAACTTGAACCTTAAAGATAGAAAGTATCCAAAATTATTAACTTCGGGGCCTTCTTGCAAACCGCTTCAGGTTCACACGGAAACGAATTCGAGGGAAGCTGTAAAACTAAAGTATCTTACAAGCGTCTCTCGAAATCAAACTACATAAACTCGTAGCATGGCCATAACCCCTTTCGGGGTGGTCAGAAACATTGCTACAACTACCAGCTGTCTTGAATGCAGTTGTTGTGCAGTGTTGTTGTTGGTTGAAGTCAAAGTTCAAATGCTTTATTGCGATAGGTAGGTACACAGTAGAGCTCAGCATGCCATGCATGACAAAGTGACAAAACGTGAAAACCGTACTGCGCACTCGTTGGCATGAGTAAAGTAACATAGATAGAGGCACATCTAGATTTTTTCGTTTTGTCGGAGGTGCCATAATGCTAGGTAGGCCAAAGATGTCATGAGATGTTTACAGGTTTTAAGCTTCTCTGTGATCTGTCTAACTAAGGAAATGTAACACAGTCGTTTGCGCACTGGAGCTTCGGCGATGCCAGGTCGAATCAATTTTTGGATGGATGACCTTTTAGTGGAATTTCATCTCGTCAGATAGCGATGTTACTATTCGTTACATTTTTACTGTCAGCAAGTGTGTTATTATTAGCAAGCTAAACTTTTGTAAAAATGTTGAATAAATATATTTGTATTTGTATTTGTTAAGTAAGGTCAGAGGTCGCTTGAAAATTCTCTGACAAAAGTCTTTCCCCACGCTTGACCTGCATGGTCGACTCCTTCTTGCATTAAACGAATGTTGTAAGTAAACATAAAATCCCATCAGCATTCGACGTGAAAAACTAATAAAAACAGACGACAGCCGATGGGACTAAAAATACTAATCAAAGAAATTAAAAGCGCTATTAATTCAGACTCATTGATTCGTCCGATTAATATCTCCGAGTCATGAAATGACTTTTAATCCGTAATTTATTCCGCGCAATTTAACGACACTGCATCGGGAGCACGCTTCCTTTGCTCGGCCGGCAAAAAAGAAAAAAAAACATAAAAAAAGTAAAAAGAAACATGGCGTCGAGCGCGGGAGACAAGCCGATGGTATCTCTCGTCGCTACCGTTTACAGGCCGCGACGTCGCAACATACAACCTTGGCTGATGGATGGATGCAACCTTCCTGATTTTAAAGACATCTGTTTGGATTCTTTATCTTAAATCTATCCTTATTATGGTCACATTTATTTCTAGTTTGTTCTTGCTAAAGACTTGGTTGAATACAATGGGTATTATTGTCAAGTGTCTATTTAAAAAACCAAAGGATACAAAAACCACAACCATTCTAGTTGGTTTGTCCAGGATTTGCGAAAACAATTTATGGCTTCCCAACATCCTTCCTTGGAACATCCTGTCTTTAAGGTGAACTTTCGGAATCAAATTTCGCCAATGAACCAGGGGTCTAAACAGACTTTCAGATTTTTCGATATATCCTGAACGTTTTCGTTCACATGATGAAATTCAAATGTAATTTAAGTAAAGCGTACATTCGTGCCTTCATCATCATCATCATCAGCCTATAAACGTCCCACTGCAGGGCACAGGCCTACCCTCAAGAGGAGGGTTTATGGGCATTAGTCCACCACGCGTGCCCAATGCGGGTTGGTAGACTTCACATACACATCAGAATTTCTTCTTCATTATATGCAGGTTTCCTCACGATGTTTTCCTTCACCGTTTGAGAGCAGTCGGTTTTACGTACATAAGTTAGAAAAACTCATTGGTACATGGCATGTTGTCCGTGCGGATTCGAACCCGGACCCCCATAATTGGGAGTCCGTACCTCTCCGCAACGCGCCACCGTCGCTCTTAATTCGTGCCTTATGGCAAGATTTTTCATAATGGCCTTATAATGGCTATAACTAAATGCTTTCGCTTTCGCCCCAAAATACATTTTGTTGTCTAGAATCTCGAAACGTAATTTAAATAAAATATTTCATAACAAATTGGTCAGTTAACAACAGGAGGCGACACTTAACCGGCTTCGAAAAGAGTTATAATGTTCATCTCGTGCTCTTGAATGATAATGAGACTTCAACCAAACTATATTTAACATAAACATTGGCAGTTTCCTGTAGGGGTTGGCAGAGACGATACCTATATTGACAACTTTAGGATGAAATGTCCTTTACCCAGTAACCTGGAAATAGGTACCTATTGCTTTACCGCTCCGTTTTTCTGTTCTTTTTATTTAAACTTATTTCTTAAACAACTGAACAGATAACCTAAGAGCAAGGATCTTCTTTATTCTAAAGCATAGATACCGCATCAATTTACGATTGTAGTTAGTCTCTTTTATCTTATGACGTACCTTTAATAGTAGAAGGAGACGGAACTATAGATCATTGTATATGCGGCTGTCCACTTTTCACTTGTCACTTTTGTGCTAGTGTGTGTGAAAAGTGACCGTAAACACTAGGGCAGTTGTCACTTTGGTCTAATTGGTCTCTTTTGTCCATACTATTTGACACCTCAAACACAAACGTCAAATGGAAATTCTTGCAATGGTATGGCCTTTATGCCTTTAGAATAAAGGAGATTCTTGCTCTTAGTGGCATACCTATTCTTCGCTTTATAGAGAAGCGTGCCAAAATCATGTCAAGATTGTGCCTGCCTTTTTTCAAAGACCTAGGGATCAAGTCTATACAGCCATGTCAGATGTAAAAAAAAAATCGTTTAAAATGATTAGTCATTTATGAAATATACCATTAAAAGACGCGTTTTTGACCACGAGTTATTATTTAAAAGAAACAAATTTTGACGCTTATTTGAGAATTTACCTTGGCGCTATCTAGCGATCCACTAGAAAAACACAGGGAAAATGCTCATTGAACTGTACATACAGGCACGCCAAGTTTTAAATTTTTTAAGGTGTATTAGGGACTTACCTACCTAGAATAACATAATGTTAGGTAGAATAACGTAATGTTAGGCAGAATAACATAATGTTTTCAAATTACAGTTTGAAAACATTAAGTTACTTCCATTTTCGTCTAAAATCTATGATCTATAATCATAAAGATCTGCCCACGCGTTGTCTATAACTACTACTTAGCATTATTAATAAAGGTTAGACGGACGTGCAAACGTTCAAAATGTAAATATTTATCATATTTCTTCGAGCATTCATTAAAATATAATAAATAAAGATTACAAATTAGTGTTAATATAAGATAATGTTACATTTTGTGTTATTTTCGATACGGTATATGAATTTATGGTAATGTGAATCGAATTCCGTTTTAAGACTTGTTTACTGGTTTGCCCTTTTTGAAAAATCTGCAATTAGGCGTCAAGTGTGAGTAAAATTCGCGCTCCATGCATTCCACAATAATAAGTACCCATACATAAATTCATGAAAATAATGGATATTGTCATTTAATGGGTGAAATCGGAGTGGTCAGAAACATACCTAAAATTATCAACCACCTTTTCAGGTTTTAATTGAACGGTTTATTTTTGAGTTTTCAGGATGGTATGGTCTTTATTTTTCAATTTTCATACCTCACCTCACACAAATTGGCGACGTGCTTAAGAAGGGCTAGGTCAGATCTACCCGAAACCGACGAGCATGCATGAAAGGTCTTATGAATGTGGAGGAAGCTAGAGAGGTATGTCAGGATCGTAGCAGATGGCGTTCCGTTGTCTCTGCCTACCCCAGTGGGAGACAGGCGTGAGAATATGTATGTATGTACCTCACACAACATCCATTAGTCTCCTCGTACGGTCGGCACATGCATGTAGGTATGGATATCTAGTTAGAATAGAACCTGAACCTAGAACCGTTGCGCGATTATTATTGTACCGGAATGTAGTGAATTTTTTACTTTACTCTATAAAAATGTCTTAGATTTTTTCTTTAGATTCCTTCATTGCTTGTTTAAATGCATGATTGATTAGTTTGTATAAATTGCTACACCCACAGGGGTAAAATTACATTGTGACATTCTTATTGTATTCTGCGTAACATCCTACAAAAACATGTAATTTATCGCAATAAAGAAACTGAAAAAAAAAAAATTGACCTATTGAATGCCTGTATTCATAATTATGCTGACTGTACGACACCTATTTATTAATTTATTTATATTTTATTTTCTTTGGAAGACTTATTAGCTGTTGACACTAATTATGGATAGAAATAGCGTGACCCATTCTAAACCTTTCGTACTTTCAATATAGATTTTTTTTGTATTGTATATCATAATATTAAGGTTTAGGAGTCAGGTACACCGACTCCATATAACAGATTTTGGAGTAGAAGTTGTATGCCAACTAGCTCGTTTCGCCTACTTAATATTTTTTGTCTGTTTGTTTGATGGTTCGAGAATCACGCAAAAACTACTAGACCGTTTTTGTTAAAACTCTTTATATATCATTGCTTCGATGACGGGAACCACTGCGGACGCAGTCGCAAAAACTAGGAGAATATAATTAAAACAAAATGTCCTCAAAAAATGCATAAAGCAAATAAATAATAAGCAGACGCATCCTGTAATAAATGTACATCTACATACAATTTAATAAGACAGGATATGATAACGGCTAGAAAACTAGACCCGATTCCAGGTCATGTAGATGCTCTAACTCAGTCTAGACCTCGTCACTCAAGAGCTATCTAGATTATTAATCTGTTTACCATGTATCTAGGATGATCTAGATCTCAGATTAATGAATTTTATGTGAGAGTTAAATTGTAGGATGAAAATTGATTTTCTTTAGGTCAAGAACTGGTTAGCTAGAGACGTGAAAAATATGCCAAGTTCTTACATTTCTAAATTATACTTAGGTACTTTAGACCAATAACATTAAATTACAATAAAACCGGTCAAGTGCGAGTCGGGCTACTCGCGCACCGAGGGTTCCTTACCACACCACCACAGAACACATTATTAACTTAGAAAAAAAACTTTTTTTGTCCGGGACCTTTAGCGCGAGACTGACTCACACTTGGCCGGTTTTTAGTATTTGTTGTTATTCTGTAGAGTTTGCTCTATAATCACACTAAGTTTGACGCTTGTATGTATTACCGTTTTTACTATAGAGCGTGAAGAAAAAACGTTGATAAAAACTAGTTTCTTGTTGAGAACCCCCCTTAATTTTTAACTTTCTGCCATTTTTATTATTTGTTAACAAATCCGCCGCAATAACGCATAATCCGAGAAAATTTCAACTATCTAGCTATTACGGTTCAAAAGTTACAGCCCTAAATAGGTAGGGCAGACGGACGGACGGACGGACAACATATGCTTAGTAATAGGGTCCCGTTTTCACCCTTTGGATACGGAACCCTAAAAATTAAAAAACCCGCATTGCCAAACACAAACGTTTAAAATTTTATTTATTTGTAAACAAATGTATGGCAATTGATGCCCGCTATGATATGGCCATTGATTTTTTTATTCGGCTGTCACTTGCGGTCTCCGACTCATCGATTGACCTAAAAACATTCATTTGTTTACATCAAAAATAATAGGTGACCGAATTATTTTTCACTTTTTAATTGTTTGTTTTTGGCGTTGGGGGTTACTTTAAAACTACTGAATCGATTTTCATGAAACAAAGCTAAGAACACTCTCGAAAAAATTTGCTTTCTATTTAAAAAAACCGCAGTGAAATCGGTCCTCCCGTTTTATTTGGGAGCTACGATGCCACAGACAGACAGACAGACCGACGAAGGCGTCAAACTTATAACACCCCACTTTTTGCGTCGGGGGTTAAAAATACAATTAAAACTCGGAGAAAGAGCTCAACCGTCGAATCCAACTCGGCTGAGCAGCGTTCGGGAAGCTGCGTATTATCTTATCGTCCCTAATACCGCAGTGTCTTAGAACCCAAGGCCGATGGGGCCGAAGAGTTCTCGCTAGCTTCACAAGACAGTGAGCCGGACCTGGTGGATCGACGACTTGGTGAAGGCGGCGCGGGAATCAGCTGGATGAGGGCAGCGTAAGACCGGTCGTTGTGTTGTGGCGCTCCTTGGGGGGAGGCCTACGTCCAGTAGTGGACGTTGATCAATTATGATGATAATATATATTAAGAAACATATAATATTATATTGGTATTATGGGTACAGTGGTGTTCACTTTATCATCAAGTTGTGATTAAAATTCAATTTCTTTCCTTAAAGGCGTGCGATGGAAATGGAACCGAGATCGCGACCACAGATCACGTTTACTACTAGACAGTACAATTAAAACTCTGACAGCATTCAAAACGCTGTTAAACCAAGTTATAAATCTTATAAAGATACACGCACTTTCAACCTCTGCATAATATTCTATTTTACACCATCAGTGCGAGCTTATATTATTCGCTTTAGAGCTACTCGGAATAAAGCATTTGGTATTATTATAGAAAAGTTTTGAGAAGCTCATTAGCAAATAAATAATTTAATTCTGTACCCTGTTCTAGAGATGTTCTGGTGAAGCTTTTCGGATTTGGATATTGATTTCTTAATACTGTTTCGGTTATGGATAGAGATATTACCAACATTTTGTTGCTGTCCTTTTTAATTACTTTACTTATTTATATGTACTTATAGATATACTTCATATGCTAACACTTTTTAAGGGGATGATCAGATCGTCAAACTGAACAACTTTCTTTATGGCACCAAAATCGAAATCTCGAAATAAAAATCTGTTCTTCCATACAAAACTGCAATCCTACTCAACAGCAGATTTTTTTTTCGCGATTTCGGTGTTGGTCCCATAGAGAAAGTTGTTCAGTTTGATGGTCTGATCATCCCCTTAAAAAAGTGTCAGCATATTAAGAATAACCCTGTATATACAAGTAAATATCGGTTTTTTATTGTATTTATAAATGGATCCACGTTTCACTAGTAGTACCGAAACTGTCCAGTGTGACGGGGAGTGAGCCCGTCGCCACGTGGATGTTCTGAAGTTTCAGAATATCTCTGACTACCCTCTCAGGGAATATAGTCGTGAGCATATGCTATGCTATAAATGGATGCTCAATTAATTAAACTAAAAAAAGATGTTTATATTTTTTTATTTGATTGATTGAGATTTGATCTACATTGATTTGATTTGATCATCATTCGTTTAGTTTCATGCTTTGTTCTCTTTTAGCGATAAGACGGTCCTTTGTACCTTTACCATTCTTGTTATAAATTGTATTTGTCTATTCTTGGTTTGCAAATATAGAATATTTACCTATGTTATGTTCAATTTTGCAAAAATTGGATCAGATTTAAGGGTAGTGGTAAGCATGCTGTATAAAATTCGTATCTAGCTTATGTTAATTCATTGCGCTCAACTTAGATCCTGACAAAATAGAATAGACTCAATTCTTTTCCGTACCCACAACTCTTCTGAGATCGGAATCGATTACCGATGCTGTTTCCAGATTTAAGCTACTTTTAATTATGGTGGAAAAATGTAACGGATATTATCCGATAAGTTACGGATACCCAGCTACCTAACATCCCCACTCTAAGCATACTCAGGTTTGAGTTGCCGTGCACGCAGGTCATAAATAAGAATGCGCGTGCGTTGCTACGATTTAGATCTTGAGGTACGAGAAAGGTGTTCGACTACTTTTCGATTTGAATTTCAAATAAATTATTATTAATTAATATAAATTATTTAACACGTTACCTAAAGTTTTTATCAAAATTAAAGTGTTGATTGTTCAATATGGCGAATGACCTTTCCTTATCATTGATAAGTTATCAATCATGTTATATCTGAAGCAAACGTTAAAGTTGATGAATATTTTTAAAAGCTAAAAGATCAGGGTTTCTCAAAGTACACACGCGTACCCCAAGGGGTATGTCACTTGGTATGCGGCAAGATTAACGTTATAAAATTGGTCCTAAACTTGACACAAATTGCACGACAAAATAAACCCATCTTTCACATAAAAAATATCTTAGCCATGTCGTGCATAATGAATATACCTATAGTTTTTGAGTACGTGAAATGCTAATATTGTTAGAGAATGTGGTCATTATCTTCGCGATTTCGATATTGGGTCCATAGGGAAAGTTATTTAGTGTAATGCTCTGAAACCCCCCTTTTAATATGACCACACCTTTCTGCAACACCCTGTATACGAACCGAAGCCATTTGTGACGAAGCGAAAACGAGAGCACAAGCGCACGGTAATTGGAAATCTGCGCCAGCGTCACAGAAAAGAGATATACAGTAGAGCAACTTCATGCAAGCGCTCGAATCGACGACGCACGCACAGACGAACGCCACGTACTCTACACGGTGCCATATCAAGCTATACAAAACCAAAATAAGCTGGTCGCGCGTAGGGTGAAATAACGAATGCGCCTGTCGAATGTTTAGCGCGATACCGAATGTGTAAAACGATGTTATTCGCATGCGATACAATGACGTTTCAGTTAAGATTTATTTAGCGCGATCGGTCCCTAGTGCTCTTGCGCCCCGAAGTATACCTTAGCGGTCCGTGTACACACGGCGACACATTAAGCTACGCAAAATCAAAATAAGCTGGCCGCGCGTAGGTAGAGTATAATTTACGTATAACGTCGCGCGGCCAGCTTATGTTTTTTTTTTTGCGTAGCTTGATGTGTCACCGTGTGTACGTGGCGCTCTCGTCTGTGTGCGTGCGTCGATTCGAGCGCTCGCATGAAGTTGCTCTACTGTATATCTCTTTTCTGTGGTCGTGCTCGGCGGGAAACGTTTATTATTAATTGATCCCACTCGATAATTACTTAGAAATCTTTGCGATATCGAATGGAACCGTTTTCACGGTCGGACGTCCAGTCTCGTAAATAACTGGAAAGTTATTTCGCAGCTTGTAAATTCAATGATAGAGTGCTGGGAGTTTAATGTTTTTATTTATTATTTTGCTTTTTAATATCGATAAATTTTCTCTAGAATCGATATTTGAATAACATTTGATATTAAAGTCAAATAATAAAATCAATTTAGAGAACCAACCCGTAAAACCGCGTAACTCTCATACAATATTTTGAATTGAATATTCAAGTTACTTTCATGTCGTTACCGCAACATCGACTTCGCAAAAAAACAAATCTATCTATCTGTAAAATTTGCAATCCTACTCCACCCAAATGTATGGGCATTTGGGTGGAGTAGGATTGCAGTACGGATCAGCAGATTTTTTTTTCCGATTTCGACTTAGATCTTGTAGAGAAAGTTGTTAAGTTTAATGCTCTGATAAAAACCATCAACATAATTATTAGGATATACCCAAAGTCTCATCAGAATCGGACCAGTAGTTGTTTCTTCGATGCTTGAATAAACTTACAAACAGACAGACAAAAATCCAACAACTCTAAGCTTAGCACTATAAAGAGTAACCACACTCCTGTTACAGTTAATGTATTTTCATTTCTACATTGCGAAATATAATTTCTCGTACCTATTTCTTAACCAAACGTTTACGTAAATATATTTTTAAACTTGCTGACCAAGGGATGTCCACCACCTGCGCTGCGTTCTTATAACACAAACGTTGCAGAAACATGCGGGCGGGATGGTGACATTTACTTACAGCTATAAGTGCGGTTACATAAGCCGTTTATTATTAGCTTTTGCACGTGGGCCTTGAAGTTACTTTTTTGTATTTTTGTTTTAGAAATATTGCTTTTTTACCCATGACGGAAGCGACAACGACATAGAGGTACGTTTAGCTGAAGATGTATGATTCTTTGCTACCGCTTTTTTCGAAAATGGCTGATAGTTTTGACTTGTACATTATTTTGAATTACTCTGCTTTTATGTTGCGGAATAAAAATATTACTCAAGCCTAAACATATTTTGATCTATTTCAACCCAAAATATACTCGAGTGAGAACACGAATCTAAAATAACAGAAAATGGTTAAAATAAAATTATAAATCATAAACCCGCCCAGCCCTTATCCTTATATACCAAGTTCTCTGAGCACAGATTAATAATAACTTATTATTAATAAGTTACGAAAACCACACAGAAGTTGAATAAAAAACTCTTGCTGCCAATCAAAGTCCAACAGAAATACGTATGCCTTTCTAAGTGCACACACTTAAAAATACCAAGTACACTCCACAAAACAGCTTTACAATCATTTCAATTCAATAATAACAATTATTTCTAACACGACACTGTCCAAAACTATGAAAAACGTTATGGAACTTGTGTAGAAATCTGTACGATTCAACAAAACAAGATACTCACGAATTGTTTATTCACACTTTCTTAACAACTTCACTATCCCTCACCTCCCTGGGCACCAAGCAATATGTTAGAAGAGTACGCAAGATGTCAAATTTCCCAGTAGACCGCCAGTATTTGACAAGCTCTTGTCTGTTCACACAATTTACTGGTCACCTCAGAAGCAGGTGGCGTATCGTATAAGGGTTATAGTACGCAGTATTGTTAGTGTCAATACGTCAAGTATCAGGAATAATGAGACTGGTCGTCCAGTTGATAAAAAATACAGTTCTAATTCTAACGCAAGCAAGCTGTTGGTAACATTTATTTACTTTTCTAGTAATGACGACGTTTTTTACGGCATGCCGTGGTGGTCCAGTGGCGAGTAACCTCGTCTGGCGTGCAGGAGGCGATGGTTCGATCCCCGTACATGTCGCCTCGTCGACTTTTTGAATTTATGTACGACTTGTAACACCACTGGACTTTAGGTGAAGGAAAACATCGTGAGGAAACATGTGTGCTTCAATTTCGAGGCATATATTGTACCCACTATCCATTATAAGTGGCGAAGGGCTCACTTCCGATCTCACTGGACAGAGTTTCGGTACTACTAATGAAACGTGGATGTTCGGAGGTTTCAGATTATCTCTGACTACCTCGTCGGGGAATATAGTCATTATGCTTCGACGATTTTTTATAGCTAATATTGACACAGGCCTACCGTCCGGAAGGGTGTTGACGTTAGTCTACCACGCGTGTTTATCACTATTTATTATTTAATTTCTTCTTCAGCGTATGCAAGTTTCCTCACGATGTTTTCCTTTGAGAAGTTTAATTGGGCGAATTGTCGGTATTATCTCTTTACACCTTATTCATTGACAACAATGCACTCACATTAATTGTTTAAAACAAACCGGAAAATAGCCCTAAATCCAAAGATAATAATAGGTAGACCTAAACCAGCAGATAATTGGTAGCATGTAGATAATGTTAGACATGCGCACGAGTGCGTTCCGAAGCTCATTATCGCGACTAATGAGCTAACGATTAACATAGGAACCCTTATAGCAGGCGTTGTAAATTCCTTTGAGTTTTGTTTAATTGGGCATTTATCGTACGGATAACACCAATTTCTGCTCGTTTATTATATTTAATATCTTCTTCTTTCATGTCAGCATGACCTTAAGAGCTTTATCGCATGACAATCAATCATGCTGTAGTATTTTTAGTCTTCTACCGAGTCGATGGCACGTCATTCTTCATGTTTCTAGCGCAGTATTTCGCCACATGGATATAGCATTATGGGCAGCATCCAAAAGCTTCGTTCGCGTGCAGGTATCCGGCAGGAAGGGCCATAGACTGAGGAGTAGCCCCGCATTCACACCTAAGGTCATTGTTAGTTGAAGAAGTTGAAGTTCACTCCGATAGGGATTTTCATAAGTTCATACATAAACTCACGTGGTGTTCGGTATCGACTTTGCTATAACTAGCAACTACAGGATGTAAGGGTAAACAGTTGCATTTCTTTGAGGGTTGATTGTGCCCATGATACTGATCAACGTTCTTTAAGAAACCTATAGGAAATTCGCAACGTATGAACTTCCGACACTAAATACAACGAACACAAACGAGACGAAATCGATTGCTTCTTGAAGAACTAGCCTAACGAAGCGCAAAACCGGGACGCATGGAGAGACAATGTCCCAACAATGGGACAGCGACGGCTGATAATGGCCTCGATTCGGAGTGTACCACGACTAAACTAAACTAAATGTATTCCTGTCACTTTCTAAAATAAGATTAAGAAAAGAGACAGAAAACCAACAGCTGACTTTAGTGCTGTCAAAGTGACGTTAAACGCCCAAAAACGACTTAAATAAGATGGCGTACATTATGATGGCATCTTATTTTGCGCATTTAACGTCACTTTGACAGCACTAAAGTCAGCTGTTGGTTTTCTGTCTCTTTTCTTAATCTTATTTTAGAAAGTGACAGGAATACATTTAGTTTAGTTTAGTCGTGGTACACTCCGAATCGAGGCCAGTATAATACTAAATACAAATTACAATCAGCTGATCGAACGTTTGTATGAAAAGTAGAAATTATGTTTTTCTGTATGCAGTTGTAGCAAGCCTTGAATTTGAGCATAAATAACATATAACTACCGGTTTTAACTTTTCGCCCACAGAAACGCTGCCTGCGAACTCTTTATTCCTTAGTTGCCTTGCATGATGCCCATGGGAAGAAATAAGCATAGCATATGCTCACGACTATATTCCCCGAGAGGGAATATTCTGAAACCTCAGAACACGGTAGTGATTCCATTCTCTTTGCTCAGAACATCCACCTTTCGCTAGTAGTACCGAAAGTCTGTCCAGTGTAACGGGGAGTGAGCCCACCGCCACTTAATAGGTTATAGGTAAGTACCTACTAATAGACAGTGGATACAATACATGCTTCGAAATTGAAGCACGCAGGTTTCCTCAAGGGAAGAAATGTTGTGATCCATTCTATACCGGAACCACACGGTTTGTAATAAATACCTGACAGAACAAAATAAACATAGAACATATGTATCATAGTAAAAAGAAAGACTGCATAGAACCATACCACAGTATAAGAAAGAGTATCTATTACTACCATACAATGATGCAGTCTCAACATGACAGACCATCCCTTTTATGGTGACAAATAGGTCAACGGAACAATAAAGGGCCATTAGTACCATACTGGCTAATGCTAAAACTGGTCTAGGCCGACTAAGGCTGTGGTAATTAGAAACCGTCCGTATGATTTAATGAGTAAGGTTTAATTTATTACTGGCCGCTGGTGGAACGATATATTACTGGCTAGTGTGATTTGTTGTTATGACGTTTGTAAAAATAAAACCGGTCAAGTGCGAGTCGGGCTAATCGCGCACCGAGGGTTCCGTACCACACCACCACAGAACACAACATTATTAACTTGGAAAAAATAACTTTTTTTGACCGGGACCCTTAGCGCGAGACCGACTCACACTTGGCCGGTTTTTAGAATTTGTTGTTATTTTGTAGAGTTTGCTCTATAATCACACTAAGTTTGATGCTTGTATGTATTACCGTTTTTACGATAGAGCGTAAAGAAAAAACGTTGATAAAAACTAGTTTCTTGTTGAGAACCCCCCTTAATTTTTAACTTTTTGACATTTTAATTATATGTTAACCAATCCGCCGTAATAACGCATAATCTGAGAAAATTTCAACTATCTAGCTAATACGGTTCAAAAGTTACAGCCCTAAATAGGTAGGTCAGACGGATGGACGAACAGACGGACAGACGGACAGACGGACAGACGGACAGACGGACAGACGGACATACGGACATACAGACAGACGGACAGACGGACAGACGGACAGACGGACAGACGGACAGACGGACAGACGGACAGACGGACAGACGGACAGACGGACAGACGGACAGACGGACAGACGGACAGACGGACAGACGGACAGACGGACAGACGGACAGACGGACAGACGGACGGACGGACGGACGGACGGACAACGTAGGCTTAGTAATAGGGTCCCGTTTTCACCCTTTGGGTACGGAACCCTAGAAAGTTGAGTGATACATGGAGATGTGATACATGAAGGATACATGCGATTTTTTTTTAATCGATGCATCCGTGGAATCAGTACCCCGAGAAAAGTGCATAAGGTGTAGAAATATGCGAGATGCATTTCATAACAGTAGATACAGAAACAATAACAGAAAGTAAAATAATAATAGTAAAATAACATAATTATAACAACATTTTATGAATATTTCACCTAGTCATTTAGATTAGAATATATATTAGGTAAAAAAAAATCTTTTATTACACTGCCACTTTTTATGCGGCGTCAGTCAAACATCAAACATCTTTTTGACAAACGCTGATTGCTTAGAAAATTATTATACCTAATTATACAGACAGAGTGTTAGCCTGAATTGAAACAACTCCTTTGCAATTTTTTTGTAACATTTTCATAAAATTCAAAATACAAAATTTTTTATTCAATACTTAGATAAGTTTTTGTCGTAATTTTTTAACTCCACTTTAAGTTTTTTTTTAGCTCATAAATAAGTTGTGTAGTTCATAAACTACACAACTTATTTATGAGCTACGCTCTTGTCGGTGGTGTTAACGCCAACCCTATCTATTTTGCAAAAAGTGTCTCGAGTTCCTGAAATAGAAATAGATATATTATTTACGAGCTTTTACCCGCGACTTCGTCCGCATAAATTATATACCAGATTTTAAGTCAGATGATAAGCTATCAAACAAAAAAAGTTTCATCAAAATCGGTTCAGTAGTTTTTGCGTGATACTCGAACAAACAAACACCCAAACAAACAAACAAACAAACAAACGAACAAACAAACAAACAAACAGACAGACAAAAAATCCAAAAATTTGTGATTTGGAATCAGGGACATCTAAAAATCATATCGTAATCTTTTTTTTGTAAATATCTTCAATGTACAGACACACTTCTGTTACAGTTTTATAATAGTTTAGATTTGCTTTGAAAACAGGTATACAAAAGATGGTAAAATATAAAAAAATATAAGCTTCTTCTGTCCAGCTGTAGCAACAGCATGCAAATGTGTAACAACTTAAAACTAAACCGAGGTACAATAATTATAAACATTCTATATTTATGTTACATTATACTATTTAAAATTTAAAAACTCTTCAACGCTATAAAAACTATGAAATATTAGCCATCTGTATAAATTATTTAACATTAATTTGGTGTTTTGTTGTTTAAAGCTTTCGGGAATTTTACTATACACCACTAGTTTTTAATTACTAACGTAACTTTAAGGGTGTATTCAGACCATGAATCTAAACAACTTTCCCAAAGAAACATGGGTCGAAAAACGAGAAAATTTTTTGGACCTCCCATACAAAATCGATCGGCCGATCCGCACTTTTGTATGGGAGGTCCAAAAAATTTTCTCGTTTTTCGACCCATGTTTCTTTGGGAAAGTTGTTTAGATTCATGGTCTGAATACACCCTTAAAGTTACGTTAGTAATTAAAAACTAGTGGTGTATATTTTGATACTCATATAGTAATAATATTCTTCTGGTGTAAAGTTAGCCTGGGATAATAATCTACAACGAGTCTATTTGGATACCGAATGCGCTTAGGGCAGACATGGTTTGATACTCAATCTTTTCTTTCCGTTCATGAACTCAATCTTTCCTTTCAGTACTAGATAACTCTGTCTAGTTCTTTCTCTGCCGCTCTTCCCCTCTATTGTCCCTTATGTTATGATCGAATAGGGATTATAATGAATCGTCAAAGCTAAAATTAGAACTTTTTTTCTGTTAATTCCAATTCAACTTTTAATCAGATATCAATTCTTAACACAGGCTTTACGCTCATGTATTTATACCCTGTAATACATTATAGGCGCTCTACCTAGATCTCGAACCAATTTGTCAAGACACCCTTATCGCAGAATGATAAATAATGAACCATTTCTATCGGCATCAGCTCGGTGAAAGGCACGAGAAAGTACTAATTAACCTGATGAGATAGGCACCCTAGTCTACTGAGAAATGTGATGCATTATTTATATCAATATCCTGGGAATAGCGACAGACTTCAAAACTAAATAGTTGAAAAAAATATATGTTAATATGCTGACGGTATTTTAGATCATCATCTTATTTAATAGCTACGCTCTTTTCGGTGGAGTATTCGCCAATCCTGTCTATTTTCCGCTAGTCTCTTGAGTTCTTGATGATACGACACGACATCAACCTTTTCCTTCACTTGGGCTAGATAACTCTGTCTAGGTCTTCCTCTGCCTCTCTTCCCCTCTATCTTCCCTTCCAGTATGGTTTTAAAGAAGTTGTTATTTCTTATCAAGTGTCCGATCATTTTTTCATATGGCGCTTTTGCACATCTTTATACCTGAGGAGTTGCCCGCCATGCTTACGCTTACCCTCTTTCAACTCAGAGTAAAAGATGCGCTTTGCGACTCGCTCCTCTGCCATACGCGACAGGTGACCGCACCACCGAAGCTGACGCCTCATGAGGTAAGCTTCAATGCCGCCAACATTTGCTCGTCGCAGCACTTCGGTGTTACGAACATAATCCGACCATCGGATTTTCATGATTTTACGCAGACACCTTAGGTGGAAGCATTTGCATTTTATTACAGTAGGTACAGAAACAATCACAAAACCTAAAATAATATTTATAAGTTTTTAAAATATGATTTTTCGAAAATATATGGAACCTGGACCATGACTTTGTACGGCTTATCTTAGAACATAATTATAACAAAATTTAATTAATATTTCACCTAGTCATTTAGATTAGATTAGAATATTTATTAGGTAAAAAAAAAATCTTTTACACTGCCACTTTTTATGCAGCGCGGCATTAGTCAAACATCTGTTTCACAAACGCTGCTTGCTTAGAAAATTATTATACCTAATTATACAGACAGAGTGGTGGCCTGAATTGAAACAACTCCTTTGCAATTTTTTTGTAACATTTTCATCAACACAGATTGAAAAATTCGTTCTCTGGCTAGTGGGCTCTGTAGCGAAATTGGATAACGCACTTCCCCGGTTTGGAAGGGTGCGGGTTCAAGTCCCGCCCGAGACTGAATTTTTCAATCTTTAATTTGATTTTCATCAAATTCAAAATACAAAAATTTTTATTCAATATAATATCCAAATACTTAGATAAGTTTTTGTCATTATTTTTTAACTCCACCATATGAACTACACAACTTATTTATGAGCCACGCTCGTGTCGGTGGTGTTTACGCCAGACCCTGTCTTTTTTGCAAAAAGTGCCTCGAGTTCCTGGTATGATACTCAATCTTTTCTTTTCGTTCATGAACTCAATCTTTCCTTTTAGTACCTACTAGATAACTCTTTCTAGTTCTTTCTCTGCCGCTCTTCCCCTCTATTGTCCCTTATGTTATGATCGAATAGGGATTATAATGAATCGTCAAAGCTAAAATTAGAACTTTTTTTCTGTTAATTCCAATTCAACTTTTAATCAGATATCAATTCTTAACACAGGCTTTACGCTCATGTATTTATACCCTGTAATACATTATAGGCGCTCTACCTAGATCTCGAACCAATTTGTCAAGACACCCTTATCGCAGGATGATAAATAATGAACCATTTCTATCGGCATCAGCTCGGTGAAAGGCACGAGAAAGTACTAATTAACCTGATGAGATAGGCACCCTAGTCTACTGAGAAATGTGATGCATTATTTATATCAATATCCTGGAAATTCAAAACTAAATAGTTGAAAAAAATATATGTTAATATGCTGACGGTATTTTAGATCATCATCTTATTTAATAGCTACGCTCTTTTCGGTGGAGTATTCGCCAATCCTGTCTATTTTCCGCTAGTCTCTTGAGTTCTTGATGATACGACACGACATCAACCTTTTCCTTCACTTGGGCTAGATAACTCTGTCTAGGTCTTCCTCTGCCTCTCTTCCCCTCTATCTTCCCTTCCAGTATGGTTTTAAAGAAGTTGTCATTTCTTATCAAGTGTCCGATCATTTTTCCTCTCCGGTTTTCTTATCAGTCGTATCTTAGATATCCTATTTTAGATATCAGATCAATAAACTGAACATCTTTTTCTATGGGACCTACACGGAAATCGTGAAAAATAAACTGGGGTCGACTAGGATTACAGTTTTGTATGGAACAGTTGCTTTTATTTCGCGATTTCGAATGTTTTCGGGTTTAATGGTCTTATCATCCCCAAACCGTGAGCGTATTAATTAAGGAGGTGCCCTATATTTTATACAACCGATGAATTTTACTTTCGCATCTACAAGAACATTGTTGGTGAACATTGGTACTTACTGAACGTAACGATTTACGATTATATAGTTGTCGTTTTCATAGACAAATTATCAACTTATGTAGGTATTAAACTTATACTGAGTACCGACTTTAAATCCCATGTAATACAGAAGTTTCCTTGAATAGGACATTATATCAAATAGATAGAGTTCATTCTTTTATGAAATTCCACTAACCAAGCCATTTTCATCCTTATTTCCTCGGTAGAAGAATAAAATTAGAGACTTGAGAAGTTGTTATGTGATGATATCTAGCCTAGGTAAATTCTGAAAGTTAAATATCATTCAAATGTAATTCTTATCACAAAGGAGGAAGGGTTTATTTAATTTACTATGGGACTAGTTTTGTACTAATTGACGTTTTTGTGCAGTTAGTTATTATAATGTGAAATGAATGGACTATTGAAAAGTTGTTGAATGAAAAGATTTCAGATAAGTTTTGTGGAAACATAGTTGCATGTCGGATTCCACTGTAGGACAAACTACCTTCACTATACAACGTGTTAATGAATTAACGCAAAACCTCATACACCCCAACTGATTTATAACAAAACAATAATTTCATTATTTTGATAGTTAAAATTTAAATTTATTCGCATTTTAAGTTTTGAGGCAAAAATGATTTGTTATCATTTCAGCACTGAAAGAAAGCGCTAACGTACTCATGGATACATTTTTATAATCTTGTTTTGGTAGTAAGTAGGGTGAGTATGCCCGTGCGGTGGGTTGTCATAGGGTTCAGTAAATTTTAAATTTTGCAAAAAAATTATTTAATATTTTGAAAAAAATTACCTATGTTGAAACCATGATAATTCGATTCTGCTCTCGATTCTAAACAAACTACTTTCTAGTTTTGCGTTAATTCATTAACACGTTGTATAAAGGTGGAATGAAATGGGACATACTTACTTACTTCCGTGTCATGCCAAAATCATAGAATGTTTCGTGAGATCATTCTCAGAAATTAGTTTTTAAAACCGTAACTAAACTTGTTTTTTTTTCAACGTTCTTGCTCTATCGTAATAAAACCGGTCAAGTGCGAGTCGGGCTACTCGCGCACCGAGGGTTCCGTACCACACGACCGCAGAACACAACATTATTAACTTAGAAAAAAAACTTTTTTTGTCCGGGACCTTTAGCGCAAGATCGACTTACACTTGGCCGGTTTTTAGTATTTGTTGATATAATCACACTAAGTTTGACGCTTGCATGTATTACCGTTTTTACGATAGAGCGTGAAGAAAAAACGTTGATAAAAACTACAAACCAGTACCCTACTAAACTAGTTTCTTGTAGAGAACCCCCCTTAATTTTTCATTTTTTATTATTTTTATTATTTGTTGACAAATCCGCCGTAAAGGTGGACTTCCGATGCCAGCGGCCGATGCGACTAACGCGCGCGTCTGACGCCAGGTTCTGTCATATGTGACAGAACCTCGCGTCAGACGCGCGCGGCCGACGACAGACCTCACTTCCGAGGTCAGCGACTGACGCGTGCCTATTGTACACAGTGTTATCACTTCGGGGTATTTTCCCGGAAATTTTGGGTATGTTTTTATGTTTTGGTGTTTACACAAAAAAATAAAAATACAAACAAAAAAACCAATATATATTTTAATAAAGATTATTTGACTGATTGATAGGTTTAGAGAATTTTTGAATGCTATTTTTTACCAGATTTTTTATAAAATACATTTTTAGGAGTAATTTAATTACACAGGGATGCGTTGCGTCCCCTTGGCTTTTTAACCTGTATATGGATCGCTGTCTAACTAATAATTATGAAGGCAAGAGGAATTTTCCGAAAGTCATTAAAAAAAGAAAACGTTGTTTCAAGTGGCACGATAGATGGTGTTGAAGCGACCTTGCAGATAATAAAATACAAATAAAATAGTTATCTTGTCACTTTAGGGTATTTTCCCCGAAATTTAGGGTATGTTTTTATGTTTTGGTGTTTAAACAAAAAACATAAAAACACAAACAAATAAAAACCAATTCATATTTTAATAAAGAATATTTGATTGATTGATAGATTGATATTTATTGATAGGTTTAGAGAATATATGAATGCATTTTTTTACAGGATTTTTGATTAAATAAATTTAGAAGAGAGTAATTATAATTAGACAGGGATGCGTTGCGTCCCCTTGGCTTTTAAACCTATATAATATGGATCGCTGTCTAGCTAATAATTATGTAGACAAGAGGGATTTTCCGAAAAAAATTAATAAGTTTCAAGTGGCTCGATAGATGGTGTTATCGCAACGCGGATGAGCGACCTTGCAGATAGTAAAATACAAATAAAAAATAGTGAAAATTAAGCAAATTTTCGGTAAAAACTTCGTAATAGGTCTGGCAAACATTCTTGTTCTGCGTGACGTCAGAGCATAGCCGCGCGCGGCCGCGGCCGACGCGATAGACATCGGCCGCGCGCGTCTGATGCGCGCGTCAGTCGCTGGCATCGGAAGCGGCGCCATACGTTTTCATAGTAACTAGTATGGCCGCATCGGCCGTCGGCCGCGAGCCGCGCGCGTCAGACGCGTCGGCCGCTAGCATCGGAAGTCCACCTTAATAACGCATAATCTGAGAAAATTTCAACTATCTAGCTATTACGGTTCAAAAGTTACAGCCCTAAATAGGTAGGACAGACGGACGGACGGACGGACGGACGGACGGACGGACAGACGGACAGACGGACAGACGGACAGACGGACAGAGACGGACAGACGGACACACAGACAGAAGGACTTACATCGTAGGATTATTAATAAGGAATTTTTAATCTCTAAAATATTAATGAAATATATTTGTTAAAATGTTTGTAAAAACGAAAATAATTAGAATAGTTTCTGATCATCCCGAATGAGATTTATGGTCGTGAGTGTAGGTATAATAACTCGCCCAGAAGCCGCCATGCATGACATTCCATTCCACAACTAGTTCGGGCACTATATCATACAAGTTTATAATTTTATGGCCAAAATTAACAGTAACATGTAACAGTTCCTTTTATTTTCGCGTTATTATGTTGTTAATGTGACTTTTTTGTTTAAGAGTCGTAAACATTTTTCCTGAATGTCCGGTCTGTTGGTCTAGATCTAGAAACAGATTTTAATGTTTAATTATTTTACATTGTCTAGTGACTTTTTTGGGTTACGTTCTCAAAGAAGTAACCCTTATAATTTCGTAATTTCTGTCTGTCTGTATGGGCATACAGGAGCGCAATTCACTAAGCGTCAAATCGCTGTCAAAGACATCGACGAACTCACAAATGTAACATCCTTCTTGCATCCTACAGATCGTCGCAGTTTTTATATGAGTTTAACACATGAAGAACACATGATATAACCATAGCGAATAGAATACCGAATGGTCAGCTCGCCGATGTGTCAACAACGAATTTAAGGTTGTGACGATGTTTGCGCTTAGTTAATTGCATTGCAGACCTCAATATTACTCTCTTATAATAAGCTTATGAATATTTGCACTTTTTGAAATAAATTTAGCTTTACCAAGAAAGCACTAACTTTACTAAAACTTAGAACATCTATTTACAGCAAAAATAATTAAAAAAAAAAACAACGATTTGCCCAATAATAGTTAAACAATATTTGTGCTATTTTTTATTTATTTGGAAAATCTACCGCGTTTTAGAACAATGTTACAGTGCTATCAATGATAACGGAACCCTGTCATGACTGTGTCCGACACGCTCTTGGCCGATTTTTGTACTGAAATTAATTAGTCAACTGTTTTGGTTAACGGTTTATTGCAAGTTCGAGACAGAAAATGTACCGGTTCGGTTCTATTTTTTTAACTTGCGAATATCATTGTAATTTGTGTCAGTCTTAATTGATTTCATACATAATCTATAATGAGTGGGGAGCAAAGTCTGAGATACAAAGCGTACATACAGGGTCCTTCTTATTATGCATGATCAGACCATACTAATAAAAAAAAAAATCTATGGGACCAAGGTCGAAATCGCGAAAAAAATACAGGGTCCTACTTAATAAATGCTGATTCTTTTTTAAGGAGGTGTTCACACCATCAAACTGAAAAACTTTTTCTTTCGGAACAACATCGAAAACGCAAAAAAAAATCCGCTGCCCCATACATTTGGCTCGAGTAAGTTTGCAATTTTGTAAGGAAGAGCTATTTTTTTCGCGATTTCGATGTTGGTTCCATAGAGAAAGTTGTTCAGTTTGACGGTCTGATCATCCCCTTAAAAAAGTGTCAGGATATTAAGAAGGACCCTGTATATAGGTACTTATGTCAGTGTGTTTTGTTGTGTATCTATGCAAATAAACATTTTTTTTTCGTTTTTTCTTTATCCTGAATTGTTATTGTAAATTGCAATTGTAATGCATAAACATGAGAATTTTAATTGACAATGACAAGTTGAGATTTATTTAAAATTTTAGAAAACATTCAGGGAAACATGTTATTTAAATGTAACCAGCGGTGTGCCCTGAATTGTCATTGTAAATTACTTATTGTCATGTTAATGAAATAGGTCCCAGATCACCTATTAGAACACTTACCATCTTAAAAGTTTTCTTTCACTCTCAGGTCAGACGCGTAAGAAAAATTTAACAACGACGGATGCGATCTCGAAAGTGAATTCTATATGTCATTGAATGTGCCACGACTTAACTTCACTAAATTTATTCCTGTCACTTTCTAAAATAAGATTAAGAAAAGAGACAGAAAACCAACAGCTGACTTTAGTGCTGTCAAAGTGACGTTACACGCCCAAAAACGCTTTAAATAAGATGGCGTACATTATGATGGCATCTTATTTTGGGCGTGTAACGTCACTTTGACAGCACTAAAGTCAGCTGTTGGTTTTCTGTCTCTTTTCTTAATCTTATTTTAGAAAGTGACAGGAATAAATTTAGTGAAGTTAAGTCGTGGCACAGTCCGAATCGGTACCATTCATTGCCTTTAATTGCAGTTGAAATTTCAATTCAACAATAATTTTTCAAAACAATAATAAATCTGCAATATTGCTGTATGCGCCTACGACCTTGTATCATTGGAATGGAAACTAATAGATACACTATTCATACAGTACCGAAACCGAAAAAGTTATCTCGATACCGTGGATTAATATTTTGAAACATTTCTCCTCGTTCGCCATTTCTTAATTTCACACCGAAATTACGTCGCCTATTTATCAAGTCAAATGATGATAGTCATTGAAGTTGGGTCGCGAAATTTCGTTGTGATGTGTCGCTACAATAGGGCATTCTGTCTACGTGTTTATATTTACACGGACATCGAGCATATTATACAGGGTCCAACTTAAAATGCTGACGGATTTTAAGGCGATGATCAGATTATCAAACTGAACATTTCTCTATGGGATCACCTACTCGACCCAAATGTATGGGTCCCGTAAATAAAGTTGTTCAGTTAGATGGTCTGTTCATCCCCTTAAAACCCGTTCGCATATTAAGAGGGACTGCTATAATCGATACTGCTTAATTACTGTATTGTAAGTGGAGTGACGGAGCGGGAACGTACCGTGACGCGTGACGGACACGCTTCCGTCACGTCTACGGACCGTGAAACGGTTTTATCTCTCTTATTATGCCTGTTTGGATTTAGGAGGTCGAGGAAATTAGATGAGTCGGTGTAGTTACATGATTGTGAACTGAGCTTTAAGTCAAACTCGTAAATTTGCTCGTGATTGTGCTGCCCACAATCGTATTTTTTTATTTCTTAAGGCTGCACCGAGCCTATTGTGCTGCCTACAATCGTTTTTTTTTTTAATTTCTGAACTATTAAATAATATTTTCAAAACAACAAGAATGTCACATTGTAGTCATTGCTGATTTTCCATTTATCAGGTCACTGCAGATTTGTTTTAATGTTTGTAGTTATTATCTTTAATCCCGCGGTTTTAAAGATAATAGCTACAAGCATAAAACATAATAGTCCATAATGTTTCGATAAATTGAAACCGAATCAGGACTACAATGTGACATTCTTGTTTTTAGGAAATGTTGTTTAATTGGGGAGTTGACTACTTAAAATATATTTTAGTTTTAACTGCTCAGTAAATAAACCGTTTGAAAATAGCGCTAAACTAACATTTTCAGTAATTCTGTTGCTTGCATACTATTTTTAATAACTGGATAAACTATAAAAAGTATCAAAACGACGACGAAAAACAATGACGTCACTACGCAAATTTTAGTACAATATTTCATACAAAGCACGCGTTTTGACGTTTGATAAAAAGTTGTTAATTTGACTAGTTGGAAACTCGCAGATTGTTTAGATATAAAAACAATACGATGGAGGGCAGGGCAGCACAATAGGCTCGGTGCCTTCTTAAGGAAATCAAAAAAGTCATAACCAATTGGGTTTTGATGACGGCATTTTTATTTTTATTTTGTAATTCTGATGTGTATGTGAAGTCTACCAATCCGCATTGTGCACGCGTGGTGGACTAATGCCCAATACACCCTCCTTGAGGGTAGGTCTGTGCCCTGCAGTGGGACGTTTATAGGCGGATGATGATGATGATTTTTTTATTCTATGCACCTCTGTAGCTCTTCATAGACAATACAGTTGTAATAAACAATCACAATGTGAAATACATTATATTACAGATAATGTAAGGACACATATTTTTAGCGCTATAAGACAATAATTAACTAACCAGCAATGTATCCTGAATTGTCATTGTAAAGTAAATGACAATTGTCATGTTTATGAAATCGGCTCCTGGTTACAGTACTTTATGTCAAGAAGACCCTATTACAGAGAAAAACACCTTAAACATTGCCCTTATCGATTACATTGTCAAGTATCTAGAGTCAAAATAATTTATTGCCATAATTTATTCTCGATATAGCAGAATTACTTGTTGACGTCAATTTGAGAAGAAACAGGTAGAAACTCTGCAGCACTTCGTATCTTAAAAATTATTCCAAAAATAAATTCTTAAATTGAGGTTTATGTCTTTTACCAACTTAATAATATCTGTGACAACCCTACCGAAAAAGCAACTGTTTCTCTAAAATTCGTACGATATCGAATTTTACAGCAAAATTATATCGTCAACCGGTACCTGCTTTGTTTTTACGACTTTAGCAAATTATTTAGTTTAGGTTGATCGCTTCATTTGGTCTTAAAGTCCAGTTTTGCTTATAAGGATAACGGATTTATTTGAAGCGCTTATTAAAATTTCACACTGAGAAGCATATGGGCATAACTTAAGTTTCGTTTGGTCGGACTTACACCTTTATTCCACTGAGGTAAACGAATTATGACTCATTTACATGATGCCAGTAAACGAGATGGAATCAAGATTGTAAATTCTGATTGAATGCGAGATGACTGCGAATTGGATCATTGAGTTGATGAGTATGACTCAGTGCTTGCTATTGCTAATGAATAAAATGGATAAACCAGTTGGTTTACCATATAAACTTAGGTATACCCGATGCACAGACCTATCCCTACCTTCTTGAGTATCTAGCAATAATAAAAACGCTCTTTTTTGTGGATAGACTATTAAAACTACATCCAGCAATGAGGTCAATGCGGATTGCTAGACTACACATACGTATCAGAATTTATTGACATCCATACTTACGTACGTAGTCTGTTGATGTTCTAACAATCCGCACAAAAAAGTTCGTGAGAACCGGTAATGTTTGAATTGGAACTCTCTTCCTGCGTCAGTTTTTCCAAGCAAATACAATCAGGATACCTATTTTTTAAATAAGAGTTCATAGGCTTTTTCTGGGTGAGCGCGCTACATCCTTGGCTTCATCTACACTTTCCATCAGGTGAGCTGAAGACAAGAGCAAGCCCATTATATGAATTAGAAAAAAAAACTACTTAGTACTAATTACTTACTTACTGGTAATTGTACCACTTTTCTCGTGTGAACCAGGCATCTTTAAAAGTTATTATTGAAACGACAATAAAAAATAATGTGGGCGAACAATTTGGAATTTTATGTCTCAATATTGCGACCTCCATTTTTACCGCCTATTTTGGCTTTACACGCATTTTGCCAATTAGTTGGTAATTAATTAAAATTGCTTATAATTTGTTTCCATTTAGTACTTTTATACTTCCTTTCTTATTTTGAAGTAGAAAGGAAATATATTAAGAATTAAAATAAAACGATAACTTAGATTTTAGAGATAAAAATCGTAGTTTTTGCATAAAACATTTTAATTTGATACGGATGACAATCAATTCTCCACGCTCTGGTCTAAGCTCGGACTAGATTATAATCTGTATCAATCTAAGATATTTAATGTTTACTAGAATAGACACTATAATATTATATGCCATAACTATATATTATGATTATGAACTATTTGGGCAGCGAAGAACTTTTATTACAGAGATAGCGAGCGCTCTCTGTTTGCTCTGTTTGTTTTAATTGTGGTACTGCATGGATAAACCAAGATCGCAACCGACTAGATAGTTGTACTAGAAAATTTCGAGCTCGCTTCGTTATTTCGTCATAAGTACAAGTAGGCTCTGTAATTAGGGGAAGGTAGCAGCAAATTCAGTCTTTGCCCCAAGCGGGAAAATCCTACGCTACACCACCGGGGCCAGTTTCCTTGGAAAATAACCCTGGCTATAGTTAGCATAATACGCCAGTGAAATGTGTGTAAGGAGGACGCAAAGGCTGTTTTATTTACAGAGAAATGTGCACCATTTTTCATGTTACTTAATTATTCTTTTCTTTTGTTTCAGGTGAGTAACAACATATGAAATCCCGTCAAGTCATTAACTTTGATCATTAAGTTTATTATCGTGTAAGTAATTCTTACCAATATTTAGAAGCAAAAGTTTTTGGTACAATTAATTTCCATCGTCTCTGGTCATTTTCGGTCCCAATCCATCGTGGAGTTCCTGAAACAACCCTACGCCCATTTATTACCTTTGGCACTACTGCTTGGCACTACCAGTAGTGCCATGGGAAATTTTTCTTTCCCATGACACTACATCTTTGATTGGCTCATTGGACCCATACAACAAAATTACCCGTGATCGCCGAGGTCCCAAAAAAGTATTTTTTTTTTACTATTAGAGATTCTGAAAAAAACCTTATTCATTTCAAGGTAGCCACCATTGTGTGTGGGTGGCACGAATATCTATTTAGTATCGTCGAATTTAATATTTCTTATCTGCTAATACTATATTTCAATTAACCAAAATAGAATTCTGATAATAATTTCGGAGGTTAATTTATGAATTAATAACAGAATGAAACAAAAAATAGTGTCGGAAGCGAGACGAAGTGTGATTGATGAACATCACAGAGACGGGTCTGACGGGTATGTTTCCATTCTGCAAAGACATCCGAAGTTATGAGATTACATAAATTACTTTCAATCCTGGTTAACACATCATCCTTCAACTTACACCGATCCCTTATCACACTGTTCTTGATTCGGTCGATCACTGTAACACCACACATACTTCGTAAAGAGTGCATTTGTTAAATTATGAGGTAAATTGTAAGATTGGGGATTTCGAAATTGAAAATAATTCTTTCAATTACAAATGCAAATTGTTTATCTCTATTTTTGTTTACTGTTCGCTCGCTTTCTCTGTGAAACTTTGCTTAGTCGTCTTCGCCCATGGATTACTTTACCACTTCTTTCAGCCGTTATTGATGGTGGGTGAACTATATAACTTCATTGAATTTGTTTAGAAAGTTTTAGACGTGAAGCTTATGTGAAGACGTAGAAAAGACAAAACTGATTAACAAACACATTCGATATACTTATACCCAAGTTTTTGTTCACTGTCACAATAATTTTAACAGTACACTTAATTCTTATTATTTTAGGTATAACTTTACTCAAAATACCAACGCAATTTTTTTTTTCTACACATTGATGCTCCAATAGCTTGTAGAGATATAGAACAAATTTTTACCTATCTAATCGGTGTTGCTCTTAATAATATACAGGGTGTAAAATTTAAAAACTTGGAAATGACTGAACCGAAATCAAACAGATTAAGTCACTAAATACGACAAAAATAATAACTTTGTAACTGACTGACTGACTGAAAGTCAATGATGATTTCATCAGCACGTGCTTCTTATTCAATGCTTGACGTGTCGTCAGTAACAATGAAACATACCAAACAAATTAGAAAATAAATATTTATTATTTTTCAAATTATTCAATCCAAAATCAATTACAACACTAATTATACAAAATGCAATTGAAATTTAATTTAACTTCAGTAATTGAACTCCAACTGTATAATTATTTGTAATTTATGTTCATGTCAATAATTTGATAAATTATCTTTTTATTTCACAAACCTGTTTAGAAAAAGGAAATGGTCAATTACAAAGACAAATTACTTAACGGTAATTTATAAATCCATCTTAGGCCACAGTACCTTATATTATAGGTAAGCTATACATGTGGCTATACAGTATGATTTTTTTTACCGTTTCGGAATTTTTAGGGGTGGTTCAGACCATAAAAAAACTGAAAAACTTTTACTGTGGAAGCAAATCTGAAATGGCAGAAAAAAATCTGCTGCTAAATATACTAAACTGTTATGCCTGCTCGAGTCAAATATAAGTATGAGACAGATGTTTTTATTTTTGCGATTTCAGTTTTGCTTCCATAGTAAAAGTTGTTCAGTTTGATGGTCTGAACCAAAAATTTCGACACGGTAAAAAAATCATACGGTATAGTCTGTACTCTGTATACTTCTACAAGTCAAATAATAAGAGTGATCAGTTTGCTGAGTTGGACGGGGGGACAGGGGGATGGTGGGGACGACGGGGGCGGGGCGAGGGTGTCTATTACTCCACCATTCAAGTTCAGTGCAAAGTTGAGGCAAGTTCAGAGTATCATTAGACCACATACACAAGCTTTACGATCCATCGCCATTTAACGGCCCCATCCGGAAACAGCTGCTTAACATACCTTCCGAAACACGAAGGCGCTCGAGATGAAACAGCAGTAAAATAGAGTAAAAAAACACTAGTAACAAAATAGGATGCGCTAAGTGCTTATTACCTCAGGTTGACTGGTGGACTTCGCACACGCAACCCGCCGCACGCAACCTTATAGGTTAGGTCTCAATTCAACGCATTTCTTTTTAGGGTTGTCAACCTCGTTACATTTAGCAGTTGCAGTAACGTCCGGAACATGCGTGCGTACATTTTTTCATTTCTTCCTTACCCAGTCAAATCAACAATTCTTTAAAGAGTGTCAAAACCCGCGTTTCACTCAAAATCACACATACCTATTTCTTAAATTTTGCTGTGCCCTTATAGGGTATCATATGTGAGACTAAATAGTATATAAGACCTTATGTACCATATGATTGTGCAATAAATGATTATGATTATGATTATGAATCAATTATATCATCATCATCATCATCGTCATAATTTCAGCCCATAGACGTCCACTGCTGGACATACGCCTCCCCCAAGGATCGTTACAACGTCCGGGCCTGCGCTGGCCTCATCCAAGGGGTTCCCGTCGCTGACTGCCTACCCACGCCACGCTGCGCTCTGCGGTACTCGGTCGCCACTCGATAGAACTCTTCGACCTTTGGGTGTTATTTTCACAAGAATATTGTACAAATAATTAGTCCAATAAAGTTGTCTAAAACTTGATACAAGTACATAATATATTAGTGGCTAAAAATAAGAACTAACATTTGTATCAACCCTTGCTTACGGCAGCCATGATATCTGACCGAACATTACATAATTTTTCTTTTTTATCACAAAGCGTTTTGTTTCACCAGCCAGCAGCCAGCTTATCTGCTCCACAGATTATGCTTGCCTTTATAGGTTTTTATTTTTAATGGCGACTTAATGTAGTGCACATTATGATCGCATATCTTCGTCAATTTGTATATTGTTACATACAATTTCAAAATATTAAATCATAGAAATCTTCTTTTGTAGTTAATTGTTCTGTTAGGTATTTAAACTAATTTTTGCTAAATTAGTTTTCGGTTTGATAGGTAGTAAGTATAGTAACAAAACATATAACTAGTCCAAAACTAGTAACAAAATATATTTTTTTGTAACTTTTTTTTTTATTTGTTTAAGATTTATTGTTTCTTTTCTTTTTTCTATTTTATCATTGTTCTAAAAATGGAATTCTAATCAAATTCAAGTTATAATAATCGAATTTGACATTTAGGAACATATAAAAGGTCATTGGGCGAAATCTGACCCAGCTAAGTAACTTTTTCCTACAAAAACCAAATTGGTTTTAAAATGTTTAGTATTAACCCACATTCAAGTACACGTGAAAATGTACTAAATGTACATATATTATAATACTAAACTGTACAAAATGTACGAAAATGTCAAAAAATTTACAAAATGTACAAAATTGACAAAATGTACTAAAATGTACTAAATGTACTAAAATGTAAAAAATGTACGAAAATGTAAAAAAATTTCCAAAAATATAAAATTTTTCTTTATTAGTTTTTAGCCTGAATTACGTTATCTACATTAATGCGACATATTATTACCTATTTAATCATGAACTAGATACATTTATCTAAACATCCTATACTATTTTTTTCTGTAGGTCGTGGGTTTAGGTTTCATACTAAGGTGCCCAGTGACCTTTCTGAAAATTAAATAAAGGAACTACTAACTCTACTCCTAAACACAAAATCTATTAAGTAGACGGACAGACTGACAAATCCCTTAATGGTTTGATTGTAATTATAGATAGAGACTTTTAGGGAAGTGGCCGACGCCGCCCGGTAATGCACTGTGACATTTTAATCCTAATGGACACGGAAAAAATTCACTCTTTTTTTTTAACTACAACATATTTATTTTTTCGTTCTCTATCATCAAGACATTGTACACTTCTTTGGTTATTATTACGATTAATGTTGTGTTATGTTGATTCATTTGAATCCTACCTAGGTTAAAGTCAAATCAGATGGGCTGGCACCCTACGTCAGTGTACTGTATCATATTTCTGTGTACGTAATAAAATTCACCAGTGGTTTTAAAAAAAGAGTTATTGAGCTTTTTCTGGGTGAGCTTTACATCCTCAGCTTTATCTACACTTTGGTGAGCTTAAGCAAGGTACAAGCCCTTTTCGATTAAAAAAAATGTAAACCAACTAAAATAAAACAACATTTATTTTTAATAACAGAACATGTCTCAAAGATACAGTAATAATATCACCGACATCGGCTTAGTAACTTTATGTCTCCGTGATGTAAATCGCGAAGTGAAACGACTCGGAATGGCTTAATTCGCTACATTACACGCAAGTAAATAACTTGACGACAGATGGCATTCGAAGCGGCAGGATTACGATTATGTCAAAAAAACTGTGGTGCAACAAAATAAGAAAGAAGAATGTCAGTTTGTCCGCAGATAATAATCAGATTTCGATGAGTTGAGGGAATTAATAAATTCTCATCGACTACAGCGACTGCTTTATAAGGGTAGGTACACAGGATATTTTTAAGTGCATAAGTGAGTGCGCTAAACACAAATGCACTCTCTCGTCTTTCCTGAATCTGAAGAAACGGGTAACCGATACGATCAGAGGTGAGGTCGGATGCAGTGACTATATCTGGCAGCCACACGGTGAGGTCATCAGAGATGACGATTCCTTCAAAAGAATTACAATTAGTCTATTACGACACAATTTTCTGTAGGCAAATAATCTATTTGAAAGTTGTGACGAAATAGGAATGCTTACAGTTTACAGTAAGGACAAATATTAAATTAAATTAAAAATCGTTTATTTGTGTCATAAGCATTTACAACATGAACATACCGTGAAAAGAAAAGGAGTGAAAAATAAGAGTGTGACGAAATAGATCTGTGGCGAGATTTGCATACAAAATAAATCCCTTTTTAAGATTTTAAAATTCATCGTCATAATCTCCTTATTTACTTGCATTTAACACCGGAATCCTAAAATGAAAATTTAAAGAAAACTATATAAGTTCCTACCTGTTCCCAGTTATTAAAAGAGGTAATTGATAAATAGCTAATTTAAAACAAATTTCGAAAGCTAAAAATCCTCGAAACAGATGGACGAATTGCCTTCAAACACGGTAAGTAGGTATACCGTCTGGGAAATAGCACCTTGAAAAAAAATTATGCAATCGAGTCGACTCATTTGTTCTGGAGTTAAAATACTAATTCATGCATATCATCCCACTTTATTTCTCGGTCATTATCATTAAACTTGATTTTCAATGACTCCTTTGCTTCTATTATCGTTATTGTCATGAATTTATGATAATCTGCTTATTTACGTCCCATTACAGGACACAGGGAATATAATAATCAGTTTAAAAACAATATTACTTAAATAAAATCATAAAAATTAATAGTTTAAAGAAGACATAAAGCAGATTATAAGATCAAAAAGATATAAAACGATAAACATCGAACTATCAATGAGCTGGATAACAATCTCAAATTATATGATAAAATTGAAATAAAACGGAATCGCTGTGAAAGCCATCGGCAAGGAATTCGCATGAATTGACGCTATTATCGGAATTCATTTAATTGATTGGCATTCTTGTATAAATTATGTCTTTTAATGTTTTATTTCTCTCGTTGAACCATACATAAATAGGTAGTCAAAGTACTACTGCTATAGTTTTGCTTGACTAAAAAGCAAGCTAAATAGCATTTCCATATAGTTATCAAGATGTCACAGACAAATTAATCTTACACAGGTTATTGCCACTACTTTACGTAACGATTTGATTTCTAATTTACATGTGAGAGCGTGTTATTGGATTGTTATTGGAGATGTTTCTAAGATAACATGGTTTTATTTACATTTCTATCTTGAATATGTTTCTATCGTTTCTTTAATATATTATACTTAATACATGACAACTGACAAGGTCCTTCTTAATAATATGGTGACGGTTTTTTAAGAAGATGATCAGATCATCAAACTGAACAATTTTCTCTATGTGACCAACATCGCAATACCAATATAAAAATTAGCTGTATACTCGTTTGTATATTTGGGTCGTTTAGTTTGCAGTTTTTTTTCTCGAAAAGCTGACATTATTTGTTGCTATTTTGATTTTGGATTTCGATGTTAGTCCTATAGAGAAAGTGGTTCAGTCTGATCATCTTCTTGTAGAACCTTCAGCATTATCAAGAAAGGGCCCTATAATAAAGAATGCGTCAAAATAACATGTTAATACGAGTACTTTAAATGTTGAAAATTCAACCATTTCTCACTGGCTGCTGGCCTGCTTCCTCTCACACTTGTCCATGGGAGTAGGTAGCTGATGGCGATGAAGGTTAGATTAATAAATAAATAAATAAATATCTTGGACATTGTCACACAAATTATCTAGTCACATTTAAAGTACCAGAATCTAGCCTGGACTTGTATTATGATGGCTAGACAACGATATAGAATACCTACATATATAGATACAAACATCCATGACTCGGGTACAAATATTCATATTCATCATACAAATATTTGTCCCTTACGGGATTCGAACCCGCGACCCTCGGCACAGCAGGCAGATTGATAATATTAACATGTTTTTGCAACTCGCGATTTAGACACAGCATTCTGGGCACAGACAGCTGTTAATCGTTTTGTCTCGTGTTGTTAAAACCACGGTTAAAACTAATATTAAAACAGTAAAGGCGACCCCACACCCACACCCACGACAAGCGGTCGCGTGGGCGACCGTCCGACTTATCGGTCGCACGACATCGACTAGCGGCTGGCGTGATGAATGCGCGCGATTTGTCGCCGGTTTGCGAATTGCAACGAGAAATGTTTATTCGTTTTGCTAAATGGTTATTTTACTTTGTATGGGAGGAATGACATTTTATCCTCTGGCATTGAAAATATCCAAGTACCTACACACGATGCAAAATATGTTTAGAGATATTTTTTATGTATTTTTATGTACTGTATTTCAGCGTGTTTAAGCGTCAATAAGGTTAATTTTGAAACACGTGTAGAGTAGAAATTATTTGGTAAGCAGGTTGTATTTTATTACGTAATACAACTTTGTCTACTAGGTATTTAGAGGCGGAGGTCTTGATACAATCGTGTCATCTACCTATTAAGGTTAATTTTATCATATTCGAATCCAAGATAGGCAGTCAGGTAGGATATTATGACGCCGCGTAGTTGAAATTGAAAAAAAAATTTAATTAAAGGTTTAACATTTTTTTTTCTATTTAAAATTATTTAAAAAATTCTAATGTTCAAAATTTACTTGCAAGATTTGACTTAAATTAAATTTTTGAGTAAAGCTAAATAACAGCTTCAAATCAAAATACACATTAATATTTCGGAGAGTTTCTTACGAGGCCACTAAGGGAATAAAGCTTCATATATTTTTGTGTGGCGATAGGCTAACAATGACAACCTTTAATTATAATGCTAAAACTGATCCTGGTTACTGCTGGTTACTGTAATACAACTTCTTTCTTTTTACTTTTATTTGTGCACATTTCAATAAAACATTTTTTCATCTCCATCATTCCGTAAGAGATTGTGGTCGTAAGTAATAAAAATCAATATATAGATAACATCCTATTCCCGCTAAAATAATCAACAACAAACGCCATGTAAGTCTTTAAAGCTTAGGTTATCGGAGTATCGGCAGACGACATAACTGTCTGGTAGTGTAGTGTGGTGTGGTGCAACCCGATGCACAAAGGGCAGTGTACATCAAAGCGAATGTTCGGCGTATCGCGACCGCTATCTAAACACGATGCTTCTCAAACTGTCAGTGTGATATACCTTTATGGGTTAGTTATATAGTATTGACTGGCTTACATTATTCGCTTACTGGATTCACAGAATACGAATAATAAATCGAAAAAAAGAACACGTGTTTAGGTACAGTTTTTTAGTTGTAATCGAAGGAAAATAGAACGAGTACCTAGTATACATTTATACAAATATTAAATACAGTTAGGTACACACAGAGCGATTTAATATGGCGTTTTCTCGTAAAAAAAATTAAGTAACGTTTCCGTTGGACGTTTTTTTTAGTAAAAGAGAGCAAAATAAAAATTAAAACAATGTCTATATCAAATCCTATTCATTTCGAGTGATTGTCATGCGCTATACCTAGCTCACGCTGCCACGAAAGAAGAAGGATATTCGAAAATTATTTTACAAAAACATTAAGATTAATCACAAAAATAAAGCGGTCAGCACAAGCGTCGTCAAATACAAAGATATAAAAACAGTCACAAATCAGCAACATGCCTCGTCAAAACAATGAAATACAAGCTCAGTCAAATAACCCGCCCCTTGTCGATCCCGGCGCAAAGGAGCCCATAATGCTTGCAGCGTTGCCACGTTGAATTGCTAAGGCTAACCTCTGCACCAGAAACGACCCAGAACGGGGATCACAATTACGCTCCCTCAGTCGACGGCCAACCTCCGCAATGAAGGTCTTAGCCTCGGCCCAAACCCCCGTGGTCTCAACAGCGTGGTCTTTTTTTTTACAAAACTTACGTTTGAAACATGGAATATCGAAACTTTGAGAAGCACAATAAAGTCCATGCACTAGACGATGTTCCGATACGCGCACAGTTAGTCTCAACTAATGTGACACTACGCGGCTAATGTATGGGACCCTTTAGATACGGCGATACGGCCCACGGCCGCACCGTATCACGGCACGGCTCGTAATTACCAGTGTGGTGGCGCCTTTATTTAGTGCCCTATAAAGAGGTCGTGGATTAATCGTTTTCATTTTCGAATTTGATGGGAATTTTAGTACAAAATTGGCTAACGAGGGGGTGGTCAGAGATATTCTAAATGCTTATAACATATTCAAATTATTCATACTTCACTATCTGTGCCCAAACTATTGAAACATAGATCGCCACTTTTAGTTGTCACTGATCAATGTTATTAACTGAGCCAAAAAAATCTGCTGTTGCATATATTTGAGTCGAGTAGGCATTGCAGTTTAGTTAGCTTATTTTTTTGCTCCGATCGGTTTGCTCCCATAGTAAAAGTTGTTCAGTTTGATGGGTAGACTCTTAGTTTAAAAGGATGCTAATGATATCAATTTCACTCTGTTAAGTTATTACTTAACAGAGTGACTTTTACTATGGGAGCAAACCGATCGGAGCAAAAAAATAAGCTAACTAAACTGCAATGCCTACTCGACTCAAATATATGCAACAGCAGATTTTTTTGGCTCCGGTCTCTTGGTTTGCTCCCATAGTAAAAGTTGTTCAGTTTGTTGGGTACCTAGACTCTTAGTTTATAAAAAGATGCTAAATATATCAATTTCACCATGTAGGATATAAATGTAATTCAATGTTGCATTTATTTTGTTGTTGTTTGTATACATTTTATTATTGTTTAAGGTGTAGTGTTGTTTTAGAGTTTCTAGCTACATCTTCGTTACAGCGTAACACCTCCCGACGCGGTTGTAGAGTCAACAAAATGTAGTGTATGTTATTGCATTGAATGAAGTAGGTAACAATAAGTATTTGATATAATTTGAGAGAAAACAATACACACTTCCTCACGAGTCCCGAATTCCCGATCCCGAAAACGAAACGTTGAAACGGCGCTGATCGAAAGATAGGCAGCTTTTTTCCTAAAAAAAAAAAATTCCATAATTATAAGAAACTAAATAGTAAACTACAAATTCTATAAGAATTTTATCAAGTTACTTTCCTTTAAACTGCATCTCGAATATCTCGATTAAACCCAGCACAATGCAAAACCTGATATCCCTCTAGATATAAAAATTTCGGCGCATCCAATGTCATCAGCAAAAGAAAAAAAATAACACCACATTATCTCCCTACCTGCATCTCATTATCTACCTTATTTGAATGCCATAAAGTACGAAGTAGCTTGTATTTTATGTGAATAATTATGGTTTACAATGCAAGCGGTAGTCAAGATACCGGTACAGATAAAAATGTTTTCTTTTTTTAAAGTTCGAAGTTAATAAAGAGATGTGCAGATTACGAAAACTTTTTTAATATAGTTCGTTATTTAAAATGTCGTTTTGTTCTTAGTTTGTAATATTGCCGCCATTGCCCTACGTTATTTGTTTAAAAAATTTACATAATATTTATAACTTTTTTCACACTAAAATAAAAACATTCCTACTATTGTTCGTTTTGAATTTTGATAGTACTCGATAAATGTTCGATAGCAGGGGACTTTTTAAAATCAATGCAATCGCGTGATGACTCCAATCTCCAAACAAAGGGATGGATAAAAATTTCACTAGTTTCCATTACTATTTATAATTATTAACAGTTATGTCGGTTTTGCCACAGTTTTGTTTTGCCAATACATAATATACAATACTATCATTCCTGTTTCGTCACAACTTTCAAATTATGTTTCTACATGGAAAAAAAATCCTGTGACAAAACTAGTTAGGTATGTTATTTTAGTCGACTTTACTAGAAAGTTTTTGTTATAAATCTATTGCTAGTAGATTTTATAAAATTACTTACAACAACAATAAAATAAAATAGTCGTTTTTTCACAGATAGGTTTGTTTACGTGTAAGGTTTCGGAGACGCCCTATAAAAGGTACCACCTACTATTTGTAAAAAAGTTTGTGACCTCCCCAAAATGGGAATACGATCATAAGTTTATGTAAATTGTATGTATCATAATAATAATTAATATACCGTACCGTCCTTCTGTAGCACAACCTTGACAACTCATTTGCATGTTAGTGGGTCCCGGCTCATTAACGGACAGACAAATTATTGCTTTACATAGTTAAGAACAGCTGGAGACAAGATAGTCACAGTATTATTACGTTCCCATAGCTATTAGGGACGTTTTGTGCGGGAGAAGCAAATGAATCCAGTAAACCCAGTCGTATAACTTTTTAGGGTTCCGTACCCAAAGGGTGAAAACGGGACCCTATTACTAAGCCTACGTTGTCCGTCCATCCGTCCGTCCGTCCGTCCGTCTGTCCGTCTGTCCGTCCGTCCGTCTGTCCTACCTATTTAGGGCTGTAACTTTTGAACCGTAATAGCTAGATAGTTGAAATTTTCTCAGATTATGCGTTATTACGGCGGATTTGTTAACAAATAATAAAAATGTCAAAAAGTTAAAAATTAAGCGGGGTTCTCAACAAGAAACTAGTTTTTATTAACGTTTTTTCTTCACGCTCTATCGTAAAAACGGTAATACATACAAGCGTCAAACTTAGTACGATTATAGAACAAACTCTACAAAATAACAACAAATACTAAAAACCGGCCAAGTGTGAGTCGGTCTTGCGCTAAAGGTCTCGGACAAAAAAGTTTCTTTTTCTAAGTTAATAATGTTGTGTTGTGTTGGTGTGGTACGGAACCCTCGGTGCGCGAGTAGCCCGACTCGCACTTGACCGGTTTTATTTGAAATAGTTCGACTTTTGAAGTTTTGTATTAATATCTACTTTGCATCTCATGAAGCATCATGAATAGTAATGTTTATGGTGTGGTTTTTTGACATTTTTGTATTCATGACCAGTTTTCCCCCTAAAATATCTCTCAGAAGAAAAAATGAAGAGACTAACTGGACTTCAGAGTCCCTGCATCCGATCCCGATTCGTATTCTATTAGATTCAGAAGAAAAACGACGAGAAAGTACATTTGTGTGTTTAGCTCATAAATGCACTTCTTAAAATATACCTTGCGAATGTGACTGCTTTTGAAAATAAACAGTCAGAGAAATTGTTCAGAGAAAGATCTTCACGTCAGTATCGATATGAACTGTCAAAAAAAATTTTTTTCGATGTCGATTCACTCGACATGGTCACTGAACAGCCCACATTTTAGAGCAACGCTGCGCGCCGCGATTGCTGCAATTTAGTTTCGCCACACTTTTCGCCCATACAAGCATTCCTGTTTCGTCACAGCTTTCAAATACTATGTATTATGGCAATTATATACTTATTATACTTGTCGTGCTAGTGAAGGATACTTAAGCATTTCATTCCATTACGTGATCTGCTCTTTCTATTTCACCAATGTAGCGATCTAAACAAGCAATGTATAGTTGGCTACCCATTTAGCCGCTCGGAAAGCTCAGTCTAACGTATCCCTCATTCAGTAGTCAGCCATTATCAAACATCTATGTACAAGATTAAAACGTGTTCCTTCGTATTAATGTTAACACTATTAACAAACAAAGTGGTAACAAGTGGGTCGTGTGACCGCGGGTAACGCGAGACGGACAGACGGACAGACGCGCGAACTGTGAAAGTTTATGTATAGAGTTACTGTACAGTCGACCGCGTTTAACACCTTTACATTTTGTTTAGAGTTTCTGCTCGAGATTTCTCGATAAATTTGGCTTTAGTCGAGACGAGAAAAATGTCTCAACAAATCGAGAACTCGAGAAATCAACCCAAAGAACACTAACTAAAGAAACGTGCGTGGCACGTTTGTTTTTTTTTATTAATTTAGGGCCAATATTTTAATTGACAGTTAATTCCTATGAATAAATGCTCCATTTATTATTTTATTTGAATAACCAATGTTTCCACAAATATAATTTATTCATACCACATACCGCGATCCAGGAAAATTGCTGGAAAACCTCTCGTTGTTTATTAAATATTTTAATTTAATTCAAAAATTTAATTTTTTCATTCAATTCAAGATAGGCACCAAAGATACATTATTGGGATTATTTGGGATTCTGGAATAAAAACTTTTTATTGATAAAATTTTTTTTTATGTGGACTGGCAAGAATTATTTTCCTTTTAATTGAAGTATTTGGCTTTTACGTAATTTTTTTCTGACTTACAACTGCCAGTTCTGTATTTCTTAGATGTAATGAAAACTTATGTAAGAAATAAAATCTTTTTTGATTCCTAAAATGTTTTTGTAACTTCTCTTGATTTAACAATCCCAATCGAAATTCGTAAGATAATATTAGGTAGTAGGTACAAAATATTAACTGACAATGACAATAATCACTAATCAGGGATAAAACTGGTCACACACACAGGAAACAGGTCTTAGTTTTAAAGTGATTGATATCATTAGCATCCTTTAAAACTAAGACTCTACCCATCAAACTGAACAACTTTTACTATGGGAGCGAACCGATACACATACTCACATACATGTGAGTCGAGTAAGTAGTTTAGTATCTAGAACAGCAGATTTTTGTTGCTCCCATATTAAAAGTTGTTCGGTTTGTTGGGTAGATTCTTCGTTTAAAAGGATACTAATGATATTAATTTCACCCTGTACCTATATTCTTTAGCTCAACAAAAAATTGCCTCTTTATTTCAAAATCCTAAGTCGATATAGTGACTTTGTACCAATTATTATAATGTGCCTGCGCATATTTTCCCATGGTCTTAGGACCATTTTAATTATCTCTAAGCGGGTCTTCTTTCAAATCATAGTCCATAGTCCATATTTTTGCATCTGATTTCCACTCTATTTATATTCTCAAATTATATAAGTTTGTAAGTTTCTCTGTATAAATGTAGGTACTCATGAATGAGTGAAACTTTTGTATGGCTCTCATAAAAGGAAGTCATTAAGATTGAATAGATAACGCCTTTATTGTGAACTAGATGAATTAATTATGTGGACGAATGGAATTACTTTGTTTCTAAATCTTGGATTAACTCTCATTCAAGCAAGTAGGTACAGTCCGATGCTTATATCTTATATCAATGGGCGAAGTTTATTTAAGCAAACTTTTTTTATTACTAATTAAATGCTGTGCTTAGGTATGCTATGCTTACGCTACCTACAAAATGTCCAAAAGCAATGCTGGTTGGCAAATAATATCTTCAGACTGAAGACAAGGGCATGCCAATTATTTAATTCCATAATGGCCTCGATTCGGAGTGTACCACGACTAAACTAAACTAAATGTATTCATGTCACTTTCTAAAATAAGATTAAGAAAAGAGACAGAAAACCAACAGCTGACTTTAGTGCTGTCAAAGTGACGTTAAACGCCCAAAAACGCTTTAAATAAGATGGCGTAAATTATGATGGCATCTTATTTTGCGCATTTAACGTCACTTTGACAGCACTAAAGTCAGCTGTTGGTTTTCTGTCTCTTTTCTTAATCTTATTTTAGAAAGTGACAGGAATAAATTTAGTTTAGTTTAGTCGTGGTACACTCCGAATCGAAGCCAATATTCATAAATCTAGTTTATAGTAAAAGTCTACCAACCGTTTGAACATACTGATTGAATATGTACTAAAATACTTATTATGTGATTCGCAGGTAAACTCCAAACGAGATGCATTACCCTATTTATCTTGTCCCAGTTTTGTCCCACAGTCGGTTAATTGCATATGCCTGTAACATAAGTCAATTTTGACATTTTTGTTCCATAAAAAAGTTAAAGAGCACTTGTTTCTATAAAGTCCCTCGAATTAAGTTATTTGCATCCCTGTGACATGGGCATAAGAGTTTATGTCAGAGTAGTGTTGAATTAACATGTAACACATACTGGTAGGACTTGGTATTGCCTGAGGCCCTGATTCCCGCGCTCATATCGGCGCCATCTTGAATTATTGTTGACACTTTGTTAACTTATTGGGACAATTCCCCTTTTTTTAATTTTATATCTCAAATCAAATTAAAGATTGAAAAATTCAGTCTCGGGCGGGACTTGCGGTTTGTAATAGCTGCCAGTAGATGTCGCTCACGTCCCCTCAAGACGCAACAGATTGAAAAATTCGTTCTCTGGCTAGTGGGCTCGGTAGCGAAATTGGATAACGCACTTCCCCGGTTTGGAAGGGTGCGGGTTCAAGTCCCGCCCGAGACTGAATTTTTCAATCTTTAATTTGATTCGAAATAGCACAACATGGCTGTAACATGTTCAAAATCAATAATATTTGAAATTATATCTCAAAATTGACACGATAACAAATTATGGTGTAATCTGATAATGCGAACCGTGAATGAATTCATCGCCTATTTCGACTACACCTACCGCTTTGTTAGAAAAGTAGTCAAATAAGCATGATATTAATTTGTACCTAAGTATTATAAGTGTGTATGGTAAACACAGATGCACTCTCTCGTCCTAATCATGTTTAATATGCACCTAACGCATTTAATTTTATAACCTATACCTATGTATATCCCCATAAACTAGTAAGCTAAACCTGGTTTTGCCTGCGGGCTTGATGCTCTCGATACATCACGTCGCCATATTGAATTATTGCTTCTCATTATTTATAGAGCGATAAAATCAAAATTATTTTTAACTTTTTTCATCCCTTTTTTGCAAGTTAATAACTAAAGAGAACTACCATGACATGAATGAAATATAAACTACATAAATAATGAGTAAATGTAGATATTTTATTAAGATAAATAAAATAAATGAGTCATGATAGTCATGAATTAGGTATAATCTATGTCCATCTAGGTTTAATATGGCCCTCTGTCTCTAAACCCATACTAAAGTTTGATGCCTTTACACTGAAGAGGGATTCTATACACTACAGTAACTTAATTTCTTACTTTTTTAACAATAATACAATATTATTTCACATTACTTTAACATGGTAGCCGGAGCAGTTGCCCACGGGCATTGAAAACCTCGCTCATCGGGACGCCCCGCCATCTTGAATTATGGTGTCCCATTATTTATTGCCCCATTTATCTACGATAATATTAAATTTACAATTTAAACGTAGTGTAAATATATTTTCGTGCATATAACATTAAAATTCCGCTGGAAAGACTACCTTAGATAAATAATATGAACAAATTAAATCACATTCCAACATCTTCCATCGTAACTTAACTTATCTAGGTTAAGTTAGTCATATGTTAACGAGCTAGGTTCATTAGCACGGTGATCAGGTTTGGTCGGAAATCGAACTCGCGACCGCTTCCTCACTTTCCAATCCACAACATCTGAACTAAAAGGGAAATTGAGTTATGTCGTATGGATTATTAGCTAATGAAAGTAACTGTATAGTTCGTAGTTGATTCTGAACAATCCAAATGAAATGAATAAGATGATTAGTGTAAAGGTAAGCGCATATTAGGATGGGCCGCATCGCAACGGACAATTTTTGCTTCGCACACTAGAGCGGGAAGGTTCGCAATTCGCAACGCCAGTTTGACGTAATAATGGCAGACGTATATAAAAAGTTCCGCTTGGTATAGCACACTACGAACGGGCCGTCCCGGGCCGTATCTTAGCGCACGGACGGAAATCCGCCGCCCAAAAATACGACCCGCTCCGCCCCGTATCGTAGTATACCTACGTTAATTCATATAAATTGTGTAGAAGTGATTTGGGCGAATATTTGCGCTGCGGCCCGACCCGATGCGGCCGTCTGGCACATCTAACCTTGCCTAACCCTAGGGAACTTTCACACTCTCCTACGTCCAAGCTTCAAAGACTTCAAACGCAGTCATTAGACACATGATTGTTACGTCCCTATACATTTTACAATACCTAGTACTAGTACAGGTACAGATATCCAGTGGGAACGCATTCCAGTGCGACTTGTAATTACCTTACTCTGTTACGTACAGTGAACCGCTGTAGTCTGTACTTTGCTGACCAGTTTATACAACAAGTTGCCCGTGCTACTCAAAAATATTACATGCTACAAGTTGACAGGTTTTAAGGGAATGATCAGATCTTGAAACTGATCAACTTTTTCTACGGGACCAACATCGAAATCGCGGAAAAGCATCAGGTGTTTCATATAAAACTGCAAACCTACCTGCTCGACCCAAATGTATACTGATTTATGTTTCGAGTTTCCCGTGAATATTGATAGTTTGATGGTCTGATCATCCTCTTGAAAACCTTCGGCTAAGATATAACGGAACGGACGGATTGAACGATGGCCGGACGGATTGGAAGGACCTATAATCATTATCTAATATGAATGCTCATAGCCGATTTCGAGAACAGCGACAGCTTTATAAAAATCAATCAGGTGCCTATACGCAAAATGCACAAAACACATAAATTCTCTCGTCCTTACCTCCGGAATCTGACTTTGGTCATAATGGCCCACAGTGGCCTTATTAGAGCATCGTGTGGTATTACATAATATGAGAAATGGGCATTAGAGTTCCAAATATGGATACAATAAGGGACATTTTGTAACAAGTTGTCAATTTTATCAAATGTGGTGTTTGTGGATGATTAGCGTGAGTATACTTTGTTTGCATGATATCATTTCTATTTAGACCATTTTTTCTAACGCATCTGCGTGGCGAACTGTACCTAATAATATACTGAGAAGTAGAAACGAAGGAAACATGGTGCGTGCGACTGTACAATTAGCTCTAATATAAACATTACCTGTCACTGTTTGACACCCACGTTCGTGCGGAACAAAAAACTATTTAACTTTTTCTAAGTTTTATATTATTTTTAACCTTAAGGGAATAGACATAGTGAAGACATGATACATTTAGTTTTATAGTGTTATTAAATGTTTTAATAGATTTTAAACTTAGTGAGTAAGAAGATAGAGTTAGAATTTTAAAGGTCTTCAATATTTAAACCTTTTTTATCAATCAAGTTGAAACGGTTTGCGAAATAGGATTGTTAAAGTGATATGGATTAAAAGCTTTGTATTAATTTACATACATTGTTATGTTGTTTGCATCTTCAGGTTGAAATCGAAGTCGTTGGCAAGAATTTAAACAAACAAAAAAACAATAAACAGCTGATTTTCCTTTATGATTCCAAGTTTGCTATTCGCCCCCATATTAAAAGCTTTTCAGTATGATGTGTAGAGTCTAAGTTTAAATTAATGCCAATGACTTTAATTCAAAGCCTGTATAGATAGATTAGTAGGGTAAGGGGAGGTTATTCCGTGATACACCTAACAATTTTTGTTATAACTCAAATAAAGATTAACTGATTGATATGGGATATTGTTTAAAGTTTTGGGCATATATTTGATCTTTATTTATGAATACACTCAGTTTGATACTAGATTCTTCATTCATAAATTTGTAATATTTGCTTGGTGATAAAGTGACATAGGTAAATTCGTGGTAAGGTATGGTAATTTCGTGACAGTGGATAGGTAATATCGTGATAGACCAAACTCATAGGATTTCGAAATAATACATACTGAAATAGGTAATACCAAAAAATCCTTTTTAGGAACAGAACGTCATACGTTAATCCTAGAGTAAAACGCCTTTCTAGAAATATTCTAAATAACCAGCTGCTTATGAATCCTATATTTCTGCACAGTCATAAGAGTCATAACATTTAATATAGTATAGGTCATCTTCATCAGGAGCAATTATTCAATGTCAGAATATAATAATGCTACTTCACAATGTACAGGGTGTTAGGGTAAACAGTTACACTACATGAGGGCTGATTGTACCCTTGATACTGAACAACTTTCCCAAAGAAATCTATAAGATTATTAACAAAAAAAAATTGAGCTTCCATACTAAATGCAATCAGTTGATCGAAAGTTTGTATGAAAAGTTTTTTTTTTAATTGCTATACGGTTCATAGGGAAAGTTGTTCAGTGTCATGGGTAAAATCACCCCTTAAAGTAATGCAACTGTTTACCCTAACACCCTGCATACAATAAATCGGATAAATACAAACATTATAATTTTTTCTCAACTTCTTTCCCGTTTTTTTTATTTTCTTTTTTCTTTTCTGGCTTTCTTCTCTTCTTCTGTGTAGGTACTTCAACTTCCGGTTCTTTTGTTGGCTTAGATGGGTCAGTGAAGTTGGTAAATAGTTCGTGTCATGATAAAAAAAACTAAGTCATTCACGCATAGCATAGACTAAAATACAAGATTAAAGATGTATATAAGACGATACAAACAAAATAACCCCTAAAATTATACTTTAAGATGATTAAAATTAATTGACAAAATACCTCTATCAAATCACAAAAAAAATTTGCAAAATCACTTAAAATATTGCACACCTAACTTAAGGATATTTGAATGAAAAATTCTTGAAATCCAATGCACAATTTATATCAATCTGTTCGTAAAACATTTAGCTATCAGTTTAATACCACATTCTTTAAATATATTACTTATTTACTAATTAAAACTTCATTTAATTGTCTACTGTCGTCATTTGTCACAGCTGATTGCGATTTCGCCCTTCGTTCTGAGAAAAAACTCATTGCAAGCTTGTTTCAAAAGCTACTGAGCTGAGAATCATACTACTATCTTAAGCACACTTTACTGCATGTACATACGCGGTTTTGCGTCAATTCCTTTACGGGTTAGGCAGCGGCAGACGTTTAAAAAATTATCACGAAATTACCTATATCGCGAAATAACCTCCCCTTACCCTAGCTGTAGTGTCTGTGTATGTCCAAATTGAATACAATAATAATTACCTATGCCTTCAAAACCAGCGAACCCGTTTGATATTGCTCTATGAAATCAACTGTTTTATCGGAGGCCAATTTTGCTCAAATTCTGAAAAACAATAAGAGTACAATAAGAGTTCTTTAATTATGTTTAGCCATCCGTGGATGGTTTTCTGGATTTTTAAATTCTATTTTTTTTTAGTACAGTCTTTTCTCTTTTGTTTCTTCTGCCTTACAAACCTTTTTACTTGTTTAATTGCTATACTGTCTCCAGCCTAAGTACCAGGAAGACAGAACCCCAAAGGAAACTATAATCACATCACAAAACAACATTTACCAACAACAGAACTGTTTGCAACATAAATTCACTCTTATTCCCATATCATAAAGTCTGCAAATACTGCATTAGATAAACTACAGTTAATAGGAAATGTACAATTAGAATCATTAAGATGATTTTGTAGAATGCACAGTTGTTAGTATGTTATGTTAAGTATAATTTTGTCTAGACGTTTGTGGGAATCATCCTAGTCACGTCATGGGCCGTTAGGTAATAAATTAATGATAGAGTTACACTCAGTTGCAGAAACGCTCATTAAAGTAAATCCTCGATTTAATGTCCTGCTAGCTTTTACTACGTCAACAAAACAAAAAGTGACAGCAAGAGATTTAATGGATTATTAACTTTAATGAGCGTTTCTGCAACTGACACTTAGTTATACAGGGTGAAATTAATATCATTAGCATCCTTTTAAACTAAGAGTCTACCCACCAAACTGAACAACTTTTACTATGGGAGCAAACCAATTGGAGCAAAAAAAATCAGCTGTTGCATACATTTGTGTCGCGAAGGCGTTGCAGTTTAGTATGGAGCAGCTGATTTTTTTGTTGCTCCCATCTGTTTGCTCGTTGTTCAGTTTGATGGGTAAAATCTTAGTTTAAAAGGATGCTAATGATATCAATTTCACCCTGTAGTTATAACCTGCAGGATCACACTTGCTGTAATACTCATACTTTCACTGATAATAAATGTCTGGTCAAATGTCTAGTGCTAATTAGTAGAGATTTATAAACTGGGACATAAGAGAGGGTATAATAAAGCACTCTGGTAGTATTTTATGGGGTGGTTTAGAGTATCAAACTGATCAACTTTCACTATGGAGTCAGCATCTAAATATTATTAAAAAAATCAGCTGTTTGATACAAAACTTTAGTACCGACTCTTATAATATTCTGTGGTACCGACTCTACTTTAATGTATAAATAACTCCAAAGCTCAATGAATGGTGTAAAAAACCATCCGTATCTAATCTAAACTATTATAAAACTGTAACAGAAATGTGTCTGCACATTGAAGATATGTACAAAAAAAAATTACGACATGGTTTTTACCTGTGCCTGATTCCAAATCACCAATTTTTGGATTTTTTGTGTGTCTGTTTGTTTGTTTGTTTGTTTATTTGTTTGTTTGTTTGTTCGAGTATCACGCAAAAACTACTGAACCGATTTTTATGAAACTTTTTTTGTTTGATAGCTTATCATCTGACTTAAAATCTGGTATATAATTTATGCAGACGAAGTCGCGGGTAAAAGCTCGTAATAAATATACTTACTGATGGTTTAAAATAGGTTCTTCTATTAAGAAGGCTCATATATAGGATGGACAATTAAATGGGACTCTTACTTAAAAGAGTGCTTCAGACCATCTAATTGAACGACTTTCACTATGGGACCAACACTGAAATCGCGAAAAAATTCTGTTGTCCCATACAAAACTGCGAACATAACTCGATTGAAATGAATGGGACAGTAGATTTTTTTTCTCTATTTCGATATTGGTCCCATATAGAAAGTTGTTCAGTTTGAGGGTCTGAAGCACCCCTTTAAGTAAGTGCCCCATTTAATTTTACACTCTGTATAGTGACCAAGACTTCTTCTTTGAAGTCTTTTTATTACTTGTGAAAAGCCAGCTTTCCTTACAATTGTTTCTGGTCACTCCAAAGGAGATTTACAGTTGTAAATTTACGTACGTCAGTCATAAGCCTATTCAAATCTCTGCGTTACATATAAAAATTTACATAAAAGTAACAGTGAAAGTGACCTACGATTGGTGACTTGACACTAGCCACTTTTTAAATTAACAAGTCGGTCTTTTATTAGAAACATCACTTAGCGAGATACTAACAGACTATAAAATGGCAATTTTATGTTGTTTGGATAACCTTTGAACGATATACTTTAATAGTAATAAAATGTTTATTGCGTTCTTAAAGTTTCCTCTGTGCTTTTATTTCTGCAAAAACAAATACTTACGTATACTGAATCGTATTCGATCTATTTCATCTATTTATATTTACAATATTTACACGCTTGACTCATATTGGGGTAGACAGAAACAATAGTTCACTCACAGACTCTATACTTAGGTACCTGAAAATATAGGTACCTCTATAACTTTTGACATGTTTAACAATTTATTTTTTGTCAGATATTCGCGGTCGATAATTATAATTATACATATTTTTGGAACTGCGTTGGAAAAGTTCTCCCAGTAATGCACATTTATTATAGTGTCTGACAATTACTACAGAATAACAGAATACAAAATAATACAATAGCTAATTATTATATTAGTATCTTTCGTAAGCGCGTCACGCTGCATGAGATCTCTCCATGGGGTAATCACTAAATTGTTCTAGGGTTGTCCCTATCAGCCACACTCCCAAAGAGGTGTTGCTACTTATCCATATTGTCACGCCATATTCCCATGGACGTAGGCAGAGACTACGGGTTGCCACATAATGATTCGAACACCATATTTCGTCTCATTTATACATCTTTTCATGAACTTTCGTATGCTCACTTTATTCCTGTGACCGATTAGCCTAAATAAAAAGTTACAATTAGTTTTAGCGAATATTTAAAAGTAATTGATTCTTGAGAAACAATTTTGTGGTTTAACCCTTAAATCACAGTAAAATGAAGTGTAACCCTTGGACTGCAATTTCCAAGACGCACTAACATCAAAATCAATTGTTCGTCGCGTAGATCTACCTTCAAATAGTTCAAAGGTTACAAAATATCACAATGACATACAAAAAAAAAACGATTGACTACAAAAATATTTGAGACTATTCATCATACTACCTAAAACGTAATTTATTTTGCAAATTAAATTAAAACAAGTTTTTTAATATTTTTCTGCCCACATCGTAAAGGAAATCATTATAATTAGATATTTATTTTGACAGAAAACACCAATCGTCAATATTTCACAAAACTTTTTTGGCACTTCGACACTCATTTAATATTAATGTGATAAGATAATGATTAAATATTACTTGTTTATAAACGTAGAGACCGATTAATTTTTTTGCTTATTTGAATAAATAATAGCCCATGCTAAGATCCTGAGATCCTGTTACTCCTGAACCGTTTTGTACTGCAGCCAACAGACGTAATTCTTAATTCTTTATTGTGAACATAGTGCACATTATACTCGTAGTATTGCCCATGGCGTTGCCCGGGGATGACTCTAATTGATCTTGGAACCCGCAACTTTAATCATAGAAGATAGGAGGAGTCGGAAAAACAAATATCCGACTTCCCTCCATTACAAACTGGAGAAAACCATAGGCAACAAATAGGAATCCATGCTAGCATCATCCAATGGACTAACAATGCCTTTTTATCTTCTAACTATACGTTTAAATGTTAAAAAGGTGTGCAATGATTGCATTGCATTGCATGAGTGAAAAGTTTATATTTCTATTAATTGTAATAGAAATATAAGCCTTTCGAAATCCATAAACCCCCACAACATGACTACCATAAAAATCATAACAGCCAATAAAATCTGGCATGTCTAGTTAAATCTAGTTTTAACTGAATCACAGGTGGATTTCACCTGTAAATAACAATCATCATAACTTCCTTACATAAGTCTGAACCAGTTTAATATACGGTCCACTTTGTGAAGGTGTACGGAAAAGGTATTTTATTATTTGTTCGCGGGAAGGTGGAAAAATGTGCTAACTTGAGAAACGTTAGAAAATAAAATGATACCTACTAAATTATTTAAAGCAATATAAATGTTGCGATTAAGCACCGGTATCCCGGAATCCATTTGAGATCCCGGGACTACAGTACTTAATTCTCCAGGTACCTACAGTACACCAGCGATTCCTGAAGTGGATTCTACGGAACCCAAGGGTTGCATCAGTTCCATGGAACAGTCAACTGGGTTCTGCGAATTAGTAACATTTGTCAAAGGTGCGTCCAAAATGGACCGCATGAGCAATGCCGAGTTTTTATTATTATTTCAAAAGGCAGAATCTTTTATTTACTATCATTTGGTGTGGGGTTCCATAAAATAGAAAGGATTTATTGAGTTTTCCATGGCATTGAAAGTTTAGGATCCGCTGCACTGTGGATACTATTGTGTGGTTCTAGTGAATTGGCATCGTTAGTGCTAGAGTTAGAATACCGTAGTAGCCAATATAAGTTAACAGTGCTGTAAATGTCTTCGGAATGCCGAGTGCCATAATGCCGAGTCGTTATGTTATTCCCGACTCTGATTTTAAGTGATACATTTACGAGAAATCTGAGATAGTTTTATTGTAGGCTGAGAAATAGTCCGTATAATACATGACTTACGGGCTTATTCCCTTTCGGGGTGGTCAGGAGACGTAAATGTGGTTAACTTTTAAATACATAGATACATACCTACATCGAACCTCCTTTTAAAAGGTTCTTTTTGTGGTAGATATACCCAGTTTTCTGACTTTCTGACCATCCCGATGTTTACGGTCGGGGTAAATATTTGTATGATGAATGAATCTAAACTATTATAACACTGTAACAGAAGTGGGTCTGTACATTGAAGATTACGATATTGTTTGTTTGTTTGTTCGAGCATCACGCAAAAAGTTCTGAACCGATTTTAATGATCTTTTTTTGTAAGAAAGCTTATGATTTGACTTAAAATCTGGTATACAATTTGGGTAAACTCCAGTAGAGAATAAAATCCCGACGATTAAGGGAATTTTGAACTCGATCCCGGGATTCACAAATCAAGCAACGATTACCACCTGCTATCAAAACCAATATCACTTCAAAACGTCGATTTTAAACAAACAAACAGTCCTTTATACTATACCCATTGGATTGAAGACGCACCCACCGAGCGCAGCGGCAGCGCCAGCGCCGGCGCACGATTTAATAACTTTCTTAATTTATAGCACTATTAACAAGGAGGTATAAATACTTTAATTTCTGTGTTCAATTACTTTTAACGGCCCCGTTAAAATGAGGACACTGGTAGTATATTATTTTTAAAACTTTCATGGGTCTTGTCTGTAAGCCAGCTTCGTTGGACCCCTGGAGGACGATCGCGCTCATTTAAAACAACCAAGTTCAATCCTAATACAATTTCAGTTCTAATCACATTGCAATCCAATTATACATACTATTCGACTGTGCTGAATTCCGCATCGCGCTAAACACTATGTGACTGACAGCCTTTCTGAGTGCATAATTCTCTAAGTGTCACATCGCTGTCATAAACATCGACGAGCCCGCATCCTTCAGATCGTCGGAGACTCGGAGATTTTATATGAGTTGACACATGAAATTGAAAACTCGCCGATATGTTTCAACGATGAAATTACTAGTAAGGTTGTGACGATGTTTGCTCTAAGTGAATTGCCAAAGATTTTTTGTCGTATAGACCAAAAAAAATCTTTGTGAATTGCATTGCCGAGCGATATGTCAAAACGTCTCTAACGGCTGTCAAATGAATAGCGCAATTGCTCTCGTGGTAATAATATTTTAAAGATAAATACCTTTTACCTGAGCGATACTAGATGCTACAGACCATGCTACAGCGATATCAGATAAAGGGAAAAATAGAGGGTATAAAAGAAGCGTCGGTCGGTATTCCACGAATGTCATGGCTCGCGAACCTGAAAGAGTGGACAGGCATCGCCAGCATCGAAGATACGCATATGCAGCATGCATGCATATGCAGAGCTGACTGCAAACCTCCAGTAATGGAGAGGAACCCGAAGAAGAAGATAATAACTCTTTTGTTCATCTTACTTCTTCTTTTCGTGTCAGATTTGTTATATCACATGACAATCACTCACTCAATTCGTCTTACTTAAAGAAACACTAAAAGCTCTTCCACTAAAATATACTGTGGCCACGTAGCGTGGTCCGCGGTCGATCGTTTCAGTCGTGTCAATTTTGCGCGACTTTTCTATGTCGCGATGCCATGCTATCGCTAAAGATTTCGTGTTCCGTTCATTCGTTAACACAATGTTGTATAGAAGCATGTTAACAGTTTAGTCTAACTGTACGTGGATTACACTTAATAACAGCGAGTACACTCAACACGGAAACGTCTAAGTGCAATTATTTGCTAGAATTAACCGATTATTAACCTTTATTAAGCTGTGATTTCCTGTGCTTTCTCGGCGGTACAAGTCATAAGCTGTAAGCTGGTATCGCACTGATATCGATCCCCGCAACCCAATCTACCGCGTAGTCCCGGCAGCACCCTATGCTGAAGTGAAGCCCGACTCCAACTGTCTTCATCTGTGTTGCTTCATACAATTTAGTATTGTCCAGTTTCATGTGCAAAAAGACTGCGCTCAAAAAGAACGTCGTCTGTTTTGCACATTAGTTCTTTCACGGATTCTGTTGACCGCTTCGACTTCCTGTTGTGGTACTAGTGTCCGCTTTTATTATTCTGTTGTTATTGCCAGCAGGTGCACCTTGAGCAATGCTGTAAGTTTCACTTTTAAAAAAAAGTTGTACTTAGTAATAAAATCAATACAAGTATTGCAGTCAGTATACATATACTGCTAGTTTTAGACCATAGGCCTTGCTAAATGATTTCGACCTTCACGACCTTCACAACAGTATACATTTTAAAAGTTTATCCCATCGGGTATCGGTTCTACAAGACATAAAATCATTCACCATAATAAAGTCATACCTATAATTGTCTATCATGAAAAAAGTTAATGAGGAATATTATGTTAAGATAAAAGTTAAATACAAATAATTCGTTTTCTAGATAACAAACCTCTTGTCCCACGTAACTTGTACCACACACACACGTAACACCACTAACTGCGCACATGCGTGGTGCCGTGGTCTGCACGCACGTTTATCATGAGTGTTGTGGCGTCCCAGTGCATCTACTGCATTTTAGTGTATTTCAGGAAAGGTGAGATGAGATTAATCTAAAGTTACACAGATTTCTGCATCTTACGAACATCTACGAAGTAGAAATACTAACCGTCTAAAATTAAATTTTTATTTGGAGTCTGATAGATTTTTTCAATTTTAAGCTCAACCCCTTTTGAGGTTAAAATGTCATCACATCAATTTTATGGTGAGAAGTAGCGACTCGACAAGTAGCGGTACACTACTTTCACCTGCACTGTACCTTGAGTATGGGCATTACTCGACATTTTTTTTTTAATACAGATACTTATTTTCTAAGTAAACAGTGATAAAAAAATGTGCAAGTGAGAACAGGGTACAGCTGAAACTCAGGCCTGCGCTTGCTGTGATCTCTGATCAGATCGGCATCTTAACTTTGAGTTAAGACTTTATTTCCCTTTTCAGGGAAACTCTTTCTCATGTCATATTACAACTTAGGTACCTACTTCTATTTTCTGCTCCCAAGAATAATACCTACGACTAGTAACTGTCTAAAAAACCAAGCGAAAAAACTATCAGAATCAAATCTTGACAGCCGTGTATAATTAAAAGTACAGATTAAAACAGTATCTCACCGCCACTTTTTTACTTAAAAGATTCAGTTAATTAAAGTTTTTAGTTAATTCCAGTTAAAGGCATTGCCCTTGGATGCATTAGAGCGGAAATTACTTCAAATTACGCCATAAATTAACTAAAAGATTGTAATTAGAAAAGCAAATAGTTTATTTAAACGTTTGATTAGTCAACATTGAAGCCGATGGATGGTGCCTACTCTACCTAGTATAGTTTGTGTGAACTGCCATGACACGTGGTTCTGTCTACCCCATTCTTTCCCTTGGGAAAACTTTGGGATATAGGTTTCTGATACAATATAGCGGGTCCATCTTAATATTCTGTGGTCCCTGGCATAGTATATTCGGTAATAATAATACTTCGTTCACTTCGTTGGCTTGTTCATTGTGGAAAGTTGAAAGAAGTTGTATGAAAACGTGAAGAAATGGTTGACAGGGGTCGCCCTAGACAAGCCTACGCTAATCTTGTTGGAGCCTACTTAAGACAGGCCAAGTGAAACTTACCTCTGAAACCGACAAGCATTAGGGAGACCTGCACAAGAAATTCTGATGTGTATGTCAAGTCCACCAATCTGCGAGGGCACGCGTGGTGCATTAACGTAAAATACATCGAGAGACGAGTGTCATGTTACGAGACGCGTGTTAAGTATGAATGTGGATGGCTGTGGTAGGAGAGGAAGGACGAAGAAAAGATGGATGGATTGTATGAATGATGATATGTGTAAGAAAGGAGTGAGTGCTGAAACGACGGCTAAGAGAGACGAATGTAAGAGGGTGACATATTGCGCCGACCCCAAATAATGGGAACTGGGCAAGAGAATGTTGACGTCCTTCTTGATAAAGAGTAGACCTGTGCTTATGCCCTGCATAGGTATAGGTTGATTATGTTGATGGTGAAGGCCAAAGCAAAGGCCAAACAGGCCAGGTCCTTCGTGGAGGAATTCTTTTAAGGCCGCGCTCTATTTTTTCCCGTGTGGATTCATCATCTTATCGTGTAGCAGAGCCATGGTTTCAGAGTTTTTTCAGACCGCCTCACGGCCTCTGACGTAGTTGTTATGTAACGACTACTACCACCTGTGTGACAAATCACTAGGTGTCCCCCGTGGGAATCGAACCCACGCCACGACCTCCGTGTCGAGAGCCCAATGCTCTTAACCATGTGAACACGGAGGCAGTAGTGTATGGATGGCAACTATCGAATGTGTGTCAGCAACGGAGCATGTGACTATCAATTGTCTCTGCCTACCCCAGTGGGACGTAGGCGTGAGTATATGTAAGTATTTACAAGCAACCAGATTGATTTCTCATGTCAATCTCGTCCGTGACTCGGCTTGCTCACTGCGGTACGCTCAGATCTCGCTATCTCTCTACATCTCGTCCGAGATACAATCGAGATACGTATCGATTCATCATTCGATTGTCGGCCATTGATATACGGATGTTGGAGGCACTGAGATTGATTTGTGATTAGGTTATGCTGTTGCTTTTACGATAGAAAATATAGGCTAGGAAATAATATCCATTTGACCGATGTTAAACAAAGGGAAGGAAAACCTAACCTAACCTAAAAAAACTCTTTCTACAGAATCAGGGTAGCGTAAATGTCAAGGCGTGTAATTGCGTTTGCGTCTACAATTTATTACAAATTATTGCAAAACTGAAAAGTTGGAAAATTTTGACAATCTGTTTTTGGTTGGACGCGCTATGAACTTGAAGTAACTTACCTATTTGGTTTTGGCTGATTTCTGGCCCCTCTACCCTCTCGTGGAATATAGCGTGTAAGTGACAGCCAGCAAATACTGAAACGGCGAACTCAGACCATCAGAAAAGCGATAAAAAAACAGCTGCCCATACATTTTAGTTGGGTAGGTACAGCAGTTTTTTGATAATCTGAGTTCACCGTTTCAGTATTTGCTAGGCTGTCACTTACACCCTATATAGTCGTGCGCATGTGCATGTAAGAAACCTACGACTTTTTTCTATTTCTAAATATAACGAGAATCTCGACAAATTAGTCGGATAGTTACCACACAGTAAAATTAGCTGCCATAACATTCTAAAACCATAATTCTAATTTTTAATGAATTCTCGAACATGTAGAGAGATTTTATTGAACTAAACCACCTTTGATCCTACCGTGAGACGCAACTGTTGGCGGACTATAAGGCTCTGAACGTTGCTCGACTTTTTTTAACTACTCGTAGCTTGTACGCTAAAGCATTGAAATAAGTACCGATAGATGCCGCAATTTTTTGAAACTTGCAGATATTTTCAGGGGTCTTTTACTATCTTTTACTATCCGATTCAATCGGTATCAAATCGACATGGTGTTTTTTGGAAGTTCTTAGCAATTCTGCTTCTTTCAGACATTGTGATGATCACAAAATCAAAATATTACTTAAAAATTACCTAGTACAGTCATCATTTGATTTACACGTACTTCTCCCGTTTAAATAATCCCAGAGAGTTTGTTCGAAAATAAATATTGTGACCTAAGACATAATGTTTTTTTTCAACTTTCATTGGGTTACAGCGAACTTTTGTAATTATTAATTAATTACAATTTTTATGCAGCATGACATTTAGTAAAAAACAGAATATAAGATCAAGATGATGCGCATTATGCAGATGAAACGATTAATGCATATACATGCAATTTAAGGCTGAATAAATGAAATTAAATTATATGAAATAGTCGACCTACGTTCAGAGCCTTAAACAAATTGGTCTCAAACTCGGCAAAGTATTTACGACCTAAACATCGGCGGCGGGTTATAAAGATATAAAGTTGTTTCTTTCGACACGTCCCGCTTTCTTTGATTGTATTCCAATCCAAAATACGCGGGAAAGTTTATAATGCCACCCACTGAACAGTTTTGTAATAGGATTTTTAAACATCCTTAGGTACCTTTAAATTTTTACATTTATTTCGTTGCTTGAAAGTGAATTGAACCAGAAGTGCGATTTTGGAAAATCATACGAGCGATTTGGCAGTAGAAAGATGCATAATCTCCATAGTAATTTTGACGTTTTCTACTGCCAAGTCGCTCGTATGATTTTCAAAAATCGCACTTCAGAGTGTATTACTATCGGTTTAAAATAACAATGTGCATGACCTCGCTCGCAAATGTGACTTCACTCAATCACACGAACTTCACTCGAGTCATTCAAATGATTGTTTCCTTTGCATAGAGTCTACATTCCTTTGTCAACCGAGTGAAGTTATCCAACGGCCCTTCAAGGTCATGCACATTGTTATTTTAAACTGATAGTACTTATTTATTTTTAGATTTCCGTACCTCGAAAGGAAAACACGGAACCATAATAGGATATAATAATAATAATAATAATAAATATCTTGGACAATGTCACACAAATTATCTAGTCACATTTAAAGTACCAGAATCTAGCCTGGACTTGTATTATGATGACTAGACAACGATATAGAATACATATATAGATACAAACATCCATGACTCGGGTACAAATATTCATATTCATCATACAAACATTTGTCCCTTACGGGATTCGAACCCGCGACCCTCGGCACAGCAGGCAGGTTCACTACCGACTGTGCTACCGGGCCGTCGAAGGATCACTTTTTTGTCCATCTGTCTATAGTGTCTCAAGCTGTCCGTCTGTCAATAACCATTTTTCTTCAAACTTCTAAGTTGACGCAATCAAAAGATACAGCCGTTTGTGTCACATATTTTGATACTAAAAAGCTCACTCATCAAATCAAAACCTATGGAGTACTCTCCGTTGACCTAGAGTACTAGAATCTTGAAATTTGGCAGGGTAAGACCTTTCATATGACATTCTCACACACGAGTAAAGGAATAAATCTGACAATCGTTAACTTGTAGTTAGCTCTCACGCCTAAAGACGGATGCCTATGCCCAACAGTGGGGTGTCTAACCACTATAAATTACTTATTTACTCTTCAATTTTGAATGGCTTAGGGTTAGATTGAACAACTAGGTACTCTTAGTTAAGGTGCCAATTTCTCAATCATTCAACCGTGTCGAGATCTTTGCCAATAGATAGCCAGGAAAAAGATTGTCGCTCTAGGAAAAGTTAGTTTACAAGATTGTTTTTGTTTAGTTTGGCATTGTCGACCACAATAGAATTCAAAATACAACTTTCGTCCGTAAATAGAATTATAAACTGTGTGAATTAAACTATGTTGTGACCAGCAGTGCTATTTTTTAATCTCACACGTCCTAATTCATATTCGAAAGTGACATAAATTCCATATCGTTTGGCATCACTTTCGTAATCGAATTAGGATGTGTGACTTTCATATACACTCCAGACAAGAACAACAGCGCAATGCCAATGCTTAAAATTCCTACTGTATTCCGACTGCGCTAGGAGTGCGATTTTTTTTTTTTTTTTTTTTTTTTTTTTTTTGCGTTTAAATCAGCAGTAGAAAGATTTCCATAGTAATTTTGATATTTTCTACTGCTGATTAGAACGTGTGGTGTTCAAAAATCGCACTCCTGGAATGCAATTTTTTTATACGCAGTGTTTTTGGCTAGCCACCTACACACCTACTTGTCACATGATTCCGCCCAGAGACCTTCCAAACCTTCTTAAATACATACACTTAAAATCTGGTAAGTATATAATTTGTGCGGACGAAGTCGCGGGTTAACACTAGTAGTACATAAAACTAGCAACTTCCTTGCAAAATTTAGTCGAGTCAAAATTAGAATCAGAATTGTTACAAATTCTGATATATTTGAAAAATTGGTACCGTATACCGTAACCACATTTAAAGGATTTCAAACACGTTTTGACAGTTGTATGTGTGTTTGTTAGACTGTCCAATTTGACATCTGTGTTACACTCTCATTTAAATTATTCATGAGCTGAGAGTTACATGGGAAGATACGGCGGTTATAACAATATCTCAAATTACAATCAATTTTTATACCCAACACACGACCGAATTCCCTTTAGAGGTGATGAGGTGAGCCTATGAAAATTTTGTATAAAGTGACTTTGGTCACTTTAGTGTGCCCCACAGTCACGGTAAAAGAAAGAGTATTTAGTACTAGATACAGTACAGACTTTCCCAGCACCTCATCAATTTCTTACGTCACCCTCTGGCAGGATCGTGGCGTAAAATATATAAAGCGTATTCCTGTTTCGCTCGCACTCACTCAGAATAATAGCACATGCTTACATCTTCCCTTAATTTTTTCCTATTTATATGAAATGACAGCTAAGTGTCCAAGGTGATAACAGATAGTACGGACACTCGTTATGATGATGACTTACATACTTTTGTTTCTGTGGCGCTACAACCCCTGGTGGGTCCCTCCTCTACGATTGAATTCCCATCCGATCCCATTCCCATCTGTCACAATCCCTGGCTTACCTTCTCCAGATGTGGAACTCGCCTGCTTGTCGGTCTTCTACAGATTGTACTTCGGTGAGTGCGCTCAAGAGCTGCATGAGCTCATCCCACCTTCCCCTTTCTACTATCGGACTTCCAGACGCACCGCGGGATATCACGCCTTCTTGGTTGACACCCCACATATCCGCACCATGCGCCTTTCTGAATCTTTTATAATGCGCACAGCCAAGGAGTGGAATGCCTTACCTGCGTCAGTATTTCCGAGTACTTACAACCCGAATTCCTTTAAAGTACGAGTGAATAGGCATCTTCTGGGTAAGCTCGCTACATCTTCGACCCCATCTTTGTCCTGTGGACTAGATTTAGGTGAAGAGCAAACCCATCGATAGTAAAAAAAAAAAGATCTTTTAAACTACGCAACGGATTTTGATGCGGTTTTTTTAATAGATAGAGTGATTCAAGAGGAATGTTTATATCGGCATTGCACCCGCGCAAACCCGGGGCGAGTCGCTAGTTATTTTTAAATTTAGAATAGACCTTACCAGTTTTATGTAAAATAATAATCATTGCAAAAAGTCTCTTAATTCACATTAAATTCAAAGCACACTGCCTCCAACTCGAACAAAATAGTTAAAGCAACGTTTGTGGGTTCGCTTTAATACAATAACCTCAGTAGTTTGTATGCAAGTCACTGGCGACCCTGTGGCTACTGTGGGAAGGTCCGCCTGCGTGCATGTACTGTCCAATAACCTACGTAAGTTTATTACTTTTTATGTTATGTAGTAGAAAGATGTATTTATGTTAGTTCATGAAATAAAGACATACTTTTTCTCCGTACCTACACGTGTTTATAAATTATCGCAAAACTAGAAAGTAGTTTGTTTGGAATCGAGAGCATAATCGAATTATCATGGTTTCAACATAGGTAATTTTTTCCATAACATTAAATATTTTATTTGTTAAATTTACTGAACCCGATGTCAACCCATCGCACGGGCACACTCTCCCTACTAACTACCAAAACAAGATTATTAAAATGTATCCACGAGTACGTTAGCGCTTTCAGTAATTGCTGAAATTATATCAAATCATTTTTTCCTCGAATAACTTTAAGCGCACAGACGAGCGACACTTTGCGGTCGCCGGGCTTAGACAATTTATATAGGGACTCGCCTTGCGGTAGCATTTCCCCTCTGCTGCGGTATAAAAACAATTTATCTTGTGCATTTACATTCAATTTTATACCTTATCACTAAACGAGACGGCCTATAATAGCGAAACAATAACTTCGAACTTAGAACGTTTGGGGTTCACACGAGACTACTTTTCATGATTTTATCATTCAAAATTTGAATCTAAACCTATGGGGAATAAAATCCAAAGTTGCGGATTTCATGTTACCTCGCCTCCCGCAAAAAGTGGCAAAAATGTGTCTTAGTAGAATGACACGCCTAACTCGTCTCTATGTAAACTGCCTAAGTCGCCGGGTGTTGTGGAGGGTCGCGCGACCGTCTCGCGCGACGGTAAAATGTATGAGTGCGACGACGCTCTGCGACCCACAGAAAAGTGTCGCTCGTCTGTAAGAGCCCAAAATTTTAAGTATCAAAATAATGAAATTATTGTTTCAATCTAATTATTTTATTATATAAATCAGTTGGGGTGTATGACATTAACACGTTGTATAGACATTATAATTAAGATTTACATATAATTAAAAATAAAAACCTATGTAAAAAGATACATCAACCGTAGAAATTACCGTAGAAAAAAAAAATTGTTTCATCTTAATAACCATAAGTGAAACATGGATGTTCTGAGTTCTCAGAATAGTCTGACTATATTCCTCAGGGAATATAGTCGTGAGCATGCAGTTCAATTAGTGTATTTATTCACAAACATTATATATTAATGTTCACAGGACAAACTAACCGACAGAACTACAAATTGATAAAATTAAAACAAAACAATCCCACGACTGCACTATCGCTTTCTTTCTAACAATTATCATGTAATTCATTAACGTTATCCGTTATACCAGTTAACTAGTTAATAACGGTTAATTTTAACGTTACGTTGTGACAGTTATTATCAGTGAGAGTTATGTCTCTCTTTGTTTTGGATTCTAATTGTTTTTTTGTTTTGGGAACTGTAGATTTTAATCAATGTAATTTTGGTTTAAATAATATCTGTATTACCGGTAAAATCAAACCAACAACTAAATATACAAAGTCAGACCATTAAACTGAACAACTTACTCTAAGGGACCAACATCGAAAAACCGCCTTCAAAAAAACTAAAAAGTTAAAAAATAATATTGCAGCCGATGACTTTTTCGTTCGCATCATAAGAACATTAATTTGTTTTATCGAAGTCGCTGTCAAGCCGATTCGCGAAAGGGCTTGCATTAGTTTTTTGGCTTGACTTGACACCGACTTCTATAAAACAAATTAATGTTCTTATGATGCGAACGAAAAAGTCATCGGCTGCAATATTATTTTTTAACTTTTTAGTTTTTTTGAAGGCGGTTTTAATTTTTTGATAAAATTTTGTTTATTTCACAATTTTCAGTGGTGAATTCATTAGTTCGATTTGACAGTAGTGCTTCAAATTAACAAATGCACTAGTCGGCACTACGATTTTCGAAGGTTCCCCTCGATTTCTCTGGGATCCATCATCAGATCCTGGTTTCCTTATCATGGGACCACCCTTGGGATATCTCCTTTCCAACAAAAAAAGAATCATCAAAATCGGTTCATAAACGACGAAGTTATCCGCGAACACACATTAAAAAAAAAAAAAAAAATATACGGTCGAACTGAGAACCTACTCCTTTTTTTTGAAGTCGGTTAAAAAAACAGTTGTCCCATATAAATTTGGGTCGAGTAAGTTTGCAGTTTTGCATGGAACAGCCGATTTTTTTCCCAATTTTGATATTAGTTCCATAGAGAAAGTTGTTGAGTTTGATGGTCTGATCATCTCCTTAGAAAACCGTCAGCAAATTAAGAAGGATCCCTGTATATCGTACCTACATCTTTATATCCTTAGATCACCTTTTTTTACACAAACAAACAGAAGTGCGATTTTTGAAAATCATACGAGCGACTTGGCAGTAGAAAGATGCATAATCTCCATAGTAATTTTGACATTTTCTACTGCCAAGTCGCACGTATGATTTTCAAAAATCGCACTTCTGACACACAAAAATGTGTGATTTGTAGTCATGGACAGATGTCCAAATGAATGAATGAATGAATGAATAAAAAAATCTAGGTTGAGTTTGTATTGCAAAGATAAGGTTTAAATTACTCAACAAACTCAACCTAGATTTTTTTTACAAATACAATATTGAATTTCATGTTGTATGTAACGTAACTTAACTACATTTTTATAATAGTGTATGAGATTATGTACTAGGTATCTAAAGTAGGTAGATACTATAAGGTCTATCAAAATTAGCTGAAACTATTCAGACCATCAAACTGGACAACTTTCTCTATGGGACCAATTTCGAAACCGCGGTAAAAAAATCTCAGCATCTCGGCATCTCTCCATCTCATCTCAGCTCTGATCATCCTAATTTTGTTTGACCTTATATGGGACTAGGTACATAAGTTAGATAAACAAAAGATGGCTGACTCAATTAGGTACCTGTAAAGTTTCCTAAATTCGGCATCCGTGCGTGTTTTAGACGCGGTGGGCGCAGATAGTGTGGAATCGATCGAACTTCTAGTCTCAGGTTCAAATCCATTAAGCATAACAATAGAGATCGTGACGTGTCAACTTAACTATCGTGTAGCAGATTGATCTATTTATCATTTGGTATCGTTACTATGATTAATCGATAGTGTATAATTGGATCGTGATTAATTGATCCGTTTAGCTTTGATGTGATTTGTCATGCGTAAGAGCATTTATGGTATCGTAATTGACAGTTCAATGAGAAGTTTTCTAAGATTACAAAAACGGAAAAATAAACGTGGCAACTACAGTATATAGATGGCAATATTAATTAAATAAGAAAAAACCTGTTAAAGGTAAAAAAAATTCAAACTATAAGACATCTGTTTTTTGCATTTAAGTACATTGTGTAAAATTTTATATTATGTTACATATAATCTTAGGGGTGGTTTATGACATCAAAGCAGTCATGAAACTGAACAACTATCACGATAGAGCCAACAGCGAAAACGTATATTAAATAAATAATTAACGCTCACAGGCACATACATGTAATGATCCCAAGTAGGCTTTTGTTATGGGAATCATACAACAACGGCACAAACATTTAACATCCATGACCGAACCGGGATTCAAATCCAGGACCCTGGTTTGGCAGTCCGGCGTGGCGACCATTAACCATACCATACGTTTTCTAAGGAACCTCATACTTAATGTATAAATAAATAAATAAATATCTTGGACAATGTCACACAAATTATCTAGTCACATTTAAAGTACCAGAATCTAGCCTGGACTTGTATTATGATGACTAGACAACGATATACAATACATATATAGATACAAACATCCATGACTCAGGTACAAATATTCATATTCATCATACAAATATTTGTCCCTTACGGGATTCGAACCCGCGACCCTCAGCACAGCAGGCAGGTTCACTACCGACTGTGCTACCGGGCCGTCAATGTATTGAACAGTAATTTTTTTTTTCGCTGTTTCTGCTCTATATTAAAAGTTATTCAGTTGTATGTTCTGTAGTACTCCCTTTAATATTATGATGAAGATATTTAATTTTACACGAAGATATTTAATTTATTTTTTAAATTTATAATTATTGTTTTACTGTCACTATTTTATCCCATTTGTTGTATTAAACTTTAAAAAAAAAAAAAAATTTACACCCTGTCTAAGTCGACAGTATCGATTTGCAAGTTTGATTAAAAAAACGAATACCTACATTTTTACATACCTTTACCTACCTATTTAAATACCTAAGTACATAATATTTTACAGAATCACGCTTCGCATCCCTTCGTTTCGCTTCGCTTTACGCTTTATTTTTAAATGTCAAGTTTCTAAGCGGCATTCAATTTACCTACTTCAAGGGGCTGTCAACAGATGTCAGCACTCTGCAAGACAGCTACTGCCCTACGCAGCAAAGTGAATATTTTCACACCGACATAGCGGTTTTAATAAGGCCTCGCATAGTTAGATGGAAAGCAGCAAATAGAGAAGCGAAAAGTATCGATACTATTCAGTCATCGATACTTTTACGCAACTCTAATTGCTTCGTAGTTTGAATCCTGCAGCTGCAGCATGGCAGCGTGATATAGCTCTCGCGCCTTAGCTCTCTTTCTATTTGCGCACGAAGAACGACCGAGATAAAAACACTTCATGCTACGGCCGCCGGAAAATCTTAATAGAAAATCTTAGGGAAATGACGTTACTGTATTCACAAGATGTCGACTAAATCATAAAAGGTCCGGTTAGCCAATGATCCAACTTGCAACAAACAGCCAACTTTTTAAGTAAGATCAAAATAAAAAAACTTGTATTCCAATCCGATGCCAAGTACCTACTTGCAAATTATTCGCATAGGTAATGTATCCGTATAATTTGTGCTAATGGGACCTACATACGGCGACACATCAAGCTATACAAAACCAACATACACTACCTACACGCATTTTTTTAAACCCTTAATATTAAAAAACTAAGCATTTAATTCCGTGACCAGTAGGCCTCGCATGCCATCCACGACAAGATAAAAATCGAGATGTGCCTCCATTCTTATTATTTTACGTATGCCAGAAAGAGCGCGCATAACGTTTTTCTTGTTTAAACGCTCTTATGGGTGGCATGCTAGCCCTGCAGCATCGATACTTTTAATGCAACTCTGTTATCGAGTATCGATATTGTCTCTTGCGCGTCCCTAGCAGCGAAGGAATCCGGGCAGGTTTCTCAAGCAAATTGCTTGCCTTTGCATTTGAGTTTAAGTGATGTTTATTAGTAGCGTTTATGGAACTTTTACTTTGAACTTGTTTAAGGAAAAGTTGTTATTTATTATCTTGTAGAGCTTCTTTACGTTACTTTCTTGTTAAATTACTCAATTTCATTAGTTTCTTACTACTTAAGTCCTTTCTTCATATACAAGTATCCTAACAAGTAAATATGATATGATATGACATACTTACTGGATATGTTTGTAAACACTTTCTAAATTTTCAGTCGTAGTTCAGAGCATCAAACTGTCCCATTTTTCCATAGGAGCAAACCTGAAATCGCAAAACAAATAAACTTCAATGCGTACTCGACTAAAATGTATGAAACAGCAGAAACTAATCACTAATCAACCCCTTTTCTCTCTTCCACAGACCAGTATGCAGAAACTGCGTGGTATCACCAACGGGATCCTCACCCCCGCCACTCCACGAACCCTCATCCCCCCCTCCCCCAGCCCCGCCATCACCCAGACACTCCCTCCCCTCCCCACAACCAAGTCACAGCTCATCAGTCCCAAGCAGTAACTCCCCCCATCCTTATTCCTATCCAAACTTCAGGAGGAGTCAAGATTACCAGTCGCCGCAGTCTCCACAGTCAGCGATGTCGTTGTCCCCGCATCCAGTGCCCCAGGGGAAGTTCAGGGGGTTGCTGGAGCATGCTGAGAGGCTGATGAAGCCTGGTGACCCTCACAGGCATTCGCAGAGTGATGACGACTCTGGGTGCGCGCTTGAAGAGTACACGTGGGTGCCGCCTGGACTTAGGCCTGAACAGGTGAGGGTTTTATGTGATTTTCTTATTTGTGGGAACTCGGAGCGATTACAAGACGGTGTATTTTTATAGTTCACGTAGCGTAGTCCAATTAAACCAGAAACACAGCTTCATACGTAAGCTCGCAGACAGTTCAGCGAGCGAGGGATGACTCTAATCTATCCCGCAATGAATTTAATTAAAGAAGATAGGAGGAGTAGTAGAATCTTGGGCATAGGTGGAAACCTATGTTCAATCATATAGATATAGAGAACATGGGGAACCATGTTATATTATGAATTGATTGGACCACACCACACCTTGGACACTTAACTGTCATTTTATAAAAATAGGAATTAAAAATTTACAAGAACAGGGGCCCTAGACAAGTTGACATTCTATTGGCGTCAACGCTAATAGAAACGGAAAAAATTTATGCATTTGACGTAAGGTGGAGAAAGCAAACGTCAAAATGTTTCGATCGCCAATGTCAAATCCATACATTGTGTCATTTCTACTAGCGTCTACGCCAATAGAAATGTTACTTTGTCTATAGGCCCTGGTGTGAATACGCCATTGAATACTGTTTCTTATACTGTGATTAAAATGAATAGTCGGCTTCATCTGAAAAGTGAAACATTTCATTCTGTAACCTATAAAAAAACGTATTTGTAGCAAAGTTTCTTGTCACCCCTAAGGAACATGGTCATGAATTTAAGTGTTTAAGGTACATACCTCCATTATTAACTTATCTAGGTAACAGTTAGTTTCCTCACACAAGTTATTGTAATGACATAATAAATGTTACAAACTCGTAATGCACAAATAATGAGACGTAATCAGGCGAGTACCGTACTTTCGTGCGAGATGAATGATTTTGATAATAACGGCCTTGGGTCGAAGTACATAGTATTAGTACGGTACTAAAGTGAACATTCATCATGACTCGCTCAGCCCACAAACATCTCTACGAGATCACCGGTGACCGTAGAGCTGGCAGCATCCTTGGTCAACGAATTAGCTTGATTATTCAAAGGGGGGAAAGCTGGCTGTCAGCATGCTCGGGACCAATGTCTCGTGGGCATCTCCACGACCCGACGATTTTTGTTATATCAAACACAATTTCATTGATTTTTTTTCCATCTAGAAGGCTCTGTTCTTGCTTCCAATGGCGATATAAATATTTTTTTCAAAAGACTACCAACCAATACTTTAAAGTACGCTTTTATCTAAATCACAAAAAATCTCAAAAAATAGACAATCAAGAGTGGACTAAGACAGTATTGTCTAACAACTGAACACTTTCGTTGCTTTTGTCTATTGAAAACTGCTTTTGTTTTGTGTAACAAAAGATTTGGTTTTTTGATGTTTTTTCAAGCTTTTATTTTAAAAAGCTCTTCTGTAAATTAAAATTTTCATAGTCCATGTAGTAAATGTAAACTTCGGCTTCGGTCAACCCTTCGGCTGCAATGGTTTTGTCCGAAGGTGGCCGAAGTCAACAACGAAGGTTGAATTTTACGTGCTTTTTCGATATTTAAAACAAAGAATTCCAAAACAACAATTTAAATAACAGACGTCTTGAAAAACGAGATATTCTCATTAATTAAGAAAACGAAACAAATTCCCTAAGCGTCCCCTCTTGAGTTTACACTCTGAATGGCAAATAGTCCAAGCATTTATAATTACAGTAAAAATAAAGCAGTAAGAAGATTGGGGGGCAACGGAGCAAAAAATTAAAATGTCTCCGGAACCCTCTTTGTGGTTCTCCCTGAAGGGCAAGGGGAATGTCTCCTTATAAATGTTAGGATAGTTGTTTATTATGATGAACATGAAAGCTGCCACTTTCCGCTATTAGATGGTGTCACCTATGAAAGTAAAATTAAGAGATCGGCTTTACGGCGTATCGGAAACATGTCAAACCAAAAAAATTAATCAAAACAAAGGTGTGGAGAATAATTTTTCTTTTTTTTTTTCGTTTTCAAATCATACGTTTTTGAATTGATGTAATCATTGGTAGAGCTAAATAAAGGGGTTTAAATTAACTGCTGTCCTTAGAGATAGTATACTAAGCTTTTGTCTGAGGAGTTCCATTCCATTTCATTCTATTCCAAAAATTTTGTGGAGTTCCTTGTCTATCTCCGAAGCAAATCACCAGATCTTCACCAACTTAATATGGGACTAAGCCGAGTTAAAAAAAAGGAACATACAGATGAATTGAGATTTGAGAACATCCTTTTGAAATATATAATTATTTAATTATATAGACTGTATGTTATATACATAACCTTTGCATAAAAACATATATTGTATGTTGTAGAGATTCTGGCCGCATCAACACGTTCCAACGCGGTAGTAGATATTGAATAAATTATTTTGAGTTTGAGTTTGAAATTGGTAAAAATGTTAATGGATGTAGAAGACCGTGTCCAAGTAGGTAATTTAATTTAATTTAATTTAACAGGATGAGGGCAAGAAGAGGATGACAAGAGAAAACATTTTATTTTGCTGTTCGTTCAAATAACAATAACGTAGTCTGACATCATCAGAATGCGGACCACGTAATATTTTCATTAGGCAGCATTGTCTATATTAAATACGCCGTCGTATGAATGAGACTCGTATTTATTTTATTTACGACGCTGTGCGCTGTTATTACGTAATATTATTAGTTTCCTGTGAAATGGGACACCATTTGTATGGATATTACTCACGTGTTTTGGGACTTTTATTAAAGTTTCGGATCTGTATTTATTATACAGCAAGAAAAATATCTCGTAAATACCTATATGTGACCTATTTCTTTCATTGTTTTAAGTCGATATTACTTAAATATACCAAAATTAGATTTATAAGATCAAATTTTCAGTTAGTAAAGTCTACTATCGTATCAGAAAGTGAACATTGCTACATAACTGCACTCTTTAAAAGATTAGTAGGTAGTTTTTTTTTGGGCTTTTAATCCTGAGGTTATGTCAGCCCTTAGTTGGTAGTTGTATCAAAGCTTCTGACCACCCCGAATGGGATTTGGGTCGTGAGTTTACGTATTTTCAATTATAGTTATTATTCGGAACATAATTTATAAATTTCACAAATTATCCTACTCGTGTACATAACGACTTCACAGAGATAAAAATGTAGGAAATGAAATTTTTTTCAGTACTACAATTTAGATTAATCACGTTATACTTACAGGTACAAATCAAATGCCATAAATCTCACTGCATGGCATTTTCCTCCCGCAAATAAGCTTGTTCGTATATTTTCCCCTAAATCTATGTGATTTTTCATAAGCCTTGAGATATATTATGATAGAATATAATATTTACGAGCGGCTTTTCGTGAAATCCTTTTAATTCCACTATCTATGCTGTCCAGCAAGTGTGATGTCTGGACATGTCCCGTTTAATGCAACGGTATTATGGATATTTTCTTTGATTATGGTTTTCTTTGATTATGGTACGTTGGGGGAGAAATATTACTAAGGGTTGATATTAATAGTAAATGATTTAGGGAGACAATTTGATTAACTTAGTAACTACATACCTGTCTGCAGTTTTAAGTGTTATTTCATATAGGTAAAATTAAGTTATGGAAGGATGGATGGATTTTTCGTGCATTTTAGGTACTTCGAGTCTCAGGTATCTCGCGTTTTTGGTAGTTATGCAGCAGTGGCATCGTGCATTTTAGGTACTTCGAGTTTCAGGTATCTCGCGTTTTAGGTAGTTATGCAGCTGTGGCATCGTGCATTTTAGGTACTTCGAGTTTCAGGTATCTCGCGTTTTAGGTAGTTATGCAGCAGTGGCATCGTGCATTTTAGGTACTTCGAGTTTCAGGTATCTCGCGTTTTAGGTAGTTATGCAGCAGTGGCATCGTGCATATTAGGTACTTCGAGTTTCAGGTATCTCGCGTTTTAGGTAGTTATGCAGCAGTGTCATCGTGCATTTTAGGTACTTCGCTCAAAAGGGTTATAAATGTTATAATCGCCGGCAAACATCTGGGCAAAATTTTTGACTGCACAGAACGAGATTTGTAGGCGAAAGCGCTTCTACGCACAACCCTCATCCCCTCCCCAGTAGTCAAGATGTTTACCTCGTAGTGTACCTATGCAGGGTCCAACTTATTATGCTGACGGTTTTCTAAGAGGATGATCAGACCATCAAACTGAACAGCTCCTCCACCCCTTAACCTTTTGTATGCTGGTGTCTCCACTGTAGCGCCAGGCGAAAACATCCCGTTGCATGCTGACGACTCCACTATGGAGACGCGGTGACCATAGGCAACTTTGACCCGTATTATATACAAAAAGTTAATAAGTACAAAAAACGCCGAGCGGACGGTCTCGAGTTAAAAGTGTTCAGCACACGACGGAATCTTGCGAAAATTGAGTCCAGCATGGTAAAGGTTAATAACCGTCAGCATAAAAAGAAGGATATATTGAGTAATTTCCCTATTTTATATACCGATATATTTTTTTGCTTAAACTCTCAACTCTATTCCCTTACGGAGTAACTGGTCGGAAACTTTAATACAATTGGTTTTTCAAGAGTGCAGTTCTTACAAGTTTTTTTAAGCATATTTAAAATGGATGTTGCTACTTAGGTATTACAAAATATCAGACAGGTAGATAGGTGTTCATATTTATTATTATTATTGACTGGACTATTGCAAGTAAGGTTCGTTATGTTTCCTCATAATGTAGTCCTTCCCAGTGTACGTAACTACGTAGGTCACTTTTAAGACCATGAGTGCGCTAAACACAGATGGACTCTCTCATCCTTACCCTCCTAAACAACAGGTAACTAAAGTTATACTCTAAGTAACAACCAAATCAAAACTTTTCCAGGTGCACCTGTACTTCTCGGCGCTTCCAGAAGACAAGGTCCCGTACGTGAACAGCGTGGGGGAGAGGTACCGACTCAAGCAGCTTTTGCAACAGCTACCTCCCCAGGACAATGAGGTATGAATCGCTCACAGTTTTACTTTAATACCAGCTCTACGTATTGTCTTTATGTTGATAGTTCTGTCAGATGACGGTTAAGTTACTATACGTTAAGCCAGATCGGCGGCTTGAAAATAATCCGGAGACAAGTTGAGCAGCAACTTGCCTCCATCAATCCGCACTGGGCCGGCGTGGTGGAGTGTGAGTATGACCCACTCCCTCTCACCATTATCCATGAGAGGAGGCATTTGCCCTACAATGGGTTCCTACAAGCTATAACGTAAAAGCTGTAGCCCACGAACGTACGAGCCTACCATCAGTGAATAAGTGCCGAACCGATTGCGTGGAAATAAAAAATATTTCTCTAAGTTTATTCATATGTTTTTTTTAAACTCCATCTGAATAGGTTGAGTCGCTCTCCACCGTTATTATTTCACATATCTTCTGGTAACCAGTGGAAATGAAGAATCTCCATTATTTTACAACTGAAAACTACTCATACAATTCTATAGCTACTTCTTCTTAAGCTGCCATCTACTACCATGTCACCGTTGCTCTGTCGTCTATCTTGACCCTTAAACTACCTCTAGGAACCTTACATGGCTTAATTTGTTGTAGTTTCCAAACTAGGTTCGGTTCTCTGGACTTCTTGTCTAGTTATTATGAATATTAGAATTTATGAAGAAGTCGTTAATGAAACTAAAGAGTACCAGTGGTAAACTAGCAGCTCTGTCTCTTTGATTGACCCTGAAGAATGTAACTCCAAACATGTCAATCAACAGTTTAGCGACCCTGAAGCTCTAGACAAACCTCTCTATAGTAACCCCTCATCATCACATTCCAGGTCCGCTACTGCCACGCTCTGTCGGACGAGGAACGCAAGGAGCTGCGACTCTTCAGCGCGCAGAGGAAGCGGGAGGCGCTGGGCAGAGGGCAGGCGAGGCAGCTGCATGCGCCTGCGCCGTGTGACCGGGTGAGTGTTGCATGCTTTTGAACTTCCTTATAAGGGTAAAAGCTAGTTTCAGCTTCATCAGAGGCGGGAAAGGAACGCAATCGCTACATTCGATGCGATAGCATGATGATGGATTCAATACTTATTGTATTTTTTGTACGGACACCGTCTATCGCCTTCGCTTTGTCGTCTGTCTTGACCCTAAAACTACCTCTAGGTACCTTACGGGGTTTAATTCGTTGCGGTTTCCAAACTAGGTTCGGCTCTCTGGTTTTCTTGTCTAGTTATTATGAATATTATAATTTATGAAGAAGTCGTTGACTCTGTCTCTTTGATTTATTTAGTTAGTTCTTTGCGGAGACCCGATTGCGAAATGAGCGTATTAATATGGCTGTTGTGCGGAATCCATATTGTTAAAATCCAAATTAGCTCTCAGCTTATTCTAGTTCCTCTCAAATTGTAGAGTACCTACTTAATTACTTGATAGAAACTTAATTTCTTAACTACAATACTCTCCTATATTGAATTCTGAACCTAATAACCTGGGCTAAACGAATCAATATCACGAAACGATTTAATTAACCCTCTTACGGAAGCCGGACACGTTCCTTACATTTGTATCTTAACCCCGAGGCTGGGGGGTTGTGGTTCTTTTATATTGGTCGTCGTTTGCTTCGTTGTTAGATTATTGGCTAAAGATGTGGAGGGAATAGTAATGTCGTAGATTATTATTTATTCTATTAGATCCATGGATCTAAAAGACAAATCATCATTTTCTTATTAAACATGTTTAATAAAAATATTATTATGGTTTTGACTTAAAGGACGGATGAATGAAAGTCAATTTACGAAACAGTAATTTTCAATGCCATACATATTTCAGAGGATGCTTTAGTTAAACTATCAAATTGAACAACTTTTAGAGTGAGACCAATATTTAAATCGCAAAAATAATCAGTTTCACGCACATTGGATAATGCTTTATGCTATGGGGTAAAGTCTACAGTTTTTTTTATAATAAAAAAAGTATTAATTGGCTCACACAAAGAAAGACATTTACAAGGTATGACATTAATCATTTATCTTAAGATCAAGGTAGCTATTGATGTTTTTTATAGAATAAAATTTGCTATGTCGATGTGGACTCTATAATGAAAGTTGTTCAATTTGGTCTGAATGACCACCTAAAATATTAAAGAAACGCATAAAAATTTACATACACAAATATAAACTCACCGTAATCCCTTTCGGGGTGGTCAGAAACAATTATACAACTACAACTTTCTGTTTAACAATATAGAAGTCACGATGCTCACATAGGATAGGGATGGGATGAATTTATTGGTAAAACAAATAAAAGTGGGTAAGTACATTAAAAATAAATAAAAATATTAAGAATACAATAATCACATAGCAATTTAGATTTCAGAATGGAATTACGTGTCAAGTGGTGAGAGGTGGCTATAGCCTTTCGTCCACATAGAAACTGCATCAGAAACCTTTTTTACGCCCTGTGTAATGTATCGAGTAACCCTAAAAAGCCAGCAAATATTAATTAAATTATCCAATTAAATAACCCCAATTAACTGTCGAGAGATACAGCACCCTTAAAGCTTGCGAATTTGTTTAAATACAGGGTTTATTAGTCCCAACACCTCACTCTTTTATCTTCATCCCGTTGCCCTTTAGGGTGTGACTACAGTGTTGAATACGTCCACTGCTCGGGCAAGTTTATAGAACAATCTCATAATACTTGAATATTACTACTACAGAAACAACGTAGTCACAAAGCGCCATCCCTGACTCTATGCTCTTGCTCGGCTCCTCGAAAATTACCCCCAATATCCGGACCAGTGCGGGCTGAGGTGCGGTGCTAATTAATAACTGCCTATTGGGAGAGGGCTATGCTCGGAGTTTCCCTGAGCGATCAGAAATGAAGAGATTAGCAGAAGAACCAGAGTAGCCAATATAGCCCAAAGAATTGCTAAACTAAAGTGGCAATGTGCGGGGCACATTGCTCGCAGAACCGATGTGAAAATGGGGCTGGCCGTTCCCAAGTGGCACGTGCAGCGTGGGTAGCCCCAAAAAGGGGGACCGACGATCTGGTAGATGCGGCGGGAACCTGTTGAATGAGGTCATAGCGGGACCGGGGTGGCTGTAGCGATCCTAGAGGGAGGTCTATGTCCAGCAGTGGACGTCTATCGGCTGAGATGATGATGATGATTCGATAATGCGTGCCTATTAAAACTACGTCTCCACAAATTTATTTTCTTTAATTGACTGTAATAATTCTGCTCTCTAAAACATACCCTGTTGGGTAGGTTATGTATTCTATTGCCTGGATGAGCGGATTTTTTAAATATTTCAATTGAAATGAATCTACCCGCGCCGCTCCACTCATCGCTCCGCCTAAGAACACAGCCGCATCCTTACCCCTATATTCCCCTGTGGGGTAACATTTTAATCCAACGCCACATAAATCATACTGAACCCCTATGTCTGCTATTGATACCGAAAGGTTTTTTGTTTGGCCTTTTATTTTGTTATACACAACACTAACACGACAGTATTTCCCGCCGGGTGCTCAGAAACCCATCCACAACATTAGGTAGTATACTCACGACTATATTCTTAGAGGTATTCTAAGATAAATTACCCTAAACAAACCTTTTCATAAGATAAGATAAGATAAAAATATTCTTTATTTCTTTATTCTTTCTTTTTTCTTTCCTTTTTTTTTATTTACTTTTTCTTTCTTTTTTTCATTCATGGTATCATGGTACCTAAACATTTACCTGAACAACTTTAACTACGGAGCCAATATTAAAAAGACGGAAAAGAAATCAGCTGTTCTGTAGCTGTACATATTTGTCGAGAAGCACTTCGGTTTGTAATTTTTTATTCTATGGAACGAAAAGTTTTTCGCGATTTCAATATTGGTCCCATTAGTTGCTCAGTTTAATGGTCTGAAGGCTCTGAAGCACACCATAAAGTACGTAACGTTTTAAATTTTACACCCTTTATATTAGAGAATGTAGTTACAGTAATGTTTATAATCGCTCCAAAAGGGAATGCGATCTTGGTTTGTACTACAGCCCTTCCCAGCAAACATAAAAAACTTTTACAGAAACTTTTCCAATCTGCAAAAATTTGTAAAGACGAAATTGTATTTAATTTCATTGCTGCTCGCCCCCCTGAATTAAGAATCGTAATTAAACTTCCGCCGTAACAATTACTGAAGCTTCGCTAAGTACCGGGTTCGAATCCCGGCTCAGTTCTAATGTCCCTTTTTTAATCACCTAACTTTTTAATTTTTCTGACTGTGATGAAAATTTCTGCTGAATTTTAATTTTTAGCAGCATTGTTAATTAACTTTTATAGTTTACATGAATATTCATCAAGCAGTAGTGGTGGTAAATATTATTAACAAAGAATTTATTAGGCCGTCGATTTGCCGCAGTAGCAAATGATTACCACCACCAAACCAAATCAAAATTTCAGAACCTACAATGTGCTAACGTTTAATAAGTTTTATTTTTTTTCGGAGAAGACCCTTTATGTTACATTATATTTTTCTGTTGTCCGTGTGGTGTCGGCTAAGAATACCATCACCATCCCATTTCCTCCCGTGGGTATCGTAAAAGGCGACTAAGGGATCTACCGGAGGATGGGCAGCAGCATCCTCTGAGTACACACATTCAATCCTACTGTGATCGCCAACCCGCCTGCCAAGCGTGGCGATTATGGCAAATCCCCCCATTTTTGGGGGAGGCTTATGTCCAGCAGTGGACGTCAATCGGCTGATGATGATATTTTTCTGTAATATCTTTTATATACAGACAAGCTTCGCAACCTCATTTTGAAACTTCTATACAGGGTGTAAGGAAAAGTGTCATAAACCTTGAAACCACATTCAAGTACTCTACCCATCAAACTGAACAACTTTTACTATGGGAGCAAACCGAACGGAGCAAACAAAAATCTGCTGTTGCATACATTTAAGTCGAGTAGGTATTAGAGTTTAGTATGGGACAGCAGATTTCTTTTTTGCTCCTGTCGGCTTGCTCTCATAGTAAAAGTTGTTCAGGTTGATGGGTAGAGCTAGAGTATGTGGTTTAAAGGTTAATGATACTTTTCCTGACACCCTGTATAGCTCACTAGAGCTCTATAAAAATCTACTATTCTATCAGAGTGCAAGTGAAGTAATAGAATCTTGAGACGGTGGGGGCGGTCGGAACTTTAGAACGGAACCCGGGACCGTCTCGTCGCAGGCTAACTCATTTAACTATTGTCCACCGGGAGAATAGTGACGAGAAATTGCATGGTATCGATTCAATTTTAGAAACAGTTAATCGATAATAGTAGATGACTTCACAGTAATCATCATCAGCTTGTCATCCTTCACTGCTGAATACAGGCTTCTTCCTAAGCTCGCCACAAAATTATACTCAGCCTTACAAAAAAAGTTTACTGTACATACTAGATACTCTTTCTTACTTTGACTGTACTTTGACGAATTTTAACTACTTATCTCATGCATGCATGCATGCATAACATTATACTCACGACTATATTCCCCAAGGGGAGTACTTATCTCAGTCTGATAACATTAAAAAACCGTATGACAACTATGACATACCTCACCTTCGTAGAGAATGGAATTATTTGGCCTATATACTCTAAATCATGCATCAGATGCAGGCTTAAACGTTTGTCATAGTTTGTCAAAAAAGCCTGTAAGACCTTGAACTAGGAGAGTTTCTTTTTTTAATATTCTTTTTAGTTTTTTTATTGAACCTTTTAACCCGATAGTTTCTGCCTGATAGTTTCTTCTGTGTAGCTTTAGATACCTTGCACGGGAAGGAATTCGTTTAAATTATTTTATCGATATATTTCGGTCGCCCTTTACTAGCAATTTGCATACTAAAGTGCAGACCAGACGGTCTGAGTCTGGACAAAGTGGGCAAATAAAATCAGAGAACATTCCAGTTTTGCTTTATACTTTCAATGGTAGGTAAGGTAGAGACGACGTGAATTAAGACGAATGGTACAATTTAATAAAAGATAAAATAGAATTCAATATATAATACATACCTAAATAAAACAGTTCCGCGACTGATTGACTGACTGACAACGCTCATCCTAAATCACTGAAGATAGAAACATGATTATACAGAGCATTAGGGATGCACTTAGAAAGGATTTTTCAAAAATCTCAAATCCACGCGAACGAAATTGCAGGAAAAAGCTGGTACATACATATACTCACGCCTATGTACCATTTCGGTACACAGAGACAACTAAATAGAATTTAAATTTCTTGAAAAATTTATAAGCAGGTTTTGCGATGCGCCGTATAATTTCACACATCTGGCTATCACAATGTGCAGTTTTCCTCACGATGTTTTTCTTCACAGTTTTGTAGCAGATGGTTTAAGTTCGAAAAACTGTGCAAATTGTGTAATAGAAAGTTAAAACGTTCGTATAAAAATTAGAAAACAGAAAAGATACCTCTCCTAACCTTCAAGTTGAAATCGCCTCTTTCACTTTGGTCTTGGATTTCAATGCATAAACTGATTTTTTTATTATGCTTACTTGTACTCTTTAAACTTATGCTTATTCTTATACAACGTGTTAATGAATTAACGCAAAACTAGAAAGTAGTTTGTTTAGAATCGAGAGCCGAATCGAATTATCACGGTTTCAACATGGGTAATTTTTTTCAAAACATTAAATAATTTTTTTGTGAAATTTTAAATTTACTGAACCCGATGTCAACCGACCGCACGGGCACACTCACCCTACTTACAACCAAAACAAGATTATTAAAATGTATCCATGAGTACGTTAGCGCCTTCATTCAGTGCTGAAATGATAAAAAATCATTTTTGCCTCAAAACTTAAAATGCGAATAACTTTAAATTTTAACTACAAAAATAATGAAATTCTTGTTTCAATCTAATTATTTTGATATAAATCAGTTGGGGTGTATGAGGTTTTGCGTTAATTCATTAACACGTTATATAAACTTTGCTATTTTATTTAAATGTCCAATAGTGGCCAAACTTCACTAAGAGTTAGATTTCAGGATCTAATTACTAATGAAATTTTATTGGTGACGATGTCTCTACCCTTTTGCACGTAAACAACTTTAAAGGAGATCGCTTGTCTTACGACACCCACAGGAGGAAACAGGGCTGTATATTCTAAAAAACCTAAATTTATTTTACAACTGAAAAGAAAATTGAGTTCTTTAAACAATTCAAACAAATCACGTCTTTTCACCAAGAGTCAGCGTTGCGTAAAATCAAACTAAGTTATTATTATAACCACTGTCTCCGCGACTCCGTGAAATAGCTCCCCCCTGTCTCACTTCACCCCCTCCAGCCAATTAGCGATTAATGTACTGGAAGTAGAAGTCTGATTGTGGACACTCTTTGGTTTTTAGGGGAATGGGTCCATTGTCTCACGAGAAAAACTACGACGAGTAAACTAGAAAAAAGAGGGTCGTTTTGTTAGCAAAGACATAACAAGTAGGAGTAGCATGAATTGTTCGTAATTCCAATATATTGTGAAAATTGTATCCCATCAAATAGTAAATAAATATATCTACTTAGGTAATGCTCAATAATTATGGAACCTTTAAATTATAAACATGTACAAATACATAGTATAAAACACAAACAGTTCCTCTAAAATCAATTGATACAAAGGACCAAGGACCATGTCGATGGTTTACAATTTTGCATAATTAAATTAAAAAATTATTATGCTAAAACTAGCACAATTAGCAAATTATGTAAGAAACTAAGCCTAAGGCTTACCTTGGGATCAATACAATGTATGTGCCTGTGAGCGTTATTTATTATTATTTTATTAACTGTTTAAATGATTTTTATATTATTAAGTAATGAGAAAACAATGGAAACAAACGGCCGAAAGCATCAAACTCTTCAGTGACGCAGGAGTGGTTTTAATGACAACGGTTCCGTACAATTTTAAATGCTCTATTAAATTCTCTTTCATTTTATATTTCAAAGGGATTCCACCCCTTTGAGTCGAATGCTTCGTTTGAAGTTTCGAGTGATAGTGACTTTGTAAAAGTTTTCCAGTGCAGATTCAAGGTAATATGTATACCTGAAGACCACAACAATATCACAAAAACTTACATAAACTCACGATTGAGGGGATTGTGCCCTTTCGGGATGATCAGGAACTCAATTTCAAGGCACAGAGAGAAAAAATTGTAGTCGAAAAATTGTAGAAGAATTTTGTAGTATATTGCGCTGCGACAATAATAGTTCATTTTGGTAGACCAGCCCAGTCATTTTACGGAGTTTTGTTAGGTGGAGTGGGGAGTAATTTTCAATGGCTCACTGCTCATGATCCCGGCTCAAACCGTTAAATGACTGGGCTAGACCTTGTTACAAAATTCTCATACAAGTACCAGCATGAGCCATATCGTATGACAATGCTGTCCGGGGTGACGAACTTAGGTTTCGTCGTTCGGGGAGGGTCTTTCCAAGGAAAGAGCACGCACAGGAGCCTCCCCCTGCAAGCACCCCTAATTCTTTGCTAAAAGTCATTCATCATTTATTAAATGATTCATCCTTCATTCATTTTATTAACGTCATATTTTCCGATTGGAAAGCTTCCCATTTCAACCCGATCTAATCTCCATCACACGTGATTATAATTAACTCTATTAAGGTTCCATTGTGTGCAACCTGCAGTACAATACAAAGACAATAACCCTCTGTCAGGTTGACATGCAGACGCGTGTGGTCTGCAATGGGCCATTAAATGTTACCGCACGGTGCCGTGATAGAAGGCAGAGCTTCTATGCGTTATTGGTGGTATTATCTGCTGTCTTTGATGAATGTAACAAGCGAAAGGGGAAGGTAATTTAATTGAATTATAATGCAAATGGTACAAATGTAAATGAATTTAATAAAGAGCAAGTAATAAAAGGCTTTTTATATAATTTTATAATTCAATCGAAGATTTTTTTTTAAAGTAGTGTGCATATTAAAATAACTAGTACTTTTGGGGTGTTAAGAGTACTACTTACCGTCTTATTTTATGGCCTACCTAGATTTTTAGTTTTTAGTGTTTCGTACCCTATGTAATGGGGCTCTATTGCTAATTGTACTTTATCAACAACTATTTTTATTTGTCACGTCATTAGTTCATCAATATCTATTTTTATCAGTCATATTAAGTAGGTATATCAATTCATTAGTGACATCCACACCATCCCAGTATGGTTTATCTCTATTCGCGCGACTTCGCTGCCTAGAAAAGAGACCACTTCCCGTGCTTTTCAGAGAGCGACACTTGCAGTTACCGCGAAAATAGGTAGGTACCTAGTATGCAAAAAACCTGAGGCGCTATAGCTATACCCTTAAGACTAGACCTTTTTCAAGCTTTGAAATTTTCAAGCTTTTAATTTTTCAATTTTTCAAGCTTTCAAAACAGGTTAAAAAAACGTAGGTAATAACACTTCTGGAAACAATTTTCCACACCCTTCTTCACACCTGCACCCGTCACTTACAAAACTGCCTTCATAAACACAATGTTTCCACTTTTCCCGCTTTTCCTAAAGATATATCGCGCAACTTCTTACGCCATCTGTTATCATACTCCTGATTTATTACGCCGAGTAATTGGCGTCCGTCGTCAACAGATGGCGCTATGAGTTGTTTATTAGAACTTTTGGAACCCCGGAGATTTATTGCGTTTGGGGTTGTAACTTTTTAGGTAAAACAGGGGTAAATGATTATTAAATAAAAGCGTTTATTGTTTTCTTTGAGTGGCAATGTGTGTTTGATTGTTTTGACACGATATTTTACTTGTAGTAGGGAAATGAATTGAAAATATAAGTGGAAATATTGGTAGAACAGATTTAAAAAGCCTTCGAACGTTTAAGGAGTAATGGTGTCTAATCAACTCTTCTTAGTTTCTACTTTTATCCGACTTTTACTAGAATTGTTACCTCCATTTCACCTGACTAAGGAAAGATGAAACCAAGTCTGTACTGTAGCTACTCTTCTGTTATACCATCCCAAATTGTTCTATTTAAAAAAAAGCATTTTGGACTGACTAGTGATTAGGTATCTTCGGAAAATGAAAGATCAAAACGGACAAGGTGCATGTATATAGAAAAGCAGAAGTACGTATGTCTGGCTGGAGATAAGATAATATTACTTATACCAAAGTGTAGATTGATAGTCTCTGCCCAAGTAGGTAAAACGCTAGACACATTCGTGAAGTTAAAAAAAATAAAAAATAAATAAAAAAAACACATATACCTTTTTTACCTACATAAGTAGGTAAAAAATGTTTTCAAATTGAATTTATTTTAATACTTAGGTTACTTAAACTATGCTAACATTATTTCAATTTCACCTTGTTAAGTTTTCTCATTCAATTCTTATAGATAATTCTATGCAATTTATAAGTGAATACCGTCAAGTCATAAAACTAAATAGTATAAACCCTATTTGTCTTTAGTCTTTACTTTCATTCATATTACAAGCGTGATTGCAAGAAAACCGCATAAACTACAAATTATGTTCTTCTGTATTATTTTCTTGGGAAATATCACTATAATGCACTTTTCTTTTCATTTATTTATCATTTGCATTCGTAACATCGACGGAAGATGTTCGATCTCTGAGGAAAACTTTTATAATCACATCTATTTTGTTGTTATTGCAAGAATGATTAACAAAAATATGATTTCTGCGGAAAGAATAGTAAAATGTACTTTAGTGGTTGAACATAAAAAATATATTCAGGTAAGTAGAAATCATTTTGTTTATTATTAGGTGTTAATAATTAATACAAATATTTACTTTTCGTTTACGTACTTACATAATAATTATACATACTTTCTTATAACCTAACTTCCTACTATAAGTAGTACTAGTATTTATTCTGTGACTATAATAGCTTAAAATAACTGTGTATTTTCCAAAGACATATATATTACTAGCGTAAGGACATGGCCTATGAGCTTGACTATTGTCCCCAGTTCGTTGGCTCTAAAATGCAAGGAAAAATGTCAGTTTTAGAGCACTACAAATATATGACACGATATAGTTCGTATACGAGTTATGACAGATGGCGCAAATTTTTGTTTCTATGAAGAAGGTTTTTGTAAAATATTCTGACGGGCCTATCCTTACGCTAGTAATATATAAATCTATGGTATTTTCTTAAGCTCCCAAAAGCTTTATAATTAGAGGTAAAAAACTTCGTGCTGCCCTCTATGAGAAACTTCTAGAATACTTTAATCTCATTGAAAGCCCACAATGAACAGAACGGTTGAGCTTTTCTTTTAGCTTTCAAATATGTAAGCTAGATGGCGCAGAACCCTTGTTCAGCTAGCATGTGTACCAAAGTCAAGTCAGCCGACTTCGGCAGTTCGGTGTTTGAATGTTTCTGTTGTTATCTACTAGAGGGCGTTGTACTGATCAGTTCAAACATTCCAAGCCAGATGTCGCTACCATTAACATTTCCAGCACAAAAACTTTTTATTAACACCCAAAGAAAGTTTACAAGCATCCATTATTATTTTACATTCGTAATAAAATCTCGGAGCCTTTCCGCGAAGGTGTGAAAATCATTTTATATTCTGGCTGGTTTTTTTTTTAATTCTCTTGTTTAGGCGTGGGAACTGGCAGGTAGTCATTCATAGATTACTGACGTCGTAAAGAGTGACTGTGTCGAGAATCGAGATGGAATGGAATCCATTGTACGGATTGCTCGTTGCATCATTGAGGTGGTATGACGTTAGGGTATTTGCCTCAAACGTTCTGCGTTTTTTAAAGATTAGATAACGTTTGTTTGTGGTAGTTTTCCTATGGTTTTCCTAATCTAAGCAGACGTGCCTATCGAAGTAGAAAGATGTACGTATGGCGTATTGGAGTTCCTCTGTGAAGCTGTGTAATTGTTTAATAAATTAATAATAAATAAATGAAATCATTTAAATGATCACAATAAGCATCATTAGTTCATTTCATTACTTATTAAATTATTATTACTTGTTAAATTATTATAATTTAACAGAAAATTCTACATAAGTACTTAACTACCTACATACTAAATAACATTTTTTTATTATTTGAAACTAAAATTCGACGAAAATCTGACAAGCCACAGGCACAGATATTAGTTTCTAGATATTGTTTCAAAAATGCATTGACTTAAATTAGTTAATATCCAAAATATTCTGAACTATATGGAGCGTGATAGCATATCCTCTTAATCGCGGGGTTCCAAAACTTGTGACGTAGCGTAGATTGTAGTGACGAAAAAACAAGACTGCGCTACCGTAGGTATTTTGTGTCTTGTTCGTCACTACAATCTCTTTGCAATAGAGAAATTGGTAGCTAAAAACACGGACAAAAGCTCCTTTACATACGACCATAATATTGCAGTGCACTAAAAAGCCACAAATAGAATCATAACAGTAAACTGTCATCCACCTCAGGATGGAATGGGATGAAACAGGCGGGAGTAAGCGGTCAACATACCTACCTCACTTTACAATTTCTAAACGAGAGATAAAAATAGAAAACGTTTTCATTCAGAAAGATGGCGAGAATTATCAATGGGTTCATATTTATACTAATAGTGGCAACTGATGTGTATTTTTGCCGTGGTAAAAACTGTAAATGTTAGTTTTTTGTTCGCGCATCACGCGAAAACTACTGGGCTGATTTTCATGTAACTTTTTGTGTCTGAAAGCTTATGAATCTATTTAAAAATATGGTATATATTATCATTCGTGCGGACGAAATCGCGGGAAAACTGTACAGGCTCTTAATAAATATGCTGACACCTTTTTAAGGGGTTGATCAGACAAGCAAACTGAACAACTTTCTCTATGGGACCAACATCGAAATCGTGAAAAAAAATCTGCAGTCCCATACATTTGGCTCCAGAGAGGGTTGGTTGGTGCCATAGAGAAAGTTGTTCAGTTTGACGGTCTGATCATCCCCTTGAAAAAGTGTCAGTATATTAAGAAGGACCCTACATACTAAGTACATAGGTAAGTATAACAATACCATGGAGCACATTCTCTGTGACTGTGATGTCTTGGCGGCAAAACGCATGTGCCTCCTCGGTGATGGATATCCAAAACCGGGAGATCTTAGGCTTCTTCCCCTCAATGGTATTGCCTCCTTCATTGACCATGTATTTGAAGGGTGAAGAAAGTAAAAAGTACTGGGGCTAACACAAAAGATCCCACTGGGTCGAAGTGTTGCTGGCTTGCCAGCCCCCACAACAAGATAAGATAAGAAGAAGTATAACAATAGAATTCGAAATTTTTTAACCCCTTTATATTAACAACTATGACTACTTTACGTAATCGATAATCGTTATTACTAACTACAATATTTTATCGTAGTTATAGTCGGTAACTATTTATTTTGTCCAACACTGCGAGGTTTCAGCCCACCCCAAAACCACCACACGGTCGTCAGTTGATGTACCTATGTGCGATGTTACAATAAAACACAAAAGGACCACTGTTCTTTAAAAAATAGGGCCCGTGTCCTCAGTTTAAAAAAAAATCGTATTCAAATTGTGAGGGAAACTTTTTGCCCTCTCTGCCCACACCTGCCGGCAGTCTGTCTGATGATAAAACTATTTATTGATGGATAATAAACGAAAAAAAAAAACAAAATAAAAAGTAAATTAAAATTACATGCAAACTATCTTCTTTGAAACTCAAACGAGCAGCGCCATCTTTTAAAAAGAAACGTAATAAGATTTTTTCTTTAGGCAAATTTTAGGCACTGATTGAATTCGCCATCAAGCCTAACTCTTTAGCTGTAATAAAAATAACAATTTCTTGTAAGTATGCGAAATCTTAGCGTTTAGTTTTTTTTTTCCGCCGTTTTACAAAAGAAAGGCTCAAAAGAAGCCGACGGGACTTTAAAATTAGGGATCGTTTTATGTAAGTAGATCAACGTTGAAGGCTTATTATTTATACTTTTTTTTACCTCATTAAAATACTGTATGTTTTTTTTTCTGAAATCGATGTAATGGAGAGCAACCAAATTCCGTTATTGAGTAGAGCGGACATAAAACTTTTTTTTTCTTTATTGAGACGTGCCTAAAATATTGGCAGTAACGTGCCTAATCTAGGAAGTAAAAAAAAAGAAAACTGTTTTATTTTTAATCAATTTCCCCCAATATTTACATAGAGGGTCCTTCTTAATATGCGGACACTTTTTTAAGGGGATGATCAGACCGTCAAACTAAACAAATTTTTCTATGGGACCAACATCAAAATCGCGAAAAAAATATCAGTTGTCCCTTGGCTGTCCCATATACATTGGGCTCGAGTACGTTTGCAGTTTTGTATGGAACATCTGATTTCTATTTCGCGATTTCGACGTTGGTGCCATAGAGAAAGTTGTTCAGTTTGACGGTCTGATCATCCCCTTAAAAAATGTCAGCATATTAAGAAGGACCCTGTATGTAGGTACAGTGTTGTTCTTATCATGGTACCTAAACCTATATGAATACCTCTGACTACCCCCTCAGGGAATATAGTCGTGAATATAATATTATGGTGTTCAAGGTTCCAAAATCCTATCCTAAACCATAACCATACCTAGTTTTATTTCCCCGGATTATTTTCGATAGGGTAAAGGTGCCATTTGCAGACTATCTCGAAAGACTTGAAATGACAACGATCCGACGATTTTGCTTTCATGTCATGTCAAAACTTTTTAAAGTCGTTCAACTAAATAATAGTATTTTAATCTTTATTACGCTACATTAGGGCACGAAATAGTTTTTTTCTTAGAATAAACTGAGTCACAATCCGCGCAACGAGTGACGAACAAATTTCACTTCGACAGATGTCCTATGCCTGCACCGGCCATAGGGTTGTCTCACAAGTCTATTTTAAACAAGTTATAAAAGTGGAGACGAAAGATATCAACTAAGCACTATGAGTGCTCACGTAATCAAATAATTTTTGCATATGCGATAAATTTAAGCCTTTTTTGCATCAAAATATAGGGTTCTTTTCTAAAAATATTATGTTTACGGTTTCTGTTTTGTTTTAAAGGAATGATCAGTCCACCAAACTGAACACCTTTATCTCCAAGGTCGAATTCACAAAATAGACAAAATGGGGAAATCTTTTGTCGAGCTAAGATTTTAAGTCTTTTGTTTAGTTGTAATTACTTAAACATGGTGTTCAAGTTAATGGATTTTGGGAGGGAAAATTTATATTTGTTTTGCTCGAATTCTCGATGGTGACAAACATTTGAAGAAGGTAATAGCAGGATTATCTAAGAAAAGGTTGTCTTCTTCGTCTTTATTTTGCAGTAAGATTTGTTTGAAATTATTCACTGTTTTTTTTTCTAAAATTATTAATTATCCAAGTGCTGACAGCCCTAGTCCTAGGACAGCAAGCGCCTCTATGCCACAGTCTATTTAACCTCAAAATGAACACCGTAAAGTTTTTGCCGCCAGTTTTTATTTCACTCACTACTAATATTATGCTTATGTTTCCATTTTTTTTGTCACTTATCTCCGCTTTGGGTGTTTGATGAATAAAAAAAACTTTTTTTTAATGCGCCTTACGGTGAAACATATGGCGAGGCTCGTGCGCACATTGCGCGGGATTTTTTTCGCATCCGATTCGAAATTCAAATATGGCAGGGCATGTGCTTGGCGCAGATATTGAAGGTTTTTTTGTTTCTTTTTTCTTATTGATAAAAGGCACCGGCGGCGTCTGCTTCTGGGTCCAAGGTATTGTTTACATTTGAATTTCGGTGGAAATATTATTTTTTCTTATTTAATTAATTTATTGTTTAATTGAGTAGTTTCTCTTTAATATGTAACAATTTTGTGTAGTCTACCTACATGTATTTTAAATATTTATAAAGTGTGCAATTCTATGAAGCTAAAAAAAATCTCTCAACATTGTATCTTATTTGTAACTTTTAAAATAGGATTTATACTACAAATATTTACTGATCTTAGTTGTTCCTGAATTTATTTCGCTCTGAAAAAATCTTATTACTTACAGCATTTTCGTTATAGGGTAAACGTCCCCCGTATGGGGCGCCGAACGTTTTTGCTTATACTTTTTATTTAGTCCCGTCCGTCTGTCGCTCCTTAATATACTGTAGCGGTTAGATGTATACTTTATAGCCACCGCAAAAGAGGGTCGATTATATTTTTAAAAACTTCTTGCGGGTGGTAATTAATGACTCCGCGGGATTAGCACTTTCTTTTTAGTTTTTTTTTCTTTTAGTAATAAGTTAATAACCCTTTGAGGTGTTGATTTTATGGTCTGTCTTAGAAGTTATTAATGTCTGAGTTTTTGTTTTTAATTATGGCACGTTGTTTATTTACCTTTTTTTTTACATAATGCCAGCACTTTTTTTTGTGAGTTCTCCAACTTTGTTACAGTTCTTGGATTGTTTTTTTTTATCTTGGACATTGTCACAGAAATTATCTAGTCACATTTAAAGTACCAGAATCTAGCCTGTCCTAGTATTATGATGACTAGACAACGATATATAATACAATTATAGATAAAAACATCCATTACTCGGGTACATATATTCATATTCATCATACAAATATTTGTACCTTACGGGATTCGAACCCGCGACCCTCGGCACAGCGGGCAGGTTCACTACCAACTGAGCTACCGGACCGTCAAAGGTAAAGAAGGGGTTAACATAATAGTACTAAATCTACTAAAATACTAATGATTATAGAACTTTGGTCAAAAGTGAGAGTGAACCATTTTTATAGTAAGTATTTAGGTACATATTCGAATATATAATCGTGATTATTTTGTGACTTTAATACCCAACTCATGCCATAGCAATTTTGGCAACACTCAATTATCATTTAAACTAGCTCAAAAAACAAAATATTACCCCGAATAAAATCTTGAGTTTATGTGTGTGAATAGTTTAACTGCCATCCGTGTGGCAAAACAATAAACAAGAAATCTTACAATTGCAATACCTAGATTCAAGATAGAACAATTTTCATTAAAATTACAATACTACGGCGCCATTAAAACAGTATAAATTAAACATAAATGACTTGTAAACTAAAACAATTATTTATCGCTTAATGGATCAAATTGCAGTTTAACATTCGTAACAAAACGGCAAGTTTTACGATAGATTAAACATTAATAATAGATTCAGTGACCGACCCATTATCGTTGTGTTTACCCTGTTTTTTGTTAGTTTATGGAACGGGCGACATCGGAGAGTTTTTATGTTATTTCTTGGCTGTATCAATTTGGTTTTTGAATTATTTATGAATGTTTTATGGTTAATCAATATTTAGGGTAACAATTTGAGGACTTTTACGTTATCGTTATTAAGATAAGAATCTGGTTTATTGATTTAGCTTTTTCGTCCAAAACTAAACTACGTGCATGTTTTTTTTTTAATTGGAGTAGGTACGATAGAACTCTTCCTGTGGCTTTAGCAAAATAATACAATTACTTAGTATTAGATTAGATAAGTAATCTAGAGATGTCTTTAACGCTGAGGAGCTTCCTGCCGCGGCGCCCGAGCGCGCTGCCGATGACGAAACGAAGTTTGATCCTATTTTCGATATTAACCAATTAAAATCCAAGAAATTTCTTAAACGCGGTGTAACCACGGCAAGGATCTCTGGTTATGCTCTTCTGGTCTATTAAATTCGCACTTTCAAGTTGTCGCACTTCCGTGATTAGCAATTTAGTGTCGCACTTCTGTGATTCGCTCGTTAGTAGCGTCGCAACTCTGTGGTAAGATCACACAATCTAGAAGCTATTCTCTGTCTGTGCTTTTTCAGATTTCCGTTAAAATACATCGTTTCAATGCTAGGATTAATTAAAGATTTGTGTAGATCTTTTTTAACTAAAATCTGACAAACCGAAGACAAAATTCGATTGGTTTCCAAATAGTGCTTAAAAAATTTCACTGAATTAAATTGGTGCATATGCATATGCTTACGACTATATTCCCCGAGGGGGTAGTCAGAGATATACTGAAACCTCAGAACATCCACGTTTCACTAGTAGTACCGAAACTCTGTGACGGGGAGTAAGCCCGTCGCCACTTGTAATGGACAGTGGGTACAATACATGTCTCGAAATTGAGACATGCAGGTTTCCTCACGATGCTTTCCTTCACCGAAACGCCAGTGGAGTGACAAATCGTACATAAATTCCGAAAAACTCATTGGTACGAGTCGGCCTGGACGGGGATCGAACCATCGCCTCCTGCATGGCAGGCAAGGTTACTCGCCAACTGGACCACCACGGCTTTTAAATTGGTTAATATTCAAAACAGAATTAAACTTCGTCTGTATGGACCTCCGCTAGCGGGTACTATTATACAATATCCGCTCAACGAAGAAGCAATTGAAATGCATGAAACACAAATCGCGTAGGCACCCAACACTTGGCTCTCCATCTAGACATTTTCAGTGCCAAGTTCCAGCCTTGATTTTATTCAAAAACTCTACCTAATTGTTAGACAAGTTCAAAGAACCCGTTAGCCATATTGTATAATACAACAATGTATGTATTTTGGCAACTACTTTACTTCACTACAGACGAAAACGATTCCTTCCCTCTTCATATAAATTTCCGGGAAAATGTGTAAGCTTTTTTACGATTTTTAGAGATGGGAGTTTTCTTATCGATAAATCGTATCCAAGGTTGCGGTTTGAAATTAATTGGTTTTCATTTTGTGAACAGAACAATAGAACAAGAACATCTACAATAGATCCCATAAACCTGCAAATACATAGATTTAAAATTTCACAAAGTCACAAACATTTCAAATTAAACACTTTTTATTAACAATGATCTTGATTAGTAAGCCTATTATTACCTATTATTTAAACTTGACCAATTATTATGAATGTGGGTTGATATTTTACAAAATTAAATGAAAATTAATATTTTGCGGCAATATTTTTTTGGCCAAATGCTTATAGTATTCTTTCTATGAAAAGAACGCAAAACGAGAAGAGTCGTTCCATCGATATTTTTTCGAAGGTTACGTGTTCATTGTCAGTGATCACCACTTTAGATCCTCCAAAATAGGTATTAAATGTCATTTTCATTTTAATTTTGTACAAAATTATCGATACATCCAATCGATATCATCTCAGCCCTATTAGGAAGCAGACGACAATTGTCCTTGGAGTAGTCCCAAGTACAAAACATCCTAGCAAGGTCATGGACCGATTGACGGCCTACCAGAACCTACCAAAGCTACCATAAGACCGTCAGACTTGGCACGATACTTGGTAATAAATCCTTACACATTATGCGTCATACTATTGTATTACTATTCATGAAATAGTATAGTATAATATTATAGTTTCGGACATTATGTTATGTTGGGTTATGTTTATAAAGGAGCTTATTATGTAATGAAATATGAATGAAATAGGCAGCGAACTTTTCTTATTCGTAGTAGGTAGGTTAAGAAATAAATTATTTTTCTTTGCCCCAATTAGCTTAGTTAGACCACAGATTATTTAATAGTTACTACCGTGCAGATAGACAGAGAACAGATGTTTCACTAAACCCGATTTTTCGAACGTTGTGCTTCAGGAACGAAAACTAAAATGAGCCTTATATCAATGAGCGACCACTGACCCCACAGTGGGGTCAGGCTGTCAAACGTACCTGAGCTGTGGAGTGAGACAGGCCAGTAGACCTCGCATGCCACCCCCGAGAAAACGATAAAAATCTAGATGTGCCTCCATCTTTATTATTTTACGTATGCCAGAGGGTCTACCAGCACATTCGAACTTCGCAATTGCGTAAACATTTTCATTCCAAATTCAACTCTATTACAATGAAGCGCGGACCGAAACAGTGGCGATATAGCGAACATCGAAAGTGCGGGTACAGGGCCAGAACGCATGACGTTTTTCTCGTTTAAACGCTTTGTCGTGGGTGGCATGCTCGCCGTGCTGGTTAGAGGGAGGTTACACGTTCAGTATTTCGTCATTTTGGTCCATCAGTCTGGTCTGAATGACGGGAGAATGATGGACTGACGGAATGATGGTAAACCATCCATCCAGACTAATGAAAATTAATTCCGTCATTCCATTGTGAATGATGAAATACTGATGGGAAACTGATCGTGTAGCCCACTCATCATTCTGGCATCATTCTGGCGATGACGCCAGAATGATCTGGCGTCATTCAACGATTGACCAGACTGATGAAATACTGAGCGTGTAACCCCCTCTTAGACTATTATTTTTATAGTTACGTTTGGGTTGCATAGAAAGAACCGCCCCGAGTGACGAAACCTGAGTTCGTAACTTCGTATAGGGCACTCTGGGTAGTCAGCTTCGATACGACCGTTGCTGACTGGATAATCTTTACACTACTGTCATACGATATGATATCACTCGTGCTGATATGAAAGAAGAAGATAATTGTGTTATTTATTTTATGGCATTTTTATGGAGATAGTTTTGCCGCGCGTAATGGATATGAAGTTATGTAGATACATAGAACTGGCAACAATACAATAACTCAACTAACATATTTTTATTGTCCAAATAAAGAATGACCGCTGAATGACTGTCTATTCTTTTAAAAGATGGAATAGGAAGTCGGAAAAGGAGGTTAAGTGGAAAATACTGAATATTCAGGACATTTTTCTTTTTGTGTTCCACTTTTCTCTATGTTATGTTAAAACTTTGCAAATCGGCATGACTATCGATATTTTTTGCAAAAGCAAGCTACATTACGGTTTGTGTACATAATTGGACCATCATTTTCTATTCCGGTGTAACTAGGAGCTTAGCTACAAGTAACATTCTACACTTACGTAGGTACTGTTGTAGCAAAGTGTATATTTATTTTTCAGAAATGTATTTACCTAATGTCAAGTGGTGATAACTGATAAGTGACTGGTTACTAAGTCTTTCGCATACGGAAACACTGTATTAGTAACTATATCCCTTGGTCGCCTTAAACAACAACGACCAGTGGCCGAAGCACGATGCGCTCGATAAGGCTACTATCACACCTTTTACCTCATTCATTCGCGCGTTATAAGAAGGAGAGCTGACACGCGAAAGCGTTATGCTACGGCCCCAGGAAGAAATTGGTCACGCATTCTTAACCTCCGCCTTCGTACTGTGGTAAGAAAAAATCGTACTTATTGAAATTGAATTAAAGTGTGAAATCAGTTGCATTACTTTAAGGGGTGATTGTACCCATGATACTGAAGAACTTTCCCTAAGAAACCTATAGGAAATTCACAAGAAAAAAATTAGACTTTCCTTACTAAATGCAATCTGCTAATCGAACGTTTGTATGAAGAGTCGAAAAAACTTTTCGCGAATTTCCTATAGGTTTCTTATAGAAAGTTGTTCAGTATCATGGTTACAATCACCCCTTAAAGTAGTGCAACTGTTTACCCTAACACCCTGTAGATTAAAAGGAAGTAAAAGTGTGGTTGGTGGAGGCAAGTAACATACTTTGTCAAAAGGAGCAAGCACAAAACGTTTAAAGCTCCCTTTAAAGGAGATGCCCCAAAACGAGGCGGTTCTAAATTTAGCACGCGTCTAAATTTACGCAGACGTCTAAATAGGTGACATTCGCGTATATTTTCACCCGTCCATCCCGTTTCGGCCGTCATAGGCCGGGAGCCCGTCGTCTCTTTATAAACCTTTTCAGCGCCAAAGTCTGATATATCAGACGTTTAAGTTTCGTGCCCTCGCCGCCGAAGTCTGATATATTTGACAAAAAAAAATTGTTGAAATATCCTTTTATTTTTATCACAAATAAAAATAAACTTATATATATGTTTTCCAGATAGTGACAAATTTTGGGTTGTGGCGTGTGATGAGCTTTTTCTAAATAAATCCGTGGCGTGGAATGGGTTAATGTTCATCATACATAGGTACAACTTAATTCTAGAATTCCATTCAGGGTGCTCAGAAGCTTGGTTTGGCTACAATTACCATTATTTTTAAGCGTGAAGTTGTAGCAATTTTAAAACCTTTAGTTTATTAAAGGTTTAGGATGGAATAACACGTCAAGTTTACATAATAAATAGCTATTGAGTAAAATAAGTATATTGATTTACCATTGTTTCTTCTAAATTTAGTTATCAGGGTTTGACATGAGCACTACTTAACTAATCTAGAATTAAACATTTTAATGGGTTCTTACCGTATATTTTAGTTCCCGATATTATCGGTTAGCGGCGGTTTAGCGGTTCTCGGTAATAACTGTTTTGTTATTTGTTCAGAATAATAATAGCAAGAAAAATTACAAATCAAATTGTTGTTAAAAAAAAAATTTCAACATCTGTAGAGCCGAATTATCATCATCTTCAGCCTTATACCTACGTCCCTCAGCAGGGCCTAGGCGCCCTATCAGTCTCACTAATAACACAGTGAGACGCCATACCCGCAAAGTCAGAGTTTCCGTCACACGTATCAAAAAGTATGCAGGCTCCTGGCCTATGATCTCTGACGATAAATTTCATTCGTCTGGAAGTCTAGACTTGCGCAGGCGCACTCATTGTCACCGAATGTAATGAATCTCTCGCCGCGTATTATTTCATTATACAGTTATAAGTACTTCAGGGTTTAGACTGACAGACAACTGACGTTTACAGCTTTAGATTTTGTTGTTTTATATTTTTCAGTAAGAGCTCAAAATCACATCGATGGACTGATACTTTCATTCGTTATCAAATTGGTTGATTATAATCGACGTACGAGCTGACTTGACAATCGTATGCTTGTAAGCACTTAATAAGTATGTACACACGGCGACAGATCAACCTACCCATAGTTGAACTCTATGTTCATGGACATAAGGTCGAACTATGGGTAGGTTGATCTGTCGCCGTGTGTACTTGCATAATTAAATTAGGTACTTAAGTATTTTATAAAGGGTATAACAAAACACCCTAGTAATACATAAGGGGGTGCTTCAGACCATCAAACTGAACAACTTTCACTATGGAGCCAACATCGAAATCGCGAAAAAAATCCGGTCTTGCATACAAAACTGCAGTACCGACTCGAGTCAAATGTATGGGACAGCTGATTTCGAAGTTGGCTCTTCATTATTACTAGGATGTTTTGTTACACCCTGTATAGGAAGCCACGAATGGCAAGGCTAGCGAACCTGAAAGAGTGGACAGGCATCGCCAGCATCGAAGAGCTGCTTCGTTTGGCGAGAGATAGACAAGCTGACTGCCAACCTACAGTAATGGAGATAATGAAGAACCCGAAGAAGATGAAGTAAAAATGATGATTCATGTTTCTAAAAATATTTGCCCTGCAGTTCCATTAAGTTTTTACTATAGTGAAACATGTATTAAAATTCACTTATATCTTATTCTGTTTTACTCTCGCAAAAATATAATTAAATATTTATTACCATTTAACAAACCCATTATATTTATATCTACGTACAATCAAAACATGTATTAAAATTCACTTATATCTTATTCTGTTTTACTCTCGCAAAAATATAATTAAATATTTATTACCATTTAACAAACCCATTATATTTATATCTACGTACAATCAATAAACAACAATTACAAAACCCTAACGCCTCCTTATTAATTAGCCACAATTGCGACGAAAAAAACTATAATTATAAAAAAGTCAACGCGCATGCAATGAGGTATTCGCCCCTCTTTGTAAAAAAAGGATTGTAATTAAAAAGAATTCACCGCAATTTGTATAACAATTTATTTTCATAACCACTCTCCACAAGTACTTAAGTGATTAAGATCTATTCACACGGGTGGAGGAAAATTATTTTCATATATTTATAGTCTAACTAAAGTATAATATTGAAGTCTCGCTTCTCAACCCATTTTCTCACTTATGACAAAGGTATAAAGCTCGTCTCATGTGTCACAGACTGTAGTAATCAGTAAAAATGCAGGAAAATAGTTGTCACATGTATCTTACGTGATCTTAATATGGGAATGGAAATGTTGAAGGGTGGTGAGATGGTAATGATAAGCGATTAATCGCAACGACATCGCTAGCCGTTTAGTGGCGCCATCGCCATACAATAACATCAGTGGCCCGAGTACAAAAACGTTTTAGATACTTATTTGTATTTTAACATTTTATTTTACACACACACATACTCACATGGGCGAACCGATGCTGGGCAGGGAAGGGCACCTACCCTCTCTTCCCTAACCTCCTACCTACAAGAAATATCGAATGAGAATGGGAGCAACTATAAAATCAAGAAACTAGGGGCCATGTACTCGTACCAATGAGTTTTTCTAACTTATGTACGTAATGTGAAGGAAAACATTGTGAGGAAACCTGCATACGCTAAAGCAGAAATTCTGATGCGTTACGCATTAACGCCTAAACTAAACACCCACCCTGAGGATAGGCCTGATTAGGCGTGTGCCCTGCAGTGGGACGTATAATAATACCACAAGGACGTATAATAAGGCCTGCCAGATACCACATTCATATTCGAGCGAGATCAGATTCGTCTCTGAAACCCCACCTAGACATTTGTCCAAATGTATCTTTACTCCAGCCGATTTGAGTTTGATGTATATTTTAAAGATCTCCAAATTAGCCTGGGTAGCTCGTATTCTGATATGTTTTCCAAAAAATGGGCAAACGATTGCAAAGTCAAAAAAATTACAGTTTTCATGCAATCAATTCAATTATCTTTTCACCAAAGTTTTTATTTGGTCTTCAATGTCGGAGCTCAGCGAAGACCAAAAAGAATCTTTGATTTTCACATTCGATACGCAAATGCTACGATAAAAATATACCTCATCTAACAAATCGATGTACCCAAGTAACTCGTCAGAATCTCGATTTCTCTAGAAGTAACATTTCGAGTTGCATTTAACTGAACGTGTCGGCTTTTAACGGCGGTATGTTTGCAAATAAACTGCGCACACGCTTCGGGCCCCCAACAGACTGTCGTGCGCAGATCGTACTAACAATTAGAAGTGGTCCGGCATTTTCTTGTAAGTCCTAAGGTTTAGGACTTTTATGTGGTCCGGAATTGCGTATTTTGAGGGGCAATTCTTATTTGATCAGAGCTACAATATCATCATCATCCACGGTTCAAATCTACCCACTGCCGGGTAGACCTTTCGTTTATGCCATCCTCCTCTGTCCTCGTTTCCTTTCCTTTGACTACCACTTGGACAATGCTTTGCTCCATCTGCCGTCACTTCGCCTTGTTATTTGTGTCCTGCCCACTCACTCACTTGACTCCACTGCTCTTCTCTTTCACTTTGAGCTCCATGATTCTCTTACCGTCATCTGGGATCTTACAGCGCTGAATTTCCGTAACCGGAACTTTGTCTTGTAGCTTGCTGCCGAGCATAACAACACATAACAACAACAACTTCGAGCTTCATAAAAAAGTTTACCCAGGTCAGCAGCCTTCAAACATATATTCACGACCATGCTTTCCTTTCGGGGTGGTCAGAACCAGAAATAAACTGCTTGTCTTTTAAGCGTGCAGTGCGAGTTTGTTCTTTTTGCATTATTGAAGGTTTCAGAATGGAATGACGTGCCATGTGGGATAGGTGACCAACTTCTCGACCATATAAACAATGCATTGGAAACGGAAAGAAACGTGATATAGCTGATAAAAGAATCAACTAAAAACTGTCTACGAGTTCCTAAGCCCTGCGCATACGCAGATCAAAGCGGCTACACGACGGGATGCACAGACGTCTCGAATCCCCTCCCCCCTCGCGTCTTACCCCCACCCCCGCGACCGTGGCGCCTCAGCGTTACATATGTGTGCGTACGCATAATTGAATTTAATTTACATTTAATTGTGATTGAATTACGTATCGATGATTAATTTGTTGGGCGGGGTTGGGATTGGTTTAAAATTATCTCCAATGTGTACTTCAAGATCAAGAAGTACACGAAGAGAGCATTTCAAGTGACGTATTGACCCTCGGATGCGTTCGGGGCACCAGAACAATCGGTAAGCCTCTAATGTTGGTTGGGGGTAGCTTATGCATTTTACATCAGGACGCTAGTGATTTGTTGGAGCTGTGTACGTATAACCAACAACGCTTTGACTCATTAGTTAATAATCATATGACGTGTTATTGTACGCATTCAGCAAACACGGAGCGGCCTGAGACTGAAACTCTGCTAGAAACACCTATATGTACAGATCAGTCTGAGGAAACATGTTTTGTGTCTTTGTCTACTGCCGAAACAAAACCAAAAACATTAATTTACTCTGATAGTATCGGGAAAGGATTAGGAATTTTAATTAATCACAAAATTAATCATCATGTTGTGAATTATTGCACGCCAGATTGTTCCCTGGCACATATATTAGAACAAGTCCAATTGAGCGACTGTAACAGCAAAACCAACATTATAATTTACGTACAAAATTGTTTGGATGTGCAGATGGAAGAGTTAGAAAAGAGTTTTGAATTGCTATCACAGCTAGGGGCTAATAAAATCATATTTTGTGCAATCCCCTATTCCTCCTCTCATTGGGGAAACCAAAATGAATTTATTTATTCTATAAATAATTGCATATTTAAGTTGACATGTCGTCATAGTGACATTTTTTCTTTCTTTGACACTAATAAAATTATTAGTGGAAAAATTTTGACGAAGGATACAATGTACCTTCAAAAATCAATTGCTAGGCTACTAGCAAGGCAAATTAGATCCCTACACTATGTACCTGAGGAAATACATAGTTTGTCAACGACGGAGCTGATCAATGTGTCAACGGTTCCGCTAGATGGCGCCACGTGTTCTTTAAACTCAACCTCAAACATCATTGAGCCAAGCCGCGAATCCGCAGATAACGTGTCGGTGGCACATTGTTCAGACAGCATTTTGATTAGTGATATTGCTAACAATTTGCTCGAATCTCCGGATTTAAACTAAGTAAGGTGACAAAGGAAAAGCCGTATACACTTAAATTAGTTCATCAGAATATTGAAGGCTTTTCTGGCAAAGAATTAGAAATCGAATTATTTTTAGAAAAATTTCAATTAGATTTGTTTTGTGTTACTGAACATTGGCTCAAAGAAAGTCAAATGTTATTTGGCTTCGAAAATTATCAAGTAGCTAGTGCTCTCAATCGAAAGTCCACAACTCGTGGAGGATCAGTCATATTTAGTAGAAATAATCTTAAAGTAAAAGAACGTAGAGATATTGTGAGACTTTCGGTTGAAAGTAACATAGAACTGTCTTGTGTCGAGTTACAAAACCACATAGTCATTTGTGTATACAGGCCGCCCTATGAATCGAACTTTCATGTTTTTGAGTCTGTAATGGAAGATGCGTTAAAATTAGTATCTAAAAGTAATAAATCCATCATAGTCTGTGGGGATTTTAACGGTAATTTACTTGAAAAAGATACATATTGCCTTAGAATTACTAGTTTATTCAATTCATTTGACCTACAAAACTTATTTTTGGAACCAACTAGAATAACAGCTACTACCGCCACATGCATAGATAACATATTTTGTAACTGTGAGTTTGTTGATAAAGCGGTAATTAATTGCCTTAAGTCTGATCACAGCGGACAAATAGTTTCTTTTCCAGCCTTAAAAACTAACGATAAAATTACGAAAAAGAGTAGGACCGTCACTGTTGGAAGGATAGAGAGATATAAAGACACGTTAGAGAGTAAATTGCCGTTTCTTAACTTTAATCAAAGTGACCCTAGTAATTGTTACAAAGATTTTTTTAATGTACTCTGCACAGAGTTTGATAAAATTTTCAAAATTCGTAAAACCACTTCAACCGAGAAATTCAAATTCAGCGACTGGGCTACGGTTGGAATCAGAAAGAGTAGGGACACTCTCTTTGAATTATATGAAAAAAAGACCTATATTCATAGTGAAACATTTAAGGAATACGTTAAAAACTATTCAAAAATATTTAGAAAAGTTTGCATCTTAGCAAAATCTATACATATCCGTAATAAAATTAGGAGGTCAGACAACAAGGTTAAGACTGTTTGGAACGTGATTAACCGAGAAACTGGGAAAATAAAACCTAGAGAACAAGGCATCTCAATTAAAACAGATCATGGTGTAGTTAGCTCAGAGGCGGAAGTGGCTGAGGAGTTTGAAACATTCTTTACCAACATTCCTGTAAAGACTACAGAATCCTTGAACTCTTCTCCTGCTCTTGCCGAAGTTTTGCTAAAAAATAATGTAAACGAGTGCACTTCCCAATTCAGTTTTGACCATGTTGACCCTCATACGATAGTAAAAGTCTTCAAAGCATTGAACCAAAAAAATACTGAAGATTTGTGGGGTATGTCAGTCAAGCTCTTCAGCTCCGTAATTAAAACGTTAGCACCTTATTTAGCATCTTTGTTTAATTGCTGCATTGACTCAGGAACTTTCCCTGACTTAATGAAACACAGCAAAGTAATACCACTTTTCAAAACGGGTAATAAAACCGACCCGAGTAACTTTCGACCTGTGTCTGTTCTACCAGTTCTCAGCAAAGTTTTTGAAAAGATTATACTCAGTCAAATGCTCTCCCACTTTAACATCAAGAGGCTGCTGCATGAGCAACAGTTTGGATTCACCAAGGGTCGCTCAACAACCGACGCTGGAGTTATGCTGATACAGCATATCTTTAGCGCTTGGGAGGAGCACCAAAATGCAATCGGAGTCTTTTGTGACTTATCCAAAGCATTTGACTGTGTTGATCATAAAACAATGTTGATCAAATTAAACCACTACGGTATTCAAGGCAGGGCTCTAGATCTGTTAGAATCTTACTTGGAAAAGAGAATCCAAAGGGTGTGTATCAATGGAACAAATTCGTCTGGCTCACTAGTAAAAATGGGCGTTCCACAGGGATCTATACTGGGTCCATTTCTCTTTCTGGTTTATATAAACGATTTACCCTACATGGTGCAGAACTTGTCCAACATAGTCTTATTTGCTGATGATACTTCTCTTATTTTCAAAACAAGTAGAAAGGCGCAAGATGTTGATGATATTAATGACAATGTAAATGACACTCTTCGACAAGTTCTGAACTGGTTCAGTGTTAATAATCTTGCTTTAAATGCAAAGAAAACTAAATGTATTAAATTCACTCTACCAAACGTTATAAATAATGAAAATAATATAACTTTAGATAATGATATATTGCATTTCACAAGTAATACTGTATTTTTAGGGATAAAGATTGACTCGAGGCTGCAATGGGGTCCACATATAGAAACCCTAGCGGGTAGGCTGAGCTCGGCAGCTTATGCAGTTCGAAAAATTAGACAGCTAACTGATATAGCTACTGCAAGACTTGTATACTTCAGCTACTTCCACAGTATCATGTCTTATGGTATTTTGCTGTGGGGCCGTGCTACAGACGTCGAGGCTGTCTTTATCCTTCAAAAGCGTTCAATTCGAGCCATTTATAATCTGCGTTGTCGAGACTCACTACGAGATCTTTTTAAAGATATCAGTATTTTGACTTTCTACAGTCAATATATTTACGAAAATATTTTATATGTTCGAAAAAATTTGTCTCTCTTTCCCAAAAACAGTGACGTTCATAATTACAATACAAGAAATAAAAATAAATTAGTATTCCCACATTTTCGACTCAGTAAAGTCAACACATCTTTCATGGGGCACTGTATACGCTTTTATAATAAGATACCAGAGGATATTCTAAACTTACCAGACAAAAAGTTTAAGTCTCATGTTAAACAAGTCCTCTGTAAAAAAGGTTACTATAAACTCGATGATTATTTGAATGACCAAAATGTCTGGTCTTGACAATTTTACACTATGTAATGCAATATTGTATTTTAATTGTACTTTGTACATTTTGTTTTGTTTAAAAGATGTGTGTTGTAGAGTTTCTGGCCGCATCTTCTCTCAACGGAACACCTTCCGACGCGGTGGTAGAGTCAAAAAATGACGTCAAAAAGCTATCTATATGATATTATTTTGAATAAAAAATTTTTGAATTTTGAAATTTTGAACATACATCGCTCGAAATGAGGGTAGGTATAGACTACAGCTCGCCAATGGGATTCTGACATACTTCTTTCGTGGCTACTGAAGTAGGAGGTAGAAACGACTATACAGTTAAAACATTTTGTCGTTAATAATGTCGAATGTGAAGTAAAGCAATGACAAATACTTTTCTTTCTTTCGAAAGCTTTATCATTTGTCACTTCATACATGAGCACGACGTCGAGGAAATTTGAAAATTGTATAGCAATTTGAACTTTGACATTTCAGTCAATAATGACCTATGATCTACAATCTACGTACGTTCGTTTGTTTGTATCATTTATGGATTTTAGTACAAAATAGGGATTATTCTAATTCATCATCATCATCATCATCTCAGCCGATGGACGTCTACTGCTGGACATAGGCCTCCTCCAAGGATCGCCATAACGACCGGTCCTGCGCTGCCCTCATCCAACGTTTTCCCGCCGCCTTCAGCAGGTCGTCGGTCCACCGTGTGACTACCCACTCTGCGCTTTCCGGTACGCGGTCGCCACTCGAGAACTTTTCGGCTCCACCGGCCATCGGTTCTGCGAGCAATGTGCCCCGCCCACTGCCACTTAAGTTTAGCAATTCTTTGGGCTATGTCAGTTACTCTGGTTTTTCTGCGGACCTCTTCATTTCTGTGAAACCCGTACGAAGCCAGGATGCAATTCTAGTGTTAATTGCACACGTGTGACCTATGACATTGAACTCGATCTAATAATGGCCCTATTTCCATGCATTATTATAGCTATTCTTCGCACAAAGCCTGAAAGAAAGCGTCTTTCTATAACACCTACGCGAATATTTATTTATAGTGTTGGGTTAGTTAGAGGGTTCATTTTAATATGTTGCTATAAGTAGGTATACAGGGTGTAACAGAAAGCTATAGAGATAAAATGAAACAGCAAGTTTCTCCATAGTGGAAGTTGGTCAGTTTGTTTATCTTAGGGGGTGGTATGGATCATCAAACTGAACAACTTCCACAATAGGACCAATATTGAAATCGCGAAATAAAAAATCTGCTAGGTATTTCATACATTTAGATCGAGTAGGTACTAAATTTTCTATGGAAAATCAAAAAATTTCTTTCACCATTTCGACTTTTGCTCTATAATAAAAAAAAAGTTGTTTAGTTTTATGATCTGGATGAATCCTAAAATATACTAAAACTGCAAAAAAAAACACCAAGACGATTTAGTACCGATTGAATCGGGTAGTTTTTTACACAATAAAACTTTTACGGGTCTATACTATAACCCAAAAAAAAGTTTATTCAAAATTCTTTAACAATTAAGCTATTTCGGTATTTTCTTTACAAAAGAAGATTACTGTGCATTTTACATAGAAATTTTCGAACAAAAATAATAGCTTCGTGTGTTAATCATAATCACATTAGATTTATCAATGACTAGCGTTAACCCGCGACTTCGTCCGCACAAATTATATACGAGATTTTAAGTCAGATCATAAGCTATCAAACAAAAAAGTTTCATCAAAAACGGTTCAGTAGTTTTCGCGTGATGCGCGTTCAAACACACAAAGCAAAAAAAATCTTTTTTTAAATTTACAGTTTTATAATAGTGTAGATTTCATTCAAGTGTCCAGACATGCCGTAAATTATAACGTGAATGAAGAAAATTGTCCAGTGACGTCAATTATTAATGGACGTTCGGCGACGACGACGTACCTACGCTACGTTCAGTGACGACAAAAATCAATCAACTCTAATCATCATCAGCCTATAACACGTTCCATTGCAGGACACACAGACACAACAGATATTAGTTTCTAGATTATATTACCATTTAAGAGGGCTATTCGAGCTCAGTGGCGCCCTCGTCACAATAATAAAGACTTCTCAATAAAGAAAGCCTAAATTAAAAAAGTGCCCAATAGATAAACTACAAAAGCCTTCAAGCCATTGTTATACAATATAGCACAGCATATACTCACGACAATATACGAAACGACCGTTATCGTTACAACGACCAGTGAAACGTGGAAGTTTTCAGAATATCTCTGACATATTTCATTGAATTAAATAGAAACAAAAATAAACTTCGTTTGTATGAAGCGCGCTAACAGGTGATCCTCTTAATAAAAGTGTGCCTTGCTAACAGTGAGTGTTTTGTTTCTAGAAATTAAGCATAATAATTAACAATGATGAAACTTTAAAACATTACCCTCCTGGCGATGACGCAGTCGGGTAAAAAGCGTGAAACAGGTGATGAATGAGGCAAGTGACCACAAAATGCCACTTCAAAACCACAAAGTTGAGTTAATTTTCAATATTCTAACAATTTACGTAATATTTCACCTGTTTGAACAACAGTACTATACATTACTTACCGTGTTTTGGAACAAAATAAGAAAGAAAAATATTGCTACATGGGAAATCTAATCTTTTCATATAAAAGACTTCAACGCATGTTTCATCTTTTGTTCAAAATTCGTAGCTAAACATTATGAATTTATAATAAAACTAAAAGTTGTTTCTACGCCAAGGGTGTTTCTAATAAGTAATTTAACTAAACGAGTAGTTTCAAGTCATAAACTAAGTAGGTAATTGATGTCACATTTTGATTCTACCCTCCGCTCGCTGTACAGAAGATGTGACAAATTTTTTAAAACAGATTATTTTGGCCTCACAGCACAGTTTGAGAACAAAATACAGTAACGCCCAAAACTCAGCCTCAAATATAACAAATAATTTATTGCAAACCTATTCTAACAGAATACAAAACTTTTTTTTAAAAGCAACTGTATCAAAACCGCTACACATTGGCGCGTGCAAACAGAAAACAAAATGCATCGCAGACGCAGGCGCAGCTTCTAGACGCGACATCTCAAACATCTGTTGTGCCTTAGCGAAATATACACATGTCTTCCAGTCCAGATGACTTGCTTACACACATTAGACCAATACCTCCTTTAATCCCAACAAAATAGAGTCTCAAATTAACCAACAGGACTTTATCAAAAATTTATCAACGGTTATATCAAAAATAAACTCAAAACTTGTGCGTTAAAGTTGATTATAGAGTGGTAAGGTTAAAGTAATTTTTTTCGGAAGTAGCATAATTCATATGGTAAGGAGCGTGTCAGGTTTCGCGGCAGATGCGCGGGCGCACGTTTTAATTCCGCGCACGCGACGCTCGGGATCGGTGACAACGAATTTCGAGCTTCATTTCATATTGTTTTGTAGTTTATGGGCTTTAATTTGAGATAGACCATCTTTTCTAAGAAGATGGCTATGTTAGCCACATGAGAGCTCATCAACGCCAACAACGGGGTGTTGATGATGTCGCTGTGGCTGAAATCAGTCAGGAGCATGAACGAAGTCAGGAGCATTACATAAACATAATTTTAGAAATCGTTACACATCAACATAATATATCGTATGGCATTTTTGTCTTCCTGCTTTGGGTGTTAGATTTCGAGGTCGAGGTGTTTCAGCCAGTCCTCCGCTGCCGGGGTTAGCCTGTGGAGTTCTTGGATACTCTCATTTACCACATGGGAGAGGGTCTGGTCAAGTGCCCCGTAGTCGCACGTCGGAGACACCCTCAAACCACAGTGTAGAGGTGATTGTTGGTTCTTCCATGGTTGGTTAAGCTTAACCCAGGTCTCACGGTCCTTTTCAAATCCTGCACGCTTGACAGTCCGGACATCGGTATCACATAAACTCTTTGTAATTTTGGTCTAGATGAGATGCGAATTCTGGTATTATGCGAATTTTGGTATTACACCTAGATGAGATGAGAGTCTCAGATTGAATTCAATTTAAAAAAATGAACGTTCACAAAAACGGAGTTAACGTGAAATACCAGCAAATCGATAAGATTATCAGATATCATTCGTGCATCACAAATAGAGACACCTAATTTCACGGTGAACCAGTTACTGTGAAGTATCACCATTTTATTGCAAGTACTTTTGCTTACTATTTGGTATTTGGGTTTTCCTCGTTGTACTTACTCCTCCTGATTTCTTTTATTAAATTCGTCTACTTTTGCTCGTTCGCTGGACTTCATTGTGTTGTGTTGTGAGTGGGCCACTGTAATGTTGATACTGGTTTACACGAGACAGTGATGGGAATGTATGGTAAGCCTATCGTCTTCACTACTTGTATAATTGTTCCAGATCTTGCCCGCAACATCGTCCGCGTGAAATTAGAATAGGAATCGATAAATCCTTTCTTAGATGGCGATCTCTACATCTCTACTACTCAGATGCACACCCCTATAACAGGGTGTTAGGAAAATTATCATTAACCTTTAAACAGTCAGTCAGTGTCAGAACGAAAAAAAAAACGTATGAAACAGCAGATTTTTTTCTGTAGGCAGGCATAACAGTTTAGTAGAACAACAGATTTTTAGGGTTCCGTACCTCAACAGGAAAAAACGGAACCCTTATAAGATCACTTTGTTGTCCGTCTGTCTGTCTGTCTGTCTGTCTGTCTGTCTGTCTGTCAAGACCCTTTTTCTCTGGAACGGGTGAAGGTATCAAGTTGAAATTAATAACAAATACTAAGGTCTGCGGTCCCGTGGTGGTGTAAAAAATTTTTGCGCTGACGGTTTTGCTCCCATGGTAAAAGATGTTCAGTATGATGGGTGGAAAATAGAAGTTATGATACTTTTCCTTACACCCTGTATACAAAGTGTTAATAAATTAGCGCAAAACCTCATACACCCCAACTGATTTATAACACAATAATTAGATTGAAACAATAATTTCATTATTTTGATAGTTAAAATTTTAAGTTATTCGCATTTTAAGTTTTGAGGCAAAAATGATTTGTTGTCTTTTCAGCACTGAAAGAAAGCGCTAACGTACTCATGGATACATTTTTAACCGACTTCAAAAAAAGGAGTAGGTTCTCAGTTCGACCGTATATATTTTTTTTTTTTTTTTTTAATGTGTGTTCGCGGATAACTTCGTCGTTTATGAACCGATTTTGATGATTCTTTTTTTGTTGGAAAGGAGATATCCCAAGGGTGGTCCCATGATAAGAAAACCAGGATCTGATGAAGGATAGCAGAGAAATCGAGGGGAACCTTCGAAAATAGTAGTGCCGACTAGTGCGTTTGTTAATTAGAAGCACTACTGTTAAATAGAACTAATGAATTCACCACTGAAAATTGTGAAATAAACAAAATTTTAAGAAAAAATTAAAACCGCCTTCAAAAAAACTAAAAAGTTAAAAAATAATATTGCAGCCGATGACTTTTTCGTTCGCATCATAAGAACATTAATTTTTATAATCTTGACTTGGTAGTAAGTAGGGTGAGTGTGCCCGTGCGGTGGGTTGACATCGGGTTCAGAAATTTTTGAATTTTGCAAACAAATTATTTAATATTTTGAAAAAAATTACCTATGTTGAAACCATGATAATTTGATTCTGCTCTCGATTCTAAACAAACTACTGTCTAGTTTTGCATTAATTCATTAACACGTTGTATATTCCTTCCAAATTGCTAGGACATCTTGCCCCCCTTCTCACCTAGCCTCAGACTCCGCCAGCACGCAAATCCCCGGCAAGTAGTCAGCACGTGCGGTGCAGTGCACTATACCTGAGCACGCGCACAGCTGCGCGCGCAGCTGCTAACTGTACCGCAGCGCTGCTACAGCTGTTTGTACTTTGTATGACCTACATACTTGGGGGGGTGCGTTGGTTAGGGTTTGTGGGAACCCTAGATTTGCATATGGAAGGGTGGCATACGTTTTAGTTTTATTTTTTATTTATGTTAATAGTGTATTTAATGAACTGGTTATCGGTTTATACCGTTCTGGGATATGGCTGTTCACATTTCTAACCGTCCAAAGGGTTTACTGAGTGATTTTGTAAACACTTTCCATTAATTAAACGAAAGCAAAGCCCAGTTTGGCAGGTTGCGGGTTCGAGTCCCGATCGAGACAAAGTTTTCAATCTTTAATTTAATTTGTATTTCAATTGGTATGCGCAAACGACGTTGCAGGCGCCACATTGTATGGAAAAATGTATTAATTGCCTGTATCTATACTTAAAGCTGCAAACAAATTATTACCAACTGTACATAAATATGTGCCTACATTCAATACGACCTTGCAAACAAGTACTGAACTGCAACCAGGTGTCGCTGGTAGCTGTTTACAAGTGCGAATCGATCTATCAACCCATCTGTCGGTCTGTCTGTCCTCATTGACATTTACTTGTAATTATTCTCTTAGACATGTGACGATTAAATGCTGTTTTTAATTTTTAGCACGCGCGTGACACGTGTTTTGTCGTATGACTCCTTTCCCCCGTTTATTTTTCCGTGTGGTATCCAACTTTGAATAGCACCAATCCAGACGGGTGTTGTAAAAGGCCACTAATCTAATCAAGCATCGTCAACCATTGAGATGTAGATACTACGTGTACTTAGAGGCGACACGACAAATAAACAGTGTGGGTGAGTGAAAGAAAACAGAACGAGTGACTAAATAACTGTGATTATATAGCGTAATGAAGTGCAGTATCAACTCTAACTAGTAGTACCTAATAATATATTCTAAGGCTGAGATTCAGAGACGATTTTGAAGTCATAGTTCGAACTAAGTAGGGTCAAAAGTGTATGGATTTTGACATACGCGAGTTCGAACGAAGACTTAAAAAAATTCTCTGAATCTCGACCTTAATAGTGAACACGGTTTGTTGAGTCTAAATAGGCATTTTCATTTTATAAAATTACCTGTCATGTATTTTTCTTGATTCTGTAATTTTAGGGAGAATGTTAATTCAATAATAAAATAACATTTTAATATTTACAATGTGCAAGACTTATTGATGATTGATGCTTTGAATTGATCGACATTTTATGCAGTTTATATTCGTTTACCTATGTACAACAGATTAACATTTTACTATCGCGTATTTATTGGTAATGAGCAGTTTCTCTACTGGCAATACCTCAAAATGTCACTGTCACTGTCAGTCGATAAACGAACCATAGACAACCAACCTTTTTTACCTTCAAATTAACAGTTTTTTTTTGTAAATTTTACTAACAGAATCTGCAAATTTTTATTTTACGAGTGGAAAACTCCTCATTGAACAAATTCTGTTGATTTACAACAGGCAAGCCCTGAAACATTTCCATTTCGTGATTCATTCATATCTTACTACGTTTTCCACCAAACGCATTTTACTTTTCGTTTGGATTTAACTTCGAAATTCCTACCCGGAACGTGCCCGGAACAAACACTTCCCTAATAGCTTGTTTTAGAAATTTGAAATTCGAATTCGCATAACAATCGCAACATGTCAGCAATTCTCCCATATTATTCCTGGATTCCCGATCGCGTGCAAAACCTCCATCAAAAAATTGAGTCTCACGATTCGACGCATTTTCATATTTATTACGTAGCTTTAAAGGTCATAATTGGGGGTGTGGCATGTAGCTGCAGTCTTACGTAAGTGTTACCATGAGAGAATATCTCACAAAAAACACGCAATTTTTACCCTCGGGATAATTTCCCCTAATTACTAAAGTTCCTACATGATTGGAGAATACACGAAACTTTGTTTTGATGTTTTGAGATTTTCTACGAGATTAGCTTGAATTTATTGAATGCTAGAAATTAATTCGCGTTCTTTGTTTAAATTATTTATGGTTTCATAACTGCAATTTTGTTGACGTTATTTATCTACTTTTAATCTACTGCTACATGGTTCTGGATATATTAAATTTCAGGATCAATCATTAAGCTATTATTCACTATGTATTAGTTACGGTAGTAACTATTAAATAATCTGTGGTATTAGTAGAGTTGACACGATAAATAAACGTCATGCGCCATATGCGGGTAGCAGCGCGGATAGGTAAAAAAGGTAGCAATATCAATTTACTGAGAAAGGTACGGCGATATCGCTGCATTTAATGGGATAACTTGGTGACGTGCAGTGTGATCTCTAGTACGTAGTATGATAGCTCGATGGGATCATTTAAGTTTTTGACAACGCGCAATAAAATAAGCTCATGCATGAGCTACTCTCTCTGACTTCATAACTTATGATGCACCCCTTATGCACCTCTGACAGAACTGCTCGAACTAAATAACGAATGCAAAAAGGATAACAATTCGCGTGTTCGTATACACGCAGGTGAATAAGTTCCGAAACGTACAATTACTCCGGAGGGCGTATCCGAACGCACGCGCGCTCTATTTTTGAATATTGAACTTTTGCGCGGGATAATTTAACTTTTTTTTGTTGTTTTCTTTTTCTGTAATGACTCGCAGGCTGCGTGGCCAGTTGCAAGCAATGAATATTTCGACGATTCATTGAATTAATCAATGATCCAGGCTGCAATATGGTCTTTGTTGCAAACCATAACAGCAAAATGTTTACCAAAATTAATGCAGCTTCTTTCCTAACATCAAATTAAATTTGCACAACTTAGCATCTCGGAAGAAGGCAATTCTAGCTGAAAAGAGGCAGGATTGGTGATTACTCCACTGACAAGAGCGTAACTCTTAAATAAAATTATGATGAGCACTCCCATATTAACTATGGAGAGAGCTATGCTTGGTGTTTCTCTATATAAGAGATCACATCAAAAAGGAGGACGTCAGAGAAATAAAGTGGTTGACATAGCCCAGAAAATTAGCAAGCTGAAGTGGCAATGGACTGGTCATATCTGGTAGATAGCTTTGCAGCCATCATACGCAAACGAGCCGCCTCGGGCAGCACCAACACCTTCCTCGAGCCCATTGCAGAGCGGTTCCAGTGTCCCATCATTGGGCCCCCTTTCGTTAATTAAGTGTAATTTTTTTTGTCACTAACATACCTATAGTTTTAAGTTATTGTTACTAACACCTACTATGGATCTGTGATCTGACACAAAATAAATGAATTTAATCGAATCGTTTTTTTTTCCATTCAATTGTATGGAATTGATATCTGCCGAAGAACTGACAACCGATGGAAAGTCAGAGTTCTAGAGTGGAGACCGCGAACTGGCAGGCGTAGTGTGGGACGCTCTGGATCGACGACCTAAAAACTATCGGGGAGCGACTGGATGAGGAAGGCCGAGGATAGAGTTTTGTGACGCTGATGAATAAAAATTCTGATGCTTATGTGAAGTCCACTAATCTGCATGGCCACACGTGGGGGAACTGGTATACCAACGCCCATACTTGAGCGAAGTAGGTCTGTGCCAAAATACCTAGTAGAAATAGTTTGAAGATTTGGATGTTGGCTCATAGATAGAATAATGTTCTGAATTTAACACATATAATACTTTTTAAAAGTAAACGCAGACGAATTCGTGGGAAACAGCTAGTTATTAATAAAAAGTTCCGTTATTAACGTATTCGATACAAAATGATAGTAATTTCGTGCTTCACAGAAATCTAAATGCAATTTACGAGTGGCTGGCTGTTGATGCAAGGTGAAGAAAACTTCAAAGTCAATGTGCCTTCGAAAACTTACACGCAAATCGGTTTCGACCACAATAACTCTACTTAAGCCAAATTAAACGCTTGTCCGCTATAATTTCCAAACCGCACTTAGGGGTTGCGATTTCAGAACGTAAAAAAAAATTAAGAAGTCAATGCCCTCTCAGCGCCATCTGGCGTGCGCTCGCGTTCGAAATTTAAAAGAAAAAACTTTTTTTTATATACCTCATAGCAACAGATTACGATTTTGTTTGATTTTTAATTTTAGGCCTTATTCAGTTGTGTTAAAGTTTAAGTGGAACGCAAATGAGACTGGTTAGCAATTACTCCAAATTATGAGGGGTAGTTTCTTTACAAAGCAAAGATGTTTTTGCAGACGACCGAAGGATAATTTGTCTGTATTACCATAACATAGAGTTTCTTATTTGTTGTATTTGAGGTTCGAAGACTTTTTGTTTATTATGTAAAATAGATATTAAAATTAGATAAAATAAATAATTAATTTCGAAACCACTATATCCGCGTGCCGCTCTATCATTAACTAAAAAGTTCTTCTCTTTCTTTCTTTTTTTTGCTATCTTGGAAGAAGCTCTAGAAATAGAAATATACATTTTCTTTTCGTAATTATTTAATTAAATAATGTACCTACCTACTTCTATAGGACTTACAACCTACCTACCTAAATTATTTTCATATTTGAAGAAAAAAATAATTTCCTTGTGAAAGAGGTAACTTCAATAAAATGACGATCTCCAATTCTCCACGTAAACACTCCAATAGAATCCATATCCCTTAGTCACCTCCATGTTAAGAACGTGCTTTAATACACCCCTATATTTTATTTAATTACCAGTAAAATGTTACTAGGATATATTCTATTTTCTTAATTAATGGCCGGTTGCTTGCGTCTAGCGCGGCAATTCTGCCAATGTCAAGTAGTTTATAATCTCAAGTTACTGTTTTATAGTTAAAACACAAAAGAGATTCAGATAATAAAACTAAAAAACTTATAAACATGGATAAAAAAACGAAAAATTCCGTACTAAAGTGGGAATTTTCTATAGGAGAACCAAAGAAAAACTAGATTTTCAACCTATGTCCTTTTGGGAATGTTAGTGTACTCTTATCTTACATCCTGTAAAATCGCAGAAATTAGCATTCAATTAAAAAAAAAAACGCATCGAAATCAGTCTACGCCCTACGGGTAATGGCTATCTTTGGGGTTTGGGGTAACGCACAAAATAATAAGAGGATGGGTAATGTCCCGATTAGACATAAGCGTCATACTTATAAAAAACTCTTTTTTTAAGTCAATGAAAAGAGATTGTTTACGAAATCCATAAGCAAATCCTCGACCTCAAAAGCTAAGTTCGAGTCCAAAAGCCTCAATCCATCAATTCAGTCCGTTATCAACCCCTGGCAACAGGGTGAAGGGGTACATTTCGGTAAGTAGTACCCTGCACGGAGGCTCGCGTGCGGGGGCCGCTATTTGTCAACGTTACCCGATTTAATCTGGTACTCGGCCGACGTGTAGTGCCGATATGTGAGATTGGTCTAATCTGTACAAAAGTCTTTAAAATTGAATAAAAAAAATCACAACTCATTTCTACTTAGTACAAAAACATAAACACCTATCCAAAAAAATATCTAATCAGTGGCCGTAGCATTATTCGCGCGATAAGGCTATATCTCGCCTTTTATCTCGTTCTTTCGCTCAGAAACAGAAAGAGAGCTAAGGTGCGATACCGCTATATCACTCTGCCATGCTGCGGAAGCTGGTTTAGTCTATTCAGGGAAAACTTTTATATCAAAACTAACTTTCTACCCTTTACACAAGCAGAATGCTTTTTTCTTGGATTTACCCATAACTTCACACAAGTTAGCCCATTTTTGAGTAGGTAGGTTATCTACACTAATATTATAAAGAGGAAAGATTTGTACCTATTTTTGTATGTTTGTATGTTTGTAATGAATAGGCTCAAAAAGTAATGGGCCGATTTAAAAAATTCTTTCACCATTAGAAAGCTGCATTCACCCTGAGTAACATAGGCTATATTTATTGCTAGAAAAGATTAGACGTCCACCCGTGCGAAGCCGGGACGGGCCGCTAGTTTACTTATATGGAGAGATGATATGAGTGACGTTAGGTACATCATGAGGAAACCCGCATACACAAAAGAATGCGTAGGTATGGTATATGCGTCAATCAGTCCACGTGCGTCCATACCTACGAATTGGTACACATCACATAGGTTTCTCTGAAATTTCTTCTACAACTTTATGCAGATCTCTTCACCGTGTGTTCCACGAGCGCTAATAATTAGTTTTACAATACGAGGCTTAGAGTTCATAAAGTTGTCAGCGACCTATCCACAACAAGCCAGCTATAAAGGGTTGCCGCCGTCGAAAACTGACGAGTTGAACGGTAAAGCGTTAGCGAACGGAACCTTACAATCACCGTCGCCGTACACCGTACAACAAACAAAATGAAAGCTGCCTTGTGGACGTTGGTCTTTATTTTAATTCGCGCACTCCTAGGTAAGCAATTAACTCTCTCGTTTGCTTTTCTATACAAAAAAATGATGGGTTACCAACTTAGTCTGGAGTTTATTGCTTACCTAGGTTGTCGCAAGTGGTACCCAACGTCACATTTTACGGCTCAATAGCTCAGTTGGTAGTACACCTGCTGAGGCGATGTTCGCAGGTTCGAATCTCGCGAAGGGTAATTTGTATGGTGAATATTGAGAGCGTCGGCTCTGCGACAGGGGCGGATAGAATCTTGGAGGTTCGGGTTCGAATCAGCATGTTTGACATTCAATGTCCCGATGAGTCTCAAATGGTGAAGAAAAACTTTGCGGAAAAAACGCTGAAAACGTTGTGGTGCGTATGTGAAGTAAGTATAATCAATCCGTATTTTACAGGCGTGGTTAATAGGGTTGATTTTTTCCGCAAAGTCGGATATAGCCATTAAAAAGCCGGACATTTGGAGAACCATATAGTTGGACTTGCGTGTGGTTTTGCCGAATATACCTTCTGTGATAAAATCCTAACCTAACCTAATCCTAAAGGTAACCCTTTAACCATCAAAATAGGTGGATCCCGATTTGCTCCATTCGATCTTGCTCTCGCTGCTTGATTGCATGTGAATCTAGTTAGATAAGAGTAGAGTTAGATAGTAGACAAAAAGCCAGACTTGTTAATATTTGGCCGGACAACACTGTAAACAGCCAAACGTACGCCTGGCAACCCTAAGCGTGGTGCCCTATTTATTTAAATATTCGGGAGGGCTGTTTAGATATATTGGAAGTCGTGGCTTGCAATTGCAACATTTCTTACTATGGTGGACTAGCTCACAATAGAGTTTATTATAAAGGCTTAAGTCAAGCCTGGAGTCTGAAGCCTATCCATCCCCCTGGATACGTATCCAGGGGTGTGGATAGTTGGAATTTATCTCTGCACCCTGCTTTCGAGCAAGACCATGTTGAGCTGGGACCTATTTGCTACTGTAGCATACAATAAATTGCATGTTGTTCTGTTGGTGTTGCGTTGTGTTCTTGTTTTGAACTATGTATGCAAACTGTAATATGTATTAGAATATTTGTTTCTATGAGCAAAAAACAATGTTTATCTATCCATCTATCTACGTATTTAACTACTTTCTTGGCCCACTTTACGAAAAGTAGCGTACCCTACCCTCCTTAAGTCATACCATAGATTACATAAATAGTACCGAAGTCATACTTAAAGATTTATGATCAAATTCGAGGCACGCGAGCATTTTTCCTTAGTACATTAAAAAGTTTCCCTCAAAAGCTTGAAGATCATAATCTTTTATTACTTAGTATATGAGTTTTTAATTAATTTTTTGATATAATTCGCAATTATAGTGACAAAGTATGCCTGAAACTGTATTATTATTGTTTTCTTGATAGCGAACATTTTTATAAATTAGTTTCGGTTGTTTCAAATTTTTTACATTGTGACGTGCTGTTTTTAGGTGTCGTTAATTTTCAAGTTAGAACTTGTGTGTATATTTTCAAGTTTTTTTTTGTTTTCTATTGTATTTAGGTAAAGACTATGGATTTCCACTTTAGGTGGTTCTGAAACATAGTGGGATCACACACAATGACGGACTGACGTCTGCCGCTCCGACATGCGTCATCGTGTGTGATCCCACTTCATCCATTTTGTCACACATTCTCGACTATTTCGTATTTATTTATGTCGTACTTCGTATTTTTTAATTTTTCTTTTATTAGCAAAAAAATATTATAATTCCTAAATCTCGCTCGTCGATTCCGAGATTTCCGAGTAGGTACATTTTACTTGGCCTTTCGTCAATACGCATCTGATTTGATCGGCATACATGCGTCTAGTAACTGCTTCCAACCATTCCATACGCACAGCCTTTACAGCTCATGTTTATATCCCCTTATTTATTTAAGCGTATGGCGATTTTGTTTGTAGGCATCCCCTTAGACTGAGTCCATTCTTAAATAACCTTCTCAATGGCAAAAATAACACTCCTCAAGTCCCCCCAATAAATTGGCAAACCACTCAAACTCAAAATCACCAACAAAGCCAAACCAAGTCTAATTCTATTTGTATTTACCGTTTACGGAAGTCGAAAGCTGTGTTAGTTTTTCTGCGAGATTCCCCCTCATGCGCCACGTGGCTAAAGATTGTGAATCTAAAATAAAAACCCCAGAACGGACCCTTGAGGCACACCTGCGCTGCTAGACTTCTGTACCAACTCTACCTTACACTTTTCTCAAACTATTTACACCCTTATGTTAAAACAAATAAAGGTGGGTAGAACTAAGAGTAAAAGTTGTAAGTTTGAAGCGTATATTTGGCAGGAAGAGGGTGTGTATTGAATTATATTTAGTCGTCAGCCTCCCTCTGGTTATGATTGAACAAACGATATGTAGGCAAGGTGTGTTCAAGTTGAGACACGCTCTGAATCTGATCATAGGTTGAACTTTATGCTTATTTGATTCTTCTATGATTTAGTATTATACGATACAAGATTAGTTTTTATTAAATACCGATGCAAATACGTAATTATATTATTGTGTATCCCTAAATGTTATATTAGGACTGTTAATTAATCTAGCAAAGATCCTTCTCTTAAAAATTTATATGGTAAATTGTATGGTTTATTTTTAGAATGGACTATCTATCTAGTAAAGTTAGCTACCTGCTGAGTGTCATCTGAAGGATCATCAGTAGCTTTGATTACTATGTCCTATGAGGGTTCAATAAAAACACTTTGAAATGGTAGGATGTGATGTTCCAAAGTCCGTTAGTCTTACTTCCAAAACACTTTCAATGCAAAACGGCAGAAGTTTGAGAAATATTCAAATTTTTTGCATCAACACGTGTGCTTATTATAAATTCGACACCTTGTACTATTGTTACCGTTACACTTAATCTAAACCATCATTTACTGCTTACAGCTACTCCATATTTCTTTTACATAAGAACGTAATTCGCATCTCTACCTGCAAATTTATCACGGTTTTTGGATCGTACAGTTTTATATTTATTGTCTTCACAGTTTACTTCTTATGTGGTTGTATTAAGATCAATTTTTGTAACTCCAGATGTATTTTTAAAGTTGTCCACGAATGATACAGTTGTGGATTCGCTTTCTATCGATTTTTGCACCTTTCTCGATATAAATGATTAAATCGATACCAATTTTATATATCGACCATCTGTTACGACCTTTTCTATGACCATTGAATTTGTATCTAATAGCATTTTTTTTATTTCAGGTAAGTTGGCAAGTTTTGACAAAAAATAGGCGAAAGGTGAATCCGGAGGATGTTGGGGGCACGTGAGTTATTATAAAATGGATTATCCTTTAGATATGTTTTTGTGTAATCCTAGTTTATGGGGATACAACAATTTCAATCGCGTCGTAGCTACAAAGTAAGTAGATATTTTTATTATAATATATTGAATAAAATATTTCACATATTATTTAAAACACAGAAATATAAAATGCTATAAATACGTATTGACATTACTAACCCATTATCATGGGAAGCTATTGAATGTGAAACAATCCTTCATTCAAATTCATTTGAATTCTATACATAAAAAACAGTTAGTGCCTTACTGACTGACAAAGAACCCCTGAAGATAGAATCACAATTTTTTAGATAGGTATATATAAAGTATATGTTATAACATAACAGAAGATGTAGGGGTGCAAATGTGTAAAAAGAAAGGATTTCCCAAATGTGTGAGGTGAATTTTTAGAGAAAGCGCGGTTGGATAGAAAGTTCTCACAAACAATAGGTAAATTTTTAAAACGCATTTGATATGTTGACGATCGATAGACGATTTTAGTGTGTCAAATAAATAAAATAAAAAAAGATAGAAACTAGAGTTACAATTTGTTTTCGTGCCTCAGTAATCTTACGTATTTACTTTTTAACCAACTCTGCATTTCCAAAAAGAAATTCAAATCCATAATAGATATCATATTTAACTTGTCTTTAACATTCTTTAACATAGTCCACTATAGTGACTATCAGTCTAATAAGAATCAATTCCATCATTCCCAATCTTTACCCTCCAACGAAACTTGGATTTCCTCAAACAGATCCTACAAAGGCAATTCCGAAGCAGTACTCAAATCAATCAATTCCCCTCCCATCTTGAGGTCATCCCTGGTCGCGTGGTGGCCAGATACCATGAAGACAGGTGCAGTCTCGTTGCGTAATCACGATCCACGCAAACCGACTGTGAAATCATCAATAATTGTCAAGTGAAATGGGGTTCGAACTTCAATTATTAAGATGTTATTTTTTCTGCTGTTCTGCTTTTTTCTATTCAATAAGCAACGTATTTAGAATACACCTACCTCCTCATGGAATATCATCGTGAGTATGCATATGTACTAGATTCGTTTTCTAGACCGATTTTCTATCTAGTACTTTAAATAAATATCTTGGTATCTTGGACATAGTCAGTCACAGATTACAGTCTAGTCCCATTTAAAGTATCAGAATCTAGCCCGAACTTGTATTATGATGACTATAATACATGATCCTTCTTAACATGCTGACGGTTTTTTTAAGAAGATGATCAGATCATCAAACTGAACACCTTTCTCTATGGGACCAACTTCGAAATCGCGAATTTAGATTGGGTGTTCGTTTTTTCGGGGTTGGCATACTAGGCTAATAAGCTTTATCGTGGTCAGGCTAATATCATCGTCCACTGCTGGACAAAACTACAAGATTGTCAGTAGGAGACAGATCTTGATTCTCACGAAAATGACGATTAATAAGATAACCGTATCTCTAGGCTAAAAGAACATACAACAAAACATCTCTCCCACAAATATTTTGAAAAGAACGCAATCCGTCACTTCTGTGGTCCTCGCAGTGTGGTCCACCGGAAATATTTAACTTATTTCGCAAAGGATTAACACTTACCATTCAAAATAGCGGCATCTACAATGAGATTAACTGTAGGTTTGTTTTCTAAGATTTGGATAATCTTGAACTTTTTTCTGAAGAGTTCATTCATAGGACAGCGTAGCATAACGCTCACTGTAATTATAAAGTCCTTCCTAATATCTGACAGTTTGTTAAGGGAATGATTAAACCATGAACCAACCAACTAACCAACTGAACAACTATCCCAATGGGAGCAACATGGAAACCGCGAAAAAATCTACTAAAACAAACTGGTACTTTCTACTGAGACTGTACTAACTGGGATGTTGAATAATATTTATTTATTTTAAAAACTGTTTCATACAAATCTGCAATCCTAAACGACCCTAATGCTATGCCATACGGCATAGGAGAAGTTTCTTTTTTCGCGAATTCGATGTTAGTCCCAGTGGTCCCATAGAAAAAGCTGTTCTGTTGGTCTGATCATGCATACCTTTAAGTTGGACCCTGTGTTTCATTCAAGTTGGATACATATTTCAGTGGAGAGGTAAAAGTTAAAAGTTCTAAATAAATATGAACCCCTAAATATATCCCTCTCCAAACCTCCGAAAGCTTAGGGCAAAAATGCTTCCGTTGATTATCTCATTTGTTTAGCCAATAAATTGTATACTCGACTGAAGCTTAACTTATGACCGGCTTGGCTTATATGAGATATACAAGAAATAATGGATTGCATTCATAAAAATAATTGCCTACATAAAAATGGTCGGAACCAGTGCCGGATTAACCATATAGGCAAAGTAGGCACGTACCTACGGGCCCACCACCGCAGAGGGGCCCCGCGGCTTGTGAGAAAAAAAAACGTTTTTGTATTTGAATTGAATAAAAAAATTAAGAAAAGATTTAAAAAAATATATTTTTCATTTTCATAACGTTTCCTTTAATGATACCCCACATGATAATTTAAGAATAAAAAACTTTTGACTCCTAAGCTCAATTATAATACCTAATAAATCTTTTTTTGACTGCACTCTTCTAATTGGGCCCTTAATTGATATAAAAAACGAAGTTTCAGCTTCTTATAATATAACAATTTTATATATTATATAAAAATCTCTTTATCTCCAAGATAAACGAGTTTGTGAGTGTTACAGACAGATGGACGGACAGACATCGAGGTGAAACAATAAGTGTTCCGTTTTCCCAATTTTGTTATATGGAACACTACATACAGACTACACTATAGGTTTTGGATCGTGTTGCAACATCCGTCATTTTAGTAGATATGTGCTGTTTTATTGCGACCACCTAATCTGGACCACACTGGAAAAGAATCATTGTTACGCCCATGGGCAGGGGGCCCCGAGACTTGCATTGCCTAGGGGCTTCTACATGGCTTAATCCGGCCCTGGTCGCAACAAAGCGTTGCCACATTATTTTAGGTCAATAACAGAAACATTTTAATGTCTATACATCTACCGCTAATTGCGACAAAAATTTAATTTTTTACCGAAAAATAATCCGTTAAATACTAAAATAAAGGTTAATTATGAAAAATGCGTGCAATTCTTAGCATACCTACCTAGGATGTGATGATAAAAACGGTTGACATTTTGTGCTTGCGAACTAGGCTTGCGTGATAGGAAGTACATAAACACCGTGTTAATACCAGTGTCTAGTTTATTTTTCTTAATATTGCTACATTCTTAGCATTACCTTATACTTACCTAGTTAATAATACAAAGGGTTAAACTGGTTAAAGGGTATATCCATCCATTCAGGGTCACAGGGTCCTTCTTAATATTGTGATCAGACCATCAAACTGAGCAACTTTTTTCTATGGGACCGAAATCGCGAAAAAAAAAATACAGCTGTTGCATACAAAACTACAAATCTACTTGATTAAAATGTATGAAACTGCTTTTTTTTTGCGAAATCTATGTTGATCTTACTATCCAAAATGATAATAATCTTAGTAAAATTATCGCAGCGACGACGCTAAGACAGAATTTTTATTGTCAGGAAAATTATTGATCATCTTATACAGGGTGTAACAAAATACCCTAGTAATACTTAAGAGGGTGCTTCAGACCATTAAACTGAACAGCTTACATTATGTAGCCAACATCGAGAAAAAATTAAAAAAATCAGCTGTCCCATACATTTTAGTAGAGTCGGTATTGCACTTCTGTATGAGACAGCAGATTTTTTTGATTTTTTCTCGATGTTGGCTCCATAGTGAAAGTTTTTCAGTTTAATGGTCTGAAGCACCCCCTTAAGTATTACTAGGGTGTATTGTTACACCCTGTATTATTTACACCGCCTTAACATTCTCCCCTTCTAGATACAATCTCAAATTAGTTATATTCCAAGAAATAAACCCTTTTTTAGGCTTTACAATAATGTTAAACCTAAATTACATAGCGTCTAGACTAAAAAACTATAATCGTACATTATTATAAACAGAATCACTATAACAAAACGCGAAGGTTACTGCCGGTGCCCCGGGGGAGCTGACCCAGGCAATTATAGGTGACCTAGGCACGCTAGCCAAACCCTGAACATTATAATATTTTAAAAACAAAAGTTATTGTCACGCAATTTTTTCTAGAGCCTTTCGGCTTTATTCGGTAGTTTTATTCAGGTCATTATTATACGTTATGTGATGAAGGTAAAGATTATTTTAATGGAAATACTGAGGACCAGGATATAAAGTTTATGGAGTATCAAACTGGTGGCAAAAGAATGAGAGGTCAGTTATAGGCAAACCAACATCACGTTTGGTCCGACGACATGTGAAGGACAGATTGACATTGGAAAAATACGTTTTCTCAAACATGCTTGCATGTGAGCATTATTTTGACAACCTTCTTCGAGATAAATCGAAATTGCAGTACTGGCCAAATACATGCGCGCAGCGGCCGGCAATGTTTGTATGAAAATCCATATCTGTCGTGTTTTGCGGCCAAATAAATTACATAGTAAACTCATATCTGTCGTGTAATTTAAAAATGGATCGATCTTTTTCTCCGAAACATGGCAACCAAGGAGGTAACTTATCAAAGATTTTATTTAAATTTCGAACTGGCTTGCAAATAGAAAGCTGTTTATTAAAAAAAAAAAACAAATTGTTGTTCGTTGTTCGTCATTGATTTTGAAAAGAGTTTAATTTACGCGAATTATTTGAGAAAATTTACTGTTTTAATTTCCGCGCATTATTTGAGAAAAGTACTATACAAGCTTTGGCCACAACTAGGCATTGATGGACTTACGTATGTGTGCCTCGGCTTCGCCTCGGCCCACATTTACACGTTCGTCCATCAATGCCTCTGTTGCTGGCCGCTGCAGTAATGTACTATTTATAGTAAAAAAAATCATCAGGCCCCATTCGGCATACATTGCTTGCTCTGATCTCTTCACTATAAGAGGGAACTAATCAGGCAATGTATTATATGTGTATGTTTCCGTAAGAGTAATATAATTTCTAAAAGAAAGTTTAAAAACAAACTTAATTAGCAATTGTTTGCTTAACCGTCACTAAATCATGCTTTATGTTCGTCGATCGTAAACAAATGAGTACTTCATAAAATGTTGTGTGAACCCAGACGTCGCTTTTTTATCAAACAACTTTAAAAAAGGAAGAGGTTACAGTGAAGGCAAATAGAGGTTATCAATTCCTATATCTATTTTTTTATTGGTACTTTCTGTATCATCAGAAATCGTAGAATCATCAACTTGGTAAAAACCTTGACTGCGCAGATCAAAATTTGAAGGCGAAAACTTTACTGCGCAAACCACTCACTCCCTACTCATTGATCAAATTGTTTGTCGCATAGTGAACAAGGGTATCACATCTAGGCCGACGATATCTGAAACTTTAACTCCTACTCAAAATTGAAAACGGAGTGTTTTCACTATACCTACTCATACACTCCAGCAGTGCAAAATTCATGATCCCCAAAAATCTCTCTCGTCTTATTTAAATTAATCACTTCTTCTTATCGTGTGGGCAGAGCCCTGGTGTCAGAGTTTTTTCAGACCGCCTTACGGCCTCTGACGTGGTTTTTATGTAACGACTACTACCACCAGAGATATTAGCCGGGACCAACGGCTTAACGTGCCATCCGAAGCACGGAATCATTTTTCTTTTCGGACAATCAGGTGATTCAGCCTGCAAGCCTGTTAAGCAACATTTCACAAACTGCTCCAATTAACATAAATTTCTAAACGTAGGCACGTTCCACTGGAATTCATGTAATGGTATTTTAATAAGTTATTCCTTGGCCGAAACATTAAGTAAACAGAGTCTACCCATACAAACGATATATACGATAATGTCGGAATCGTTTTCATACCTAAATTATAGATTTATCTGTTAAGTTCAGACCAGAGATTAATAATAGTCTTAGTTTGGACTTTAAGGTCATTGCTGAAAATAACTAGTGTCCACTGCTACGGCATGTGTCCCAAATCACAAGTTCCGTTTTTGTTATTGTTTAGTAAAAATGATTTCATAAGTCTTCTTCTTCTTCGGGTTCCTCTCCATTACTGGAGGTTGGCAGTCAGCTCTGCGTATCCTTGTCTATATCTCGCCAAACAAAACAGCTCTTCGACGCTGGCGATGTCTGTCCACTCTTTCAGGTTCACGAGCCATGACATTCGTGGCCTACCGACGCCACGGAATATAATTATATGCCGACGCTTCTTTTTTTGCCCTCTAATTTGCCCATTATAAGTCTGCTATTATTAGTACTAATACTATTTGATCTTTCTTGTCTTTAATAACTCACTTTCAGCCACCCCCGTTTACGGGGGTGGCTTTCCTTTAGGAAAACGGCATTCTTGTTCATCAAAAGTTCTACTTCTCTTTGAAAACTAAAACGCAAAATATATCGTACATAGTTAGTCTCAGTAGAGCCGCAGGTAGCGTGTCGCAAGTTCACAACTATAATGTTTTCACATCGGAGCGTGTTAGCCATTTAGTTTCTGGCTCAAAATCTATTGTTCATTTCAATGTAGCCATCAGCACATTTCGTATAAGTAACCTAGTAGCACTTGGTCCAAGTATGTTTTTTGACCGTATAGTTTTGCGTAAAATAATATCTATAGAAACGCATATATCTATAGATAATGCAACTGTTTACCCTAACACCCTGCAGTATTATAATCTATATTCGAAGATAATACTGCAGTGTGTTAGGGTAAACAGTTCCATTACTTTAAGGGATGATTGCAAAGAGAATATAATCACTAGATGATTGTACCCATGATACTGAAAAACTTTCTCAAAGAAACCTATAGGAATTTCGACTTTCCATACTAAATTCAATCAGCTGATCAAACGTATGTTTTTTTTTTTATTATTTTTTTTTGTAAGTTTCTTAGGGAAAATTGTTCAGTTTTTTTTTTTTTTTTTTTTTTATTAACTATGGGTTTGCTCTTGACCTCAATCCAGTCCTCAGGACGAAGATGGGGTCGTAGATGTAGCGAGCTTACCCAGAAGATGCCTATTCACTCGTACTTTAAAGGAATCCGGGTTGTAAGTACTCGGAAATACTGACGCAGGTAAGGCATTCTACTCATTGGCTGTGCGCATTATAAAAGATTCAGAAAGGCGCTTCGTGCGGATATGTGGGATGTCAACCAAGAAGGGGTGATATCCCGCGGTGCGTCTGGAAGTCCGATAGTAGAAAGGGGAAGGTGGGATGAGCTCATGTAGCTCTTGGGCACACTCACCGAAGTACAATCTGTAGAAGACCGACAAGCAGGCGGCGGTGGGCTAGGCTATGAAGCTTGGCCTCCACCAGCTTACTATCGCCAATGAGCCTCCTGGCTCAGTATCATAGGTAAGTACAATCACCCCTTAAAGTAAAGCAACTGTTTACCCACCCTGCATAAATGGAATATACTTATTTCTATCGGTGCTATTTTAAACTCAAAAAAACAACGCGGTGCTGAATTTACTATAAATGTGAATGTAAGTTTGTTTGTTACGCTTTCATACTTAACCGATCATCATGAAACTTTGCACACATATTCTTGGAGGTATTAGAAGTAACATAGGATACTTGGGGTTTTCCAAACTCCACGCGGACGAAGTCGCGGGCAAAAGCTATAGTTTATAAGTTCTCCAATACCTACTAACATTTTTTTGTATCCGGATCTTTAAGTTGTATGAAATAAAAGATTTTTATTTTTTATTTATAACTTTATAAAAAAGATTTCACATTGAATAAGTGGGCTTCAAGGTTTGAACAATTTTCAGCTTTCGCATTCACTTCGTAGCAGAGCTGATGATGACTTCTTTAGCATTATCTTTTTCTGGAACAAAACGGGCAATTTCCTCATTAATTTCCTCGTTGGATGCCGATGCCGTGATTTAGTGAATTACTCGCGAGGATCTGATTCCGAACATGTTATTAATAATAATGGTTTTGTTTACGAGAAGAATCTCCGACGCATCTTGTTTATATCTCCTTTTTTAGTGGAAAAATACTTTGAAGCACGCGATTGTTATGTTATGGAAACATCATTCAAATTACACAAAAGCCAAATACCATGGACTCATCAACGAAATCTCCAGAACTAATATAGCCTTGAGTCCAGTGCCAGACCCACGGATTTATCCGTATGTCCATTTTTAGAAATCTTCTGAACTCCTCCTCCCTAAAATATCAATTCGCTGCATAAAATGATACACAGCCGCAAATAAATCAATTCATGTTCACTTTTTTGGATATATTTGACCGAGTGTCCTTTCCATCTCCTTCCTTCTACTTTCTGTCGCTAACTCGCTATACAGACACAACAGAAATATTTAATGTATGACAAAAAGACTGACACAGATTGATTTTCACGTTGTGTTGGAATTATTCTCGCTTAAACTTTTCCTTTTTCTTCGCCAAATTATTGGGATGTTTCGGGTCTAAATATTTAGATAAAGCATTAAAAAAAGTGTGTAAGATCTACGGATTTTTCAAGAGGTCTTCTACGGATTTCTCCTGATTTTTCTAACCTTGACCTACGGATTTCTAAAAATTGGACAACACTGGCCTTGACTTCAGATTTGGTACTACGATGGTTCTCTCGGTATAAAGTAGGTGTTATAAGAAAAGTTATAGCTTATTTTATGATCAGCAGGGCAAAGGTCTCAGGTATAAGGGATAAGAGAATGTAGGTAAGCATGACTTAACCAATAGCTGCACCGCCAATACCACCATCTAGGATTAGAGAAAAATTCTACGCCTACTAAAAATTTTTCTCTCTTCAAAAATCCTCCCTAATTTTCAAAACAAACAACAGAATTAAGTTGAAATCTCGAACTTTTTATTACCAACTTATCTTTGCACTTCAACCGTTGAGCTCCTCCTTCAATTTACATAGTAACCTCACTTGGGCAACTGCACGTATAAGTTTGTGCCCCATAATGATTCACACACTAAATGGGTCAATCCATTATCGCCCCGATCTGATAAGGCGACGTTATGTTTTATTTTTATTTGTTTTATTTTGTTTTAGTTCACATTCCGATTGTGTCCAGGAGTACGATGCTTGTATGCTCTTTGGATATGGCATTTTAAAATTAACTGTAAATTTTCATTCAAATAATAAAATATTAACACTTCATTCTTCATTACTATAGTCTACCAACGTTAAAAATACCAACTTAGATTAGAAGCTTGTGACAAGCTTCTAATCTAAGTTGTATGTATTAGGGAAATTAACCTTTGAAGCTTTGACACATAACTGCAAATATTGTACTGTGCTGTGACTATACATAGATGGATAGATAGATAGATAAACAATTTATTTGCAAAAGTAACACACACATTTTTATTACATTTATTACATAATAACTATCGTCTCACTGCTTGCAAAGGCCGTCGTTATTCTATCTTCCAACCATCCCTATGGTTTAGAGTTTCTGCCCCCGTAGCATGTTGCGCGTGATAGGGCTGATACGTCTTTTATCTCGTTCATACGCGCGCAAATAGAAAGACAGCGTAGATGCGATAGCGCTATATTATTAATCTGTGGCTAATGGCTATATCGCTCTGCCATACGGCCACTGGTCAAGCTATGGCCACTCGTCATTGATAACATACTAGCCCGCTACTGATATTTTGAACCGCTACTATTTACATAGAGAATGGCCACTTCCTGCCCCTCACAAACTTCCGTTACCGCACGTCATCCTCGAACTTCGAGGGTTACTTTAGGGGAGCCAAGTAATTAGCACGTATACAGTAATTGGAGGTTTAAATTTCAAAACCACAGTCTAAAAAAACTTGCATTTTCACCAGAAATCTATCTGCCTATGTCTCACTAACAGCCTATTTATATCAATCACCTAAAATTCCTAAAGCCTCAAACCGCATCCACTCATCCCACATCCCACGATCAACCTGTTCCAAGAACAGAATACACTGATAGTCGCTTAGCATCCCCCCCCTCCCCGCCCCGCGCACTGGACACCCCCGCCCCCGCGGGGAGGGACAAATCGACAAAAACGCCCAGCGTCCAAATACGAAGGCGCCATGGTGTGATGTCGGGATTACAGAAGTGACATGGGCGTAGTTTGGTTTGGTCACTTTCCGACGACAACGACGCATTTTCTTATTTTTCTTAGGTGGAAAGCTTCAACGCATATCCCTGTTACATATACAGGGTGAAATTGATATCATTAGCATCCTTTTAAACTAAGAATCTACCCATCAAACTGAACAACTTTTACTATCGACCTTGAACGAAATTGAACGAGCAAACAAATCGGAGAAAAAAAAAATTTGCCTTTGCATACTTTTGTGTCGCGTAGGCATTGCAGTTTAGTATCGAACAGCTGATTTTGTTGTTGCTCCGATCGGTTTGCTCCCATAGTGAAAGTTGTTCAGTTTGATGGGTAAACTCTTAGTTTAAAAGGATGCTAATGGTATAGGGTCCAACTGAATATCCTGAGGGTTTTTAAGGACTTGACACTTCACTATCTACAGGACATTGCGTTATTAGATGCGTTCCTTTTGAGGGGATGGACAGACCATCAAACTGGAAAACTTTCTCTATAGAACCAACAATAATCGCGAAAAAAAAAAAGTTGTCCTGATTTTGACTTTGATCCCATAGAGAAAGTTGTTCAGTTTTATGGTCTGATCTGATCATCCCCTTTAAAAACCATCAGCATAATTAAGAAGGACCCTATACAGAGTCTGAGAAGTGGTTTTCATATGAAAATTACACGTATAAAACAAATGCGGAAGGGCCGAATTTTTTAATCCTGTCACTTCTTTTAAACTCCATGTCCATGATACCCTCCTCAAGGCGCCAGAGTCCTATCACTTGACACGATTTAGATGGTCACCGCCACCTCCCAGGTTTATTATATTATACGTTTAATTTACTGATAAAGTGCCGAGATACCGCTAAATGGTCACCCTACCATCTTTAGTCGTATCGCGAATTTATATCATGTTATAATTAGATCTTTTGTTTTGGAGATTGCAGTTTTAAAAGCTGGTTTTTGTTGGAAAAAATCGTCTGGTTTTGTATCCGAGATCTGCCTTACCGCGAAATGGTCTAAATAGGATCCTGAGGTTGTATTGCTGCTATAGATAGATAGATAGATAGATAAACAATTTATTTGCAAAAGTAACACACACATAATATTACAGTTCACAACAATTTTACAAACAAGAATACAACGAGACATAGAATAGAAATTAGAACAACATGTAATTTATTGTATGCTACAGCAGCAAACAAGTCCCAGCTCAACATAGACCTTGCCCGAGAGCAGGGTGTTGGTTTTCAGATGAAACCTTTTTGGTGGCAGTCAGACGTAGCAACCAAAGAAGTGAAGTGAAAGAATAAATAATTAAATAATTAAATGTAAGTTGAAATGAAATACAGTTACGGAACATAATGTAAAAAAGTGTAAAAAAGAATCTGAAAAATACTATAATATACTATAATATAAGTAACTATGTATAGCCTAAAATTGGTTACCCAGTGAGACAAACTATGACACAAAAGGTGCGTTAGCGTAGCTATCAGGGTTTTGTCTATGCAGCAGATTCTTGACCTTTTGCAAATATGATCCAAATTGTATCCCTCATCATCATCAGCCTCTATAATTCCCACTGCACCATACCACACCCTTGACACCTAATAAAAACGGGCTCGCACTGACATCAAAGGACATATATGCTGAGTGTGAGTGAGAGAGGAATACAACACTGCTTACCGTCGCGTCGTCCACCTCCAGTACCACCGAGAGGGGTAAGATCAAAATTGGTGGGGGCAGGGGATTTCCGTACTCTACGTAGCTCTTCGGTTACCTTAGCCACAAATGGAACCATCCATCTAGGACCTAAAACCAAGGTTTTTTTGGGACACGGTCCCATTGGCTTTGGTTTGATACCGGTTTCTAACGAATACCAGACGTAGTACCTGTACTTTAAGTTTCTAATCAATCTCGATATTATATACCGGTATCGGTACCAAACAAATATTCACGTTGTTTGAGTGAGAAAATGTTGATTTACTACCTGAATTTGTTACCGGTACTTGCTACGTGGAGTACCGGTTTCCATCTGGAAACCAGGCACCGAAATGGCAAGAAAAGCTACCTAAGTACCGGCATGGAGCCTGTACTGCTGCCTGCCCTGGCCAATCCCTGCCCCCATCACAAAGAGTAAGCTCAAGGAGCATGCGTAGACGCAGGTTGGTAACTCGGCAAGCAGCTCACGCGCAGGCGCGGACGTGACGCGGGCGCATCGCCAGCACGGGCATTTGCATCGGTTTCCGTTAAACCGAGGAAATAGTCGATTTCGTACAGAGATCTAGTGACTGATGGATACGATATTAGGTACACGTTAACAAAAAATGTAGGCCAAGTTAGAAAAATTTCTCTTTCCACTGTACTAACGTCAAATTTTGGTGTGACAAGGTTCGCGTCCGCGACGCGCAGACCACTAAACAGTGAAACGCATGAACGCCGTATAACTTCTGAACCGATTTCGCTACTCATACCTATATACGACCTATTATCATTCTGCAAACTTCATAAATATATACTTTGAGTCTTTAAAAACGAAATTTTGCATGTAACGATTCCGTTACAATACAACCAATTTCAACATTATTTTCATATAATATTAGTGCGCGACCAACCCGCGGGACCCATAAGTTGGGAGGAGGCGAGGTACTCTCGATGTAAGCGGGAGAGCAGGTAGTGAAGCGGGGATGGGAACGCGCGCCGCTCATCGGCAACGCAAGGCAGGCGCACGTGCTACCTCCCCTCCCAACGTCTGAGCCCCGCGGGATGGTCCCGCACTAACTTGTCTTATCTAAAGTGGACGATGACAGGCTGATGATGATCATGTTGATACGAATTCACTACGATATGGACTGATTTGCAGTTAAACCACACCTTGGACACTTGGCTGTCATCACTTTATACAAATGGGAAAAACTGACGAGAAGAGCATGTGCGAACGAGTGCGAGTGAGACTGGAATACACCATTTCCCATATTTTCTGCCACGCTTCCTACCAAGAGGAGGTGAGGGACTATTTTTTTATATACTGTAGTGAAACGAAAGCGGTTGTACAATCCAGTGATTATAGTGATCAATGTAAGATAGATCATGATAATCTGTTCAACATCCGAGATGGTATGACTCATCGTTTATAGATCCTGCATCATTATCATATTTACTATAACTTTGTATTAATGTTATTACAATAGCTAATAAATTAACTTGTTTCGACTTGGGTTCTTTTGCTAAACCAATAGTAGATAAGAGGAATTTTGAAAACAATCGTATTTATAGGGTGCAGAGCATCTCTGTGATAGGGATGGACCAGGTCTGCCTGCAAACCTTCAGTCGGTTTAGGAGTTACAGCGGTTCAAAGGTCTGAATCAAATGAACATTCAGCTGCAAGGCTGATTATATGATATTATTGTAATATGCACTGTAGCTCTGTGAATAGTACAAAAACTGTCATGCTGTGTTTGTCGATTTAAGAGATACAGCCATTCAAAGTTCCCTTTAAAAAACCTTTGAACGGCTGTATCTCCTAAACCGACTGATAGACCATGTCAGTTTTTGTACTGTTCACAGAGCTACAGTGCATATTACAATAATACCTGCATATATGCATATTCATTTTTAGCAACCATACCAGATCTTTGAATGGATGTAACTCTTAAACCGACTGGAGTTGTGCAGGCAGACCTGGTCCATTCCCATCACAGAGATATGCTCTACACCTTATATATACTGAATCAGGCTTGCAGCTGATAGTTAGCAAAATTCCTCTTATCTCTTAGGCTACAAAGATATGCTGACAATCAAACGATGTCGATTAATTTTTTTGATTAGGTACCTACGGGTTTTCTGGGTCTGGAAATCAATCTAGCTGGTTGTCGTTTTCGGGAATATTAATTTTTCGATAAAAGATGGCGCTGTCTGTATCAAGCCCGGCTGCAGGCACATACTAAATGAGTAAATGAATGACCTAATACGACCGCAGCACAACAGGTACCTAAGTAATAATTAATTATGTAAAATGAAAGACTTGTAAGGCTTGCAGGCTTGTAAAGAAAGTCCTTTCTATTTAAAGATCATTTCTATTGATTAATTAACGTGTGTATTTAAAATCATGTGGCACCTATAACTATCGGTTTTATTGTATTTCAAATATAATGTTATAACTAGCTTTTTTTGAAAATGAAATTAAAAGTATTTTCGCAGGTATATCATCCCTTTAACGTTCTAACTAAATTCTAATTAGAATTAGAAGTCATTATTAAAATGTTACCTACCATACCAAACCACACAGTGGTCCAAAGTTTATCTAAATCCAGACAAAAAAAGCGTCTCAAAATTGTCACAGCTTTTAACAAACATTAACAATCTTTATCAAAGGTTCCGGGAGTCACCGATATGTTAATAAGTAAATTGATAAGACCGCCACGTGGCCACAAGGTGCTCTTGTATTTATGTCATGATTAGAATGACAAATATTTGGTTTCTGGTATAAAAAGATGCGGTTGTTTGAATCTTATTCTTTTTTAAAGTTATTTTTTTGTAGCGGCAGGTGATTTTTTTGTAAATATTGGTTATGAAATAATAGTGACTCAGCTATGTTATATTAAACTGTTTTATTTAGTTTCACTACATATTTTTATATTTCTTTTTATTATAATTGTGAAATCGATTTATTTAGCTCCACGCCGTATACAGGGTGTAAAATAAAATGCTTTACATATTGAACGGGGTGCTTCAGACAATCAATCAAACTGAACAACTTTCACTATGGAACCAACATCGAAATCGCCAAAAAATTATCAGCTGTCCCATACATTTGGGTAAGCGTAAGCGTTTTAAGCTCTCTTTGGATTTGGGTCGACAAGCCATTGACATATGGTACAGCTGATTTTTTATCGCGATTTCGATATTGGCTCCATAGTGAAAAAATTTCAGTAAGATGGTCTGAAATACCCCCCGATTAAATGATGATTATTTGAAGTAAAGTTTTTAATTTTACACTCTGTATAATTTATTTTATTTGTTTCATACAACAGCTTTTTCAACTACTTCTTCAATTCTTATAAAATTATGCACAACACCCTGTAAAATTTATTTTAATTGTCTCAAAGAAAAAAAAATTGAACTACTTCTTGTTCGATTCTTATAAAACTATGCACACAAACTAAGTTCTTATGAAAATACAACATTATGATAATTTCAACATTTGATCCTCGAATCCTGATGCTGCAGGTCTAATGCCTACCAAAAACGTGAGACTTGAGGATCTGTTAATTTTTAATTAGCACAGAGTGCGTGTCAAACAGAGACTTTGTAATTAAAATCCGACTCTGACTTAATCTCAATGCTAAAATTCCTAACAAAAATGAAACCTAGAAAATAATAAATGGTAAAAAAGCTTTAAAGTTGAACAATTTTCAAGAACTAGCTCACGATTACATTACCCGAGGGGGTGTCAGAGATACTCTAAGTATAGTTGGTAGAGCAAAGATTTTGACCACCAGAAAGGGGTTTGTGGTCGTGATTTTGTGGTTTGAAAATCAACAAAGACGTCCCCATACGTTCATAATTTAAAACTCCAAAAACACCGACTCGAAACAAAGTCATAAAAGAGAAATCACGAAAAAAATCATCCGAAATCAATTGAACATTGTAAACTCTTCCCACGTCCGTCCACCTCCCATTCGCAACAATACTTGTCTTACAATTTCACCTAAACAAATACAACGGACATGATATTACGGCGTAGCAAATATTTAACGGTATATAAATTACTGGGCACTGCACCCCGGTGGGCCGAAACGCTCTGACGTGGGACAAATTCACAAAACCTTTTGTATTTCTTATTATTGCATTGACACCTCGGGGCATGACTCAAACAGTGTTAGGAATTGCGAAAAAAAATATGTTGTAAAGAGATAATCGTTAAGTATCATTTTCTTGAATGAATATCAGGTCAGAAGTTTTAGAAATCATGTGAGGTATTAACACGTTTATTGAAAACAGTTCTCGCGTTTTTTTAAGCAAAGTTAGGTAGGTATTGTGCGCTATAGCTCATTTTTTCTTGGAGTATGTAGTTGAAAAGAAAAGCGGTCCCAGGGACCGCCTTCTATCTACTCTAACTCAAAATACCTAACTAGCTTTCAACCTTTTGGCGTTTCTTTTAATCCCAAAGTAAAAAAAGTATCCAACATAATAGATTAAACATATAGGAATATACAATATATTTCTAACGCTATTCCAAAGCATTATAACAATTTGATAATAAAATTATCCATCTATCTGTCTTCCATTTCTCAGCACAATAGCTCGCAACTGTTATTTCATTATTATCCATTACCTCAAACTTGACATAATTACGTTTAATGCCGCGTGCTAGTATTGAGATGTATCGACCAAATTTTATGCCCATTTCACTATAATGGTCGGTCTAAGCCCCTGACAAACAAGCATGATGGATGTGATGCGGCGAATACAAAAGGGCCATTGACAACGCTCACCTACCTCTATGCTCAATTATACCCTTATGTCCGTAAGATTTTGTCCAGACGCACGTTGCCGGCGACCCACTATGCGACAAAAAAATTTAATTGTACATCCATGCGTCGGGCAGTAAAACGCACATGTGATGACGATGATTTTCATTAAATAAAATATTAGTAAACCGACGGCAAAAACAACAATTTCAACCTAATCATGGGTAAAAAAAATCAAGTTATCAAAATAAAATAATTTAAAGAAACGCAAATGAATCAACTAAATCGATCGTTAAAATGCTCTCAAACGTTTGTTGTTGTCATGATGTCTTTTACGCCCCCTGGCGCAGGACTGCTGATGAAGCTCGCGGCATCAGGACCTGGTGCAGCAGCGGCTGCAAAGCCGACATGCGAAGAGGCCTGGTACGTGTTGACCAGCATCCAGGAGGTGGCGGCAGAAGCAACTGTCCCTGGTGACATTATTTGCCTATTTGAGATCTATCTACGATTTGCATATTTAAAAAGAAGCGTATGGAGAATAGAAAACAGAAATATCGAGAGGAAACCTGGATGTTAATATGAGACATTCTGTAGTATACAGCAATAAATGGCAGTTAATGTGAAAAGCGCCGGTAGCGCCATCTATCGGCAGGTGCAGTCTATGGTCAATATCTATCATGCATTCGCTCGGCATTCGCTCACCGACCACCGTGCTGTGCGGACATGCGCTTAGCCACATTCACTAGTGAAGACTATCCTGTGTTTCATTTTTCATTAATACATCAACCTCAACTAACCCTGAGTCAAAAGGTGCATTCCACACTAATCATTGCAGAAAAAAGGAACAATTCTTAGTAAATGTGTTTACCGATAAAAATTATTTCAAAAATGTTCTTCTTTACTACATCCATATACCTCAAAACAACCTTACTACAATCGCATACTTAAGATATTCTGTAGTTGTAGCAAAGATTCTTATTACCCCAAAGGAGATAATGAATATGAGTTTATCAATGAACGCAAATAACTGGAGTTAGTAGTGGGTATACGCCGTTTCTGGACCACTTTGTCTGGGCCAATCAGAGGGCTTGTTTCAAACCTTGGCTACTAGGCGCGAATTAAACCGCGAATTAAACCGCGAATTAAATTAATTAGGTATAATAAAGTTTATTCGCGTTTTATATCAAAGTAATTCGCGGTTTCAATTAAATTAATTCGCGTTTCAATTAAAATAATTCGCGGTTTCAATCAAATTAATCAGCGGTTTATTCTTGGGTGATAGTAGTGGGTATACGCCGGTTCTGGACCACTTTGTCTGGGCCAAACCGTTTCAATTAAAATAATTCTCGATTTCAATCAAATTAATCGGCGGCTTATTCTTGGGTGATAGTAGTAGGTATTCACCGGTTCTGGACCACCTCGTCTGGGCGAATCCGGTTCAATTAAAATTATTCCCGGTTTCAACAAATTAATAAATGAAGGCTGTTAAATTTAGCAGCCAGGTTGTATATCATTTGATACCTGAGAAAGAAGACCGACGGGGTACCTGGCAAATAGATGCTTTTAGATTCAAAATGCGGGTCGCAGAATTTGAAAAAATATTTAACAAGCGGGTGATAAAAATTAATGATCAGTTTTAATTAAAATAATTCACGGTTTGAAACCGTGAATTATTTTAATTCGTTCAATCAAATGAATCTGCGGTTTATTCCCGGGTGATATCTAATTTATCGGTTCTGGACCACTTTCAGGTATATTTAAATATTTTTGGAAAGCGACAAAACAAAGAGGCGGGCGGGTCTATTGTTTAATGGTGTTTTAAGACCGTCCCTTTATTGACGCTGGAAACTATTGTATTGATAATTAAAGCGCGGTGTTCGAGGGGGTGACGTTTTGTTTAGATTTTTTTTTTGCATCATTGTTTATTTCTTTTGATAGTACCGAATGGACTTGTACAAACGTGCTTTTTTCCTTTCCAAGTCATAAGGAGCCGTTTCTTTCTCTTTTTCCAAACAATGGGTACGTACCCGTCTATTCTTGTCTGTTAAAACAGATAACACTCTTTTTGTTTACCTTTTATTATTAGTGTCTAAATAAATTGCATGTTTGCGCAGGTCTTCTTTTATTCAATGAGCGTTCATAAAAAACGTTGCACCATCGGAGCAATGGAAACTCACTGATGTTCCAGTAAAGTATTATGTAGATTAAGAATATTGTTATTTATAAAATGAAACAGGTTTTTTTTTTTGATATAAAATTTATTTAAAAAATATAGTTTTCACCATTTCAGATATCAGTAAATCATTATACAAAGTGTCATCATCTGAAAACATTTTAATAAAGTTAGACATCGAGATACCCTTATATCTAAAGTGAATGTATACTAAACAATATAAACCACAAACTGAACTTAAATAGTTTTGTATTACTTTACTATTATAAATACTTCTTTTCGTATTTCTCTCCAAAAAAGTAGCATGATAACCAGTTGGCTTTCGACCAAAAGAATCAAAGTATTCACCAACGCCGTCAACATTTATAAAAATTGCGACCCAATGAGAACCAGGTTTTGTATCCGGATCCAAATTACTAATCAGATAACATGGTAAATGGACTCGTACTGGTATTCTATTGGCTGCAAAAACATTAAATTCCAGACGTGAATCAACTTTTTTCATACATTTTTGAATATCTTGTGTATTCATTGTACCTATCCTATTCAAAACAAATTAATCTATTTACTAAATATTCGAAGCTTACATCAGTGATGACAAACGCTAATTAAAAAATACATAGTTGTGTTTAGCATTTATATTTATTTTACACTTAACTATTGTAGTCTATAATAACATCACGGTTTTTATTTATTTCAATAACACTGTCAAATTCAGCGTATATCATACAGTTTACAGTTGTTTCAAGAGATTTATCAAATCGAACTTCCAATCGAACACTACCACGTTTTATTATATTCCAATGTGAGTGTGAGTTTGCACATAAATCAGGAGTCATATCAAAAGCCATTAAACAATATCCATTTGCAAAACTTTCTTTCGAGATTGCATTTCCATCATTCAGGAAATGAATACCTGTTCCTGAGAATAAAGTGTGATATGCATTTGTAAATACATTAGTACTAAAAGATGTTTGTAATGTTTTTGATGGTATTTGATGGCCATCGACATATAAGCCAAATAAATTAACACCGTGATTACTAAAGTTAAAGGGATTTGTATTAAGACTACCATTGAATGCTCCATTATTTACGAACCCAACTACACATCGCTTAGGTATTTGACCCAGAAATATATTGTCTATGGCTTTCCCTTGAATTCCTGCTGGAATTGTTAATACTTTTACTTCTGCACGTGTAATGGGATATTTTGCAGTTGTGGTGGCTAATACTTTTTCATGAGCAAGTAATATTGATGGGTTTATTCTAGCTTTGCGCATTATAAGAGAAGCACAAGAAATGTGAACGTTGAATTTTGTATCTGACGATGCACACATGAGATTGAAAGTTTCTTTAGTACGTACTAATTTCACACGCAATTCCACACCATTAATTAAAAACTTTTCTTGATTAAATATATCTGCATGTAAATGTCCAATCATTTCAACTGTATTACTTTCTTTTGCCAAGTTTTGTCTTTTCGTAAATCCTTTGTTTGTAGCGTCACATGAATCCATATTTCCCGCTGTATCTTCATACCATAACCCACAAGTAAGGTGAGACTCTTTAGCAGCTGAACCATAATTAAGTAAAGTCTCTATATAAGCACGATATGCGTAAGTGTTATTTGGAGGAGACACAAGTTTTTGGTTCATGTAAATATCTACCTGATTAAAAAGTGAGTGCAACCAATTATTTACAGGTGCTACTGCGGTTGCTGCAGCAATAGAGGTTGAATCTTGGTTAAATATTTTAGCTTTTATATGAAGAAGAGTATGAGACAAATCGATGTAATCATCACCAGCGCCAGGTACTAAAAATTCAATGGGTCCATCATCACTTAATGATGATATAGGGTTATAATGAATCCACTGTCCACTTTCAATGCTGGTTTGCGTTGATGGTAGTGCAAAAAGGTCTAGCTCTGATTTGATACACTCACAAGAGTGGTTGTGTAAAAACGACATATTTTATTTTATTTTTGAAAAAATATCGTTAACTTGGTGCTGTCTTCGTATTTTTTGAACACCTCTTCGCTGTGATGCTTTCGATAGAGTGATTAGCTTCTTACTTGGTCTAACAATTTTATATCCTGAACCAGACATGATTGAATCAATTTTTTCATCCGCCTTTCTTTTTAAGTTTGAACTAACAGTTTTCAAACGCGATTTGATAGATTCATCTAAAGGGCGTGCGCTCACCATATCTGATAACAGACCCACGCCAGCATTTAAAGCTTCTTTACCAACAAATTTAGCACCACTTCGTAAAAGTGGAAACACTGATCTGAATAGTCCACCTAAGAAACTTCCGATACCATGACCACGTTGATGTGGTGCGCCTTTATATATAATTCCAACTCCTGAACCAGCTTGATGAGAATAATAGCTGTGGTATGGACAAGTCATCATAATATAGTTTTTTATTCACTTTACTCGTTTGAAATGCAGTTTAATGGATGAAGTTCCAAATTGAAATGGTACCCTTTCACCTATACATGTTCTTATATCTATTTCTATGATATCAAACTCTCTGCGCATTACAGGTACATAATGAGCCGGGGAGAATGTGTTCATTTTATATGCGCCATATATGTATTTTGAGGGATCTAATGGAATTATTCTTAGTAAGAATGCCATGACATCTCCGACTATTTGTGGTTGAATTATATCAGAATAAATAAAAAGTTGTGATGGCAAACCTAGATACAAATTTACAGGATATTTTCCTATACCACTGTGAATAATATTTGTGTTTGGTTCAAAGCCGAGTTGTAAGCTAAGCCGAGAGGTTAATATGATGCTACTTATATTTTTTTTCAATGTTGTTACCTTTACAAGTTTTGATATTTCATCATATTGAAATTTTACTTTATCTTTGATTAAATTATTCTCATTGAAGGCACTTAAAAAATTGTCGATGCTGTCATAGTTTGTAGCAGGTATATGGGATTTGTAGTCCACTGTGCTCCGAAGATCTTCATTAGATTCATTTGGTACACGTTCCTTTTTCTTAACGTATATGACATTCTCGTGATCTTGAACGTTTAATATTGTGCATGGATAGTGACATTCCACCAGTCCAACCACCCATTCTCCCTCTAGTTTGATTGTTTTAGGTAATTTTGTAAAAAAATTTGCCGTTACATTATCAGGAAAATATGACATTGAACTATTACTTAGCAAAGTTATGTAGAAACTATCTTCAATCATATTTTTTCTAATGTTGATGCGCGTATCCAACTATTAAACTTTTCAGGATAACCTTTCCACTTAACTAACAATTCCTTTCTGTTACCTGAATAGCGAGTACGCAGGATTTTATCAATTTTGTATGCAAAGGTGGGGTCATATGATACTTTTTGCAATTCTTTTCCATAAAAAGTTCCTACGATAGGCTCATTTTGCAGGTCTTTCAGGGTATATACTATCTTAGGTTTTCTATTAATTATGGAAGTTATAACAAATATTTCATCACTCCAGTTTGTTTCGTATCCTTTCTGAAAAATATGTTTATATTTAGTGATTCTAACATGATCACCGACACCTAATTTTGGTGATTCCATGATGTTATTTCGATTTTTTGGTTTATCATACAAGTTACACCAGACGGTCATAATATTGCTAGAATTAACATCACATGGACTCATTTTTATGCTTGAATGATAGCTGTGATTATACGAATTAAGTAAATCTTGTAAGATATTCACATATCGATATGTATTTTTATGAGTAAAATAACGCCACATTTTCATTTTTAGGGTTCTTTGGAATCTTTCTACAATACTGGCCTTTATATCAGGATTGTTCGTAGTGTAGTAGTTAATATTATTACTTTTAAAATATTCTTTTACGTCTTTTGAAACAAACTCAGTGCCTTTGTCTGATTGTATATGTCTAGGAGTGGCTTTTGCTTCTGCAAATATACTTTCGAAGCATGTTTTAATTGTTTCTGAATTTTTTTTCTTCAGTGGCCTTGCGAAAGCATATTTACTGAAGACATCAATAACACACAGAATATATTTAAAACCATCATTATATTGACTATAAGTTCGCATGTCACTCAAATCAGCTTGCCAAAGTTCGTTAAAATTTGATAAAATATATTTATTCCTAGGAAATTTTCTATGCACAGGTTTATGCAATGTGTATGTTTCTTGTGATTGAAGCCAATCTTGTACTTGCTTTTTGTTCATTTTACCTTTCATAGATTCATTAAGTTTGTTAACGCTGCCGTACCCTGCTGGATGAGCAACATCATAATAAATATCTTCTATGTTCAATAGGGGGTCCATCTTTCCCAATCGATTCTTCTTTTTTCTTTACCTCTAGACGATGTTGGTGTATGCGTTGGAGTCTCCTTTAATTGCTGTATAGTATAGTTTTTAAGGTATTGCTGGGTCTCACGATTACCAATGCATGACAAAGGTACCCCAATATCAATCAAAGTTTTCGCAAATTCTTCCCACGCTAAAGGTTTTGGCCTTTTTAATTGTCTTAATATATCATTAATTAAATCGATAATATTACTGTTAGGAATAGTTTTATTGTTAATAACAATAGTACCTTTATTATCCCATCTGATTTTTTCTGGATTTTTTAAAATACAATCTAATAAAAATTGACCCTTTTGCTTGAATGTTTTCGGTATTAATCTTAGCAAATAAGCATGATCGTAAACATGCAACACATCTTCTTCTGAAGAAACATCTTTTTCTACTGGTTCGGTTTGTGTTTGTGCATCTACTTTCTCATGTTTTATTTCATCGACAACATCGCTAACTATCGATAATTTTAAAGGTAATTTGTTTTGATCGCTAAAATGAAAATATCTTTGAAGTGTTTGATAGTATAAAGACCATTTTTCACGATCATCCAATTTACTACTAATAATTTTATCCATTTCCTTATCCAACCGTGAAAGGGTATCATCACCAGAATTCTCCCTTTTTTTCAAATTTTCTATTACACTTGGGTCAACAAGTATCATTTTCTTTGTATTCTCCATTTTACTTGGTTATTGTATTTATTAATGTAGAAAGAACTGCACCTAATATGATAGGCAGAAACGCACCGCCCTTCTGAACTATTAATCGCCTCCTAGTTTTGTTTTCGCCTTTGGATATTAACTTTCTAAGAACGTTCTTGTGTTTCTTTAGTTTAGATTTATCTTTATCTTTTAATGGTACTTTGCCCTTTAAAACGTTAAATATGCACTCACTTATGCAGTTTATTTCGTCTTCTCCACAAATTTTTAATAATGCGTCTCGATATTTGGGTTTGAGATTGAGTAGTGCTTTTAATAGTCCATGATGCGACTTTACTCTTCCAATCATTATTTTAATACTGTTCTTTTATGATTGATTTCTATTTGATATCACTTGAGAAAAAACAGTTTAGTTTACATATACTGATAACAGATTCCTTGGTCTCCTTTATATCAATTTTATTTTCAAATGTTTTCAAAATGCATTCACAAAGATATTTTATTTCTTCGTCGCTACAAACTTCTAACAATGCTTCGCGGTATTCTGATTTTAAAGTATTTAATGCTTTCAGGAAATTGTGATGAGTTGTTTCCTGTTCTGACATTATTTAGAACTGACTGAAATATGTCGATGAACGTCATATTTATACCCCTTCTTTGGAATGTAAACTGTACAGTAGTTATCAAATGGAAATATTTTAGATTTAAAACGATACATATCATCAGTATTTTGTTTGAGATCAATCATCATATACCCATGAGGTTCCGTAGTTGAATCTTTATATGCCTCTTCAACAAATTTTGAATTTTCAGGATTAACTTGACGAGCTAAATATCGTATTTGTGTTCTATCTCTGGGGTTTTTAAAATAAATTATGTAACTAGAATTCAAAGAAATATCTCGTTGACCTTTACCTTGATGGAATAAGTTTTGAGTAATATAAAATACACTCAAATTCCTGTGATGACTACCTTTAGTAAAAATATCAACAATACGACCATCTGATTCTCTCATAAGATCATCAATTATAATAAGTCTAGGTTTCTTTCCATCAATCATATTCAAATCTGGAACACCTTGATTATAATTAACTTTTTCTAGATTATAAAGTGGTTGCATTTCATCATAACACCATATTATTTCATGAAATTCAACGTCACATATTTCTTTGCAATAGTTTAGAAAATTCGTCACAAATTTAGTTTTTCCGCATCCACTTGGTCCCGCTACAATAGTTGTGAAAGGATGGCAAAAATGAATCATAGTAAAATAATTTATTGTGTGTTGATTTGAAGACGGATAAGTTTTGAATGATTCATTTTAAACAAAGTTCTTACTTTTAAATAAAACAGGTGATAGAATAATGAAAACAAGAAGAAATTAATAATAATTCAAGGATTGTTTATTTTACAAATGAAATTACTCTAACATATACAAAGAACTACTTTTACATTTATTTTTATAATGATGCTAGATATTAAAAACATGCACTTAAACTATTACATTATTATTGTTATATACACAAGTAAACTAAAAATATACTATACAACTTAAAATTACAATGGATAGCTATTATATTCTATAAGAAAATTTCTAAAATGATACATAATACATCGAATGGTAAATGACATACACTTCTATAATGCGAATGGTACAGAAATAATAATAGCATTGTTTGTTCTGTGTGTTTATTTGATATCGACGTTTTCAGTTGATTGATTCCGCGATAGGTGGCGTTTTTACTATCCTATAATGACCCCACGCAAGAGTATCAGTAGAATTGTCTAATAAATATCTTTTAGTATCGTTGTGTGAGAGTGATATTTTAGTAATTTTTTGAGTAAATATTATGTGTTTTATTGATTTGAATCGTAACATTTCACAGCGTTGAATATTCTTTTCAAATAAACACTTTTTATAATCATCGAGACAAAACTTTTTAGTAACACATTTATTAACACCTTTTGCTTTAGCAATAATATTGTTATCTTGAACATCTATTGCATACATTTTTGATCGAAGACCTACAAACTCCTTAAAAATTTGTCCGTTGTTTTCATCTTTGAAAAAACCTAATCGCTTTTTGTTTATTAATGGCAAACCGTATTCATTGTTAAGGGGATAATCCGATGTATCAAAATACAAGTTAAGATCAGATTTTATGTCGTGATAAAAGTTTTCAGTAAAAATTTGATACACTAAACTGTCAGTATCTGTGTAAAGCAGTTTAAGGTTTTCATGATATTTTGTTTTCATAAAATCGTAATGAAACTGATACATTAAAGTTTTTGATAAATCTAAAATACAAAAACCCAGGTAAATTGGTTTGTTGTATAAAACTTTTGTTTTATTTAACTGTACTGCAACTAAATTCTCAGAAAATATTGATAAACTGTGAAATTCGGGTCTAGCTATTAAAGATTGAACTCCTTGAGTTTTTCTGCGATTATGCCAGTGATTCAATAATTTAACGTTAACTCGCTTAGTTACATTTTCCATCGTTTTACCAAATACCGAATTATTCATCAATTTATAAAAATCTTTATCAAAATCAGAAGATGCTAATGAACGCATGCGAGTATTAAGATCTATATAACTTTTTAACCACGCTGATTGTTCGAATTTCAGAATTCTATGGATTTTAAGCAAACGTAATCCCTTTCCTAAGCACTGTTTTAAATTTCTGTAATGAATGACATAGTTTTTTTTTTTATTTAAATTAGGAATCAATTTTTTTTCTTTGGTGTTACCTAAACAAATATTTTCAGGACAGAATGGTAAGTCAGAGTGATAGTCATGTAAATCGTTGGGATATTCTAAATCAACTTCCAAAATAAAACCGTGTTCAGCATCATCCGAAACATCGTAATCTGTATTTACATCAACCCATTCAAATTTGCCGGTAGGAAGGCATTGAGACATAGCCCAACCGTAAAGATTATTTGCGTCCAGGTACATGAGAAATGAAGAGGGAGTATTTGGATCATATTCCGGCATAAATTTATTATTAGCTTTTGCATATCTATTGCTACATTGTGATATACCACCCCGGATATTATTTGCGATGAAAGCAATTTTATCAATGTCAGTTAAAAGTTCTAATTGAATTTTAGTGATAATCAACATGGCATCCCAACTTAATCCTGGTGCTGTGTAATAATGAGCAGGATCTAATCCATATGTTGTAAGACACACGTTTCTAAAATTTTCGAACACGTCAGTTAATAATAAAACGTCTGTTTTTAAATATAAATCGGAATAATCACTCATGTTCTGACAACCGAAATGATTCCATACATCAATAGCATGTTCATAATCATTTTCTGATATGTGGTTATCGGCCAGAGAACTATAAAATTTATCACGAGGGGGAAGTGAAGTTAATTTTAACGATTCAAATGATGTCATGAATTCATATGGATAAACACCTTTACGTATTAATCTCTTAAAGTCTTCTTCATACGGGAAAATTAATTTCAACTCATTGAATTGTTGGGATGTTAAATTTTTAGCTAATTTGTCAAGGCTACTAGACATAAATTTAAATGAATCAAGAAACCTCAACGTCATTGAACGATTATGAATATGAATTTGTTTCGAAAAAGAAATATATTTCTCTTTGTTCTCGGGGATAACTTCTATGTTACCATCTTCAAAACTTAGTCCATGCACTATAAAATGAGCATCATAGTTGCTTAAATTGTGGAAAAATATTGGTATGAAATTAGGTGCTCTGTATTTTTCACAACAAGACGGATGAGCAACCCCTTCATATAAACCAGTATGCCAATTGTATGAAATCGTAGAATGACCATTTAAATTTTGTGTACAAATAAAACAAATAGTACTTTGTGCGATGTTAGCATTATTTGCTTTTGTTAAAGGTAATGGAGGTTTAACAAAACAATTTTTTTTGCAAATGATTTCTAAGTCATTTTTAATGAATTTCATGAAGGTGTGTTCACAATCTTTACCTGTATAAGTTCTATAAGTTGATAGGGAATCATCATAAGAACACTTGATATAGTACCCAAAACTGTACATTTCATGTTTTTGAACATTAGTAGTTGACGATTTATTTGGGTTGTCAGAACATGTTTGAATTGGGTTTAAAAATGCTTCAAAATCAGCATATACAACAAACGGTAGTCGTAATTTACGTTCATAATTATTGAAAGAAATTTGGTTGGAGGGAACCAATTCATCAAACCAATTTTTCTTAGTATCTGTTGGGGAAGGTAAATTTGTGCATATATGGAAACAATCATTTTCCTGATGCTTCACTAATTTGTCAAGTGATGTAAAATGTAATAAACACCCATCACAAATATGGATTGCATGTTCTGATAACGTTAATTGGTTAGATACCAATCGAGATAAATTTTTGATATAGCAATAATGTCCTCTGTTACCTTCGGTAATGTATAATAAATTTAAATGGTTAGTTTTCCTATTTTTCGTAAAGTGTAACGGACCCACAATGCTGTGTTTTTTACTTTCGGAATTATAATCTAGACCAAAAACATTAATACTTATATCATTCAGTTTTTCAAATTTATGAACATCATTTATTTTGATTGGGAAAGGAAGATTTCCAAATTTCAATTTATTCTTATGAATCGTGTAAGAATTTACCCTATTGGTATGTTTATTATCTTTAGGTTCATATAATCCGGATAGTACAGCCCAACGAAAGCATTCATAATCCTTATTTTGTACATTAATCACAGCTTTTTTATTTTTTATGTCTACTGGCAAGTCGATGTATGAAGAACCACGCAATGGATTAAATTTGTTAATGTTCATATCGACATGGTTTATTTTAACTAAACTCCATCCACTATCTTTCTTCTCAAAATTTGATAATTTGTTTAAAATTTCATTACTGAGCAAAGAAAAAATAATGTTTTTATCATCACCAGTAGAAACAACATAATTACTTATTTGAAAATCAAACGTGTTATTTAGCTGTTTTGTCTCTTGAGTGAAATTCGCATTAAGAATCAGATTAAATTTAATGACAACTTGATCAATAATGGAACGATCTAATAATTTAAAAATTCTGTCTTTAACATTTTGTAAAAACAAGTCAGGTGTTTCGAATGTTTCCACACTATCCGGTAATATTCTATAAGTAACAACTCTATTTCCGAATGCACTTTCGATTAACTGTACGTTAGAAAATTCTCTATCAGACGTTAAAACATTGTTTTTGTGTCTGTTGCTCTGTAAATGGTTTGCAAAATATTTCCTTGATACACGCACATGACACACAGAACATTCAATTTTATCATTACTTTCTGTACTTACATTTGTCTCCGACGCTTGCGGCGGCGTAGTTTCATCGGAACACGAAGTCGCAGGACCATATTTCTTCTTTGTCGGTGGGCGCTCTTCTATCTCCGATGTTGTCGTTTGTCTCTTTAATCCTCCTCCATCTTGCGAAGATCTGTAAAATAAAAATTATCATGAGTATATTATAATTTCATTGTACAGTTAAATCATGAATATCACACGGTTTAGATACTAACTGAACTCTTTTTGACAACCTAGACAATACGCCCGCATTATAAAAACTCCATCTATTTCATCAGACGACAAGTCATTTTCAGTTTCGATATGATTATGTCCATTACATGGTGTAAAATAAGGTACTATGTCTGGGTCTTCTAACATCGAGATAGGTAACACGTTTTCTATAAACCACATTCTTATTGAACGATGCATTTTATTTATAATTAAAGATTTGCTTAGCGTTGCAATCTCATGTGGAGCTAAGCTAGTATTTTGATGATTTGAAAACATTTTTGTATAAATTAAAATACAATTACAAGAGTCACCGGATGAATGAGTTCAATGACAGAGAACCTTCTGTTTAAATACTCAAAAGCTCCACCACTTCCTTTTGAAAGGTTTTGGGATGTCATAAAACAAAAAAGTGCAACAGGTACGTGAAATGCACGTTACAACAGGATCAAACAATATATAAGTCTTTCACCCTGAACTTAAAAAAACAAGTCAATTCAAGTTTAGTAATAAAAATAATACTCACGTTTTGATGTATTGATGTTGACTTAGATTTTCACATATGTCGTACAGTTGATCGTCATCGTGGTTTTCTCTTTCAACATCTTCACAAAGCTGGATGAGTTGAAGATCGTAGTCATCACAGTTCAAAATGTCCATGGTGATGTTTTGTTTATGATAATGATAATACACAATAATTATAAGAACTTAATAAACTCAGTCACTTTTTCTAACACTTCAGTCACTATATTTCTTATTACTTTTATCATTCTCTATAAAATAATTAGAACTGTCCTCCTTGGATGCTAATAATTTTGTAATATTAAAGATTACATCGCGAGCACTTTGTAGATTTTTATCCTCTTCGCAATCTGCATAATATTTTACTCGAACATCCGCGAGTTTCCATTGCTCCGATGGCGCAACGTTTTTTATTTTCTTTAAATCGTATACTTCGATTTTAATGAGATGAGATGCATCTGCTTCGTCATTGTTGGATGTGATGTATGCCACTCCTCCGGAACAGCTTCGAGCCACACTTGACGACTTCTTTTTTATTTTCAGTTTCTTTTTCTGCTTTTCAAAAAATCCGTCTATGTCGTTAGCAGATCTCTTCTTAGCAATTGCTTGCTTTACTTTGAAACCAAGCGTTCCCTCCTCATCACTAGCTTCATTAGGAGGGCTGGGATAATAGAACTGTTTAAAAGTATTTTCCGAAAACTGAAACAATACATTAAACATTAAATTAATTACGTATTCTTAGACATTTCAATAAGCACTACCTAGCCTCAACCAAACTAAACAGAGCTTGTACTAAGGATTATTATACATAGATACATAAACTCATGACCGATCCTTTCAGGATGGTCAGAAACATTGTTACAACTAACAAGAACAAAACATCAATAATTGGCCAACAATATTTAAAACAAGAAATACGGGGAACACACAATAAATTAAAGATTATGAAACAAAGAACAAACAATAGAAAAGAAATAAGACAAGTGAATTAAATCGAAATACTTACATCCATTTTTTTATCTGGCTCACTAACACTGCACAAGATAACTTTACTATAACTTTGAAGAACCACTGTTGTTAACAGAACTGCGTGGAGTACACTGATGCATCTGTTTGGAACAAACTCCGCTTTTATAGATCGAAGACAATGGACCACCCATTAAAAAAAAAAAATGCACGTTAAGCAAAACAACAAAAACCTGCAGCGACATGTTTAAAAGAGAACCTGCGGAAACATGCATCCTGCACATTTAAAGAAATAATATTTTATTTAAATAAAGGTACACAACAAAAGAGCGGTATCTGTATTGACAAAAAAAAGGTTGGGCAACGCATTAAATATGAGGTACTTATTTTTACAGATAAGAATAGACAGGTATCCACCCATTGTTTGCATAATGTGGAAAAAATGGTTCCTAGTGTAGACTCAAGGAAAAAACTTGGAAAAAGAGAAAGAAACGGCTCCTTATGACTTGGAAAGGAAAAAAGCACGTTTGTACAAGTCTTAATAATAAACCCATCAATATTACTTGCTCATGAAAAAGTATTAGCCACCACAACTGCAAAATATCCCATTACACGTGCAGAAGTAAAAGTATTAACAATTCCAGCAGGAATTCAAGGGAAAGCCATAGACAATATATTTCTGGGTCAAATACCTAAGCGATGTGTAGTTGGGTTCGTAAATAATGGAGCATTCAATGGTAGTCTTAATACAAATCCCTTTAACTTTAGTAATCACGGTGTTAATTTATTTGGCTTATATGTCGATGGCCATCAAATACCATCAAAAACATTACAAACATCTTTTAGTACTAATGTATTTACAAATGCATATCACACTTTATTCTCAGGAACAGGTATTCATTTCCTGAATGATGGAAATGCAATCTCGAAAGAAAGTTTTGCAAATGGATATTGTTTAATGGCTTTTGATATGACTCCTGATTTATGTGCAAACTCACACTCACATTGGAATATAATAAAACGTGGTAGTGTTCGATTGGAAGTTCGATTTGATAAATCTCTTGAAACAACTGTAAACTGTATGATATACGCTGAATTTGACAGTGTTATTGAAATAAATAAAAACCGTGATGTTATTATAGACTACAATAGTTAAGTGTAAAATAAATATAAATGCTAAACACAACTATGTATTTTTTAATTAGCGTTTGTCATCACTGATGTAAGCTTCGAATATTTAGTAAATAGATTAATTTGTTTTGAATAGGATAGGTACAATGAATACACAAGATATTCAAAAATGTATGAAAAAAGTTGATTCACGTCTGGAATTTAATGTTTTTGCAGCCAATAGAATACCAGTACGAGTCCATTTACCATGTTATCTGATTAGTAATTTGGATCCGGATACAAAACCTGGTTCTCATTGGGTCGCAATTTTTATAAATGTTGACGGCGTTGGTGAATACTTTGATTCTTTTGGTCGAAAGCCAACTGGTTATCATGCTACTTTTTTGGAGAGAAATACGAAAAGAAGTATTTATAATAGTAAAGTAATACAAAACTATTTAAGTTCAGTTTGTGGTTTATATTGTTTAGTATACATTCACTTTAGATATAAGGGTATCTCGATGTCTAACTTTATTAAAATGTTTTCAGATGATGACACTTTGTATAATGATTTACTGATATCTGAAATGGTGAAAACTATATTTTTTAAATAAATTTTATATCAAAAAAAAAAACCTGTTTCATTTTATAAATAACAATATTCTTAATCTACATAATACTTTACTGGAACATCAGTGAGTTTCCATTGCTCCGATGGTGCAACGTTTTTTATGAACGCTCATTGAATAAAAGAAGACCTGCGCAAACATGCAATTTATTTAGACACTAATAATAAAAGGTAAACAAAAAGAGTGTTATCTGTTTTAACAGACAAGAATAGACGGGTACGTACCCATTGTTTGGAAAAAGAGAAAGAAACGGCTCCTTATGACTTGGAAAGGAAAAAAGCACGTTTGTACAAGTCCATTCGGTACTATCAAAAGAAATAAACAATGATGCAAAAAAAAAATCTAAACAAAACGTCACCCCCTCGAACACCGCGCTTTAATTATCATACAATAGTTTCCAGCGTCAATAAAGGGACGGTCTTAAAACACCATTAAACAATAGACCCGCCCGCCTCTTTGTTTTGTCGCTTTCCAAAAATATTTAAATATACCTGAAAGTGGTCCAGAACCGATAAATTAGATATCACCCGGGAATAAACCGCAGATTCATTTGATTGAACGAATTAAAATAATTCACGGTTTCAAACCGTGAATTATTTTAATTAAAACTGATCATTAATTTTTATCACCCGCTTGTTAAATATTTTTTCAAATTCTGCGACCCGCATTTTGAATCTAAAAGCATCTATTTGCCAGGTACCCCGTCGGTCTTCTTTCTCAGGTATCAAATGATATACAACCTGGCTGCTAAATTTAACAGCCTTCATTTATTAATTTGTTGAAACCGGGAATAATTTTAATTGAACCGGATTCGCCCAGACGAGGTGGTCCAGAACCGGTGAATACCTACTACTATCACCCAAGAATAAGCCGCCGATTAATTTGATTGAAATCGAGAATTATTTTAATTGAAACGGTTTGGCCCAGACAAAGTGGTCCAGAACCGGCGTATACCCACTACTATCACCCAAGAATAAACCGCTGATTAATTTGATTGAAACCGCGAATTATTTTAATTGAAACGCGAATTAATTTAATTGAAACCGCGAATTACTTTGATATAAAACGCGAATAAACTTTATTATACCTAATTAATTTAATTCGCGGTTTAATTCGCGGTTTAATTCGCGCCTAGTAGCCAAGGTTTGAAACAAGCCCTCTGATTGGCCCAGACAAAGTGGTCCAGAAACGGCGTATACCCACTACTGGAGTTTATGTATGTAAAATCAAAATTGCTACAGAACAAAGTAGTTTTACATAATACCTGGCATTTCCCAAATCGTGATGTTTGCTTAACTGGGAAGCTCTCCTGAATACATCTCCGCATACAACACAGACGTATTGAAATATGTCATTTCTTGCAAGTGAAGAACTAGCACGTGAAGACTGTGTCATTGAAAAGTACGAATCAATTTTTTTTATGTTTACGCCCGACACCAATCGTACCTATCTGTTGAAATCCGAAACAGATATCTGTATTCAAAGCCATTTATTGATCAACGTTATTTTATCTTCTTCAAATGATCTACCATTTTTCTCGTTATTGTGAAAACTTAGCTTCGTTTTAAATAGAGAAGCAGTTACCTCCGTAGATGTTTCTTTAGTTGGGATTTTCATTGTTATTTGGAATCGGCATAGTTGATTCAGTTTTTTATCTAGTACTGTTCTTAGATTCTCTATTTCTTCAATGGAAATTCTCTTATATTTAGATTGTTGGTACAAGTATGCTTTTGAGAGAGTGGGCAAAGAATCTATGCTCCTACTACACACTTCTATTTCGCTTTTAGCATTGAAATTATTGTTGTTAGATTTTTCATTTTCTGGTCGAATTTGTGACTGACGGTAAGCAACATTAGGCTGAGAAAAGTGGCGATTTTGGATTCCGCTAAGCATTACTTCCGTATCTCCGCCCCAAATTGTAGACGATTTCTTGGCATTTTCATCAAGTTCCTCATTTTTCCGTCGCTCTCTTTCGATTAGTTCTCTTTCCGCTTTTTGTCTTTTTTCTCCTTTGAGCCCTTCTTTTTCGTGTTTCTCATTGTCACTTTTATCTTTATCGAGTCGCATTTTTATACTTTTCATTTTGTCACGTTGCTCTTTTTCAAGTACCTTCTTTTCAAATCGGTCTTTTTCGCGCTTCTGTACTTCAAGTCTTTGTTTATCTCGTTTCTCTCTTTGGCGTATCACTCTTTCGATCCTTTCTTTTTCTCGTTTCTCTGCTTCGCGTTTCTCTCTCTCAAGTTTTTCTCTCTCAAGTTTCTCTCTCTCATGTTTCTCTCTTTCGAGTTTCTCTTCTTCCCGTCTCTCTTTTTCAAGTTGCTTCCTTTCGCGTCTCTCAGCTTCCCTTTTCTCTCTTTCACGTTTCTCTTCTTCATGTATCTCCCTTTCAAGTCTTTTTTGGTTGCGTTTTTCTGCTTCCCGTCTCTCTTCTTTACGTTTCTCTTCATCGTATCTCTCTCTTTCATGCATTTCTCTTTCAAGTTGCTCTCTTTCACGTACCAATCTTTCCCTTTTCTCTTCTTCTTGTCTTTCTCTTTCAAGCCTAACTTTTTCGCGTAAGTCTTCTTTGCATCTCTCTCTTGCGCTTCTCACTTCGCCACGCCTGTCTCTTTCACGTCTTACTGTTTCACGATTCATTTCTTCCCATAACGTTTTATCAGTTATGAATCCTTCGCGATTGACCTTTACGAGTATCGGTTTGAAATTGTTGTATTTCTTTTCTTCCCGTTTCCTTTTTCCGCGTTTATTTAGATTTATGTCGTATTGTGTCATATCATCTATTGTTGAGACATCGTCGGTTAAGTAATCTTTAGAATCTGCAGTTTCGAGATTGTCACCAACTAAATCAGTATCACGATTTCTAGAAGCCATTGCTTCGTCAATAATATTAATCTTTTTTGAATCTTGATCTAATTTATCTTCACCATCGACTATTTCAATTTGGCTGAATTGCTTTAAACTTTTATCAACGTACGATGTTTTATTGGCTTGATCGCTGTTACTTTTTCTAGAGCTATTACGCGATTTTTTTGCATCTTGTTGTTCATCAGTTTCTAATTTATATTTGCCATCGACTTCTTTAATTTGACTGAATCGTTTCAAACTTTTATTATCGTACGATGTTGTATTGGATTTATCACTGATACTTTTTCTAGAGCTTAGCAATTTATTTGAATCTTGTTTTCCATCAGTATACAATTTTTCTTCACCACTGCCATTTTTAATTTTGTTTCTTTTATTTGGACTTTTATACAATTTATTACTGGCTTGATCACTGACTCTTTTTGTGAAGCTTTTACTCGATATCTTTAAATCTTGTTGTTTATCAGCGCCAATGACTTCTTCAATTTGTTTGTATTTACTTGGACTTTTACTATTGTTTGAAGAGCTTCTATTCGATGACTTTGGTCGTGTAGGATTAATGCTAAAGGAACGCCTACCATTGGGTTGATGAGTAATTTGTTGATTTGTGTCTTTTACGCTATTTCGTCTGATTTCATCAGGTACAAACTTTGCAACGATTTTCCCACTGACGCATGTTACCAATGCACATGTGCTAAGATCAGGTTGGTCCAGGCTTCGGACACATTTGTTGTTAGTTTTCATTTCAGTTATAAGTGATTGAATTACATCTATGAGTGTATCTAGTTTTTGTTCAATTTTCGGCGGGGCTTTGTTGCTTCTCATTTCTAATTCAGCCCTCTTTCGTAAACATTCTTCAGCTTTTTTTAAATATTCTTCTCTTAAGCTCCAGAGGCTTCTTTCTGTTTCATCGTCATCTTCATAACTTTTTCTTTGCTTTGCATGAGCTTTGTCATATGTATATTGTTTTGTTTTACGTTTATTTTTCCTTTTGTGTCGGTATCTAGATACACAAATTGAGTTGTCATTAAAGCAGTCAGTGCGATATAATCCACCGGGAATTTCTCCTCGATGTACCATAAAATGATCTTGGGAAGAAGTGAGAAAGTAATGCGTATTTTGTTTTAATATGTAATCACTGTCGTTTCCAAAAAAAGATTGAATACTATCATATTGCTCTGAAAATGGGTAAGGTGGTTGTGAAACGTTTTGAGCTGCATAAATGTCATGCAGCATATAGTTATATTCAAATGGTCCAGATTTGTTGGTCATAAATCTCGAATTCAATAAATCGTCTATCTGTGTATCGATAATGGAATGGGATGTTCGGGTCGATACACTACATTTATGTTTATTTTTTTGCTTATTTAATATGTAATTGTGCAAAATTTCCATTTGTTTTTCCCTTTGTCGCGCTTCATCCAACTTTCTAACTATATTTTTCAGTCTGTAATATGTCATATTCGTATTGGAAATACATTCTTGATTATTCGTGTATACTGGATGGCAATATGTTGTTTTATCTGAGAATTTTTTGCCTTTTTGATATCCGATTGGATTTTTATCACAATCGTTTTTAAATATGAATTTGCTTTCACGTTTAATACTAAACTGTACGGACCATTTCGTAAGACTATCGATTGAAGACATATTATGTGTCCCTTGAGGTTCGTACGTTAGGCATTCCGTTGAGCATGATACATTATAATTACCCATCTCTTCATTGTTGAATTTTTCTCTACTTGTCCCATATCTTTCTTTCTTTATGCTTTTGGCTTGAATATGTTACAGAGACTTTTATCTAATTTGTAATGACCTATACTGTCGCTTAGCAACATTTTTACATTTTTGTAGTTTCTAATCTCATAACTGAATATCGGAATTCGGATGGATCACTATTCACAGGAACATAACTTATGTCATAGTTGGATTGGAGCGGAGAATTAATACTGATATTATGTCATCTTTAGATGTATTTTAACATATTATTGGATTTTAAATCCAATAATTATAAACTTTAACTGTAACGAAAACTGTGATACATTGTGGTTTTTGACGGACTGCATTGACTTATGACGGATTGATAATTTTTTATCGTAGAAAGCATAGACGTAGAATTTTTCGCCATAGTCTTAGATTAAAAACTTTTCGCTATGTTTTCGCTTAGAAGCTTAGTCGCTTACTAAGAGCAAGGATCTCATTTATTCTAAAGGCATAGAGGGAGCCATAGCATTGCAAGCTTAGATTAAAAACTTTTCGCTTACGCTGAAAGATGGAGCCAAGAAATGAGAGAGCGAAATAGCCAGTTATGAAAACTTATGTAAACAAAAAAGACAGAAATATTATTTTTTGTTTCGGTCACCGTGGCCGGTTTTTTTGTTTGGCAAGATGTCAAACGGCAAACCATTGTCAAACCTATGGAATGTTGATGCCATCTTCCCAAACAAACCGTCTTTTTGTATGCAAAAGTCACACTATTGCTGTTTCATGTGCGGCCACGGTATGGTTTCGTCTAGTTACTATATCTATGCATTGCAAGAATGTCCACTTTTTTTACGTTTGTGTTTAAAGTGTGTGGTATCAAGTAGTATGGACAAAAGAGACCAATTAGACCAATAATCTAGTACAAAAGTTACAAGTGAAAAGTGGACAACCGCATAAGCAAAGATCTATATAGTTCCGTCTCCTTCTGCTATTTAATTAAGGTACATCATACGACAAAAGAGACTTAACTACAATCGTTAATTGATGCGGTCTCTGTGCTTTAGAACAGGACTTCCCAACCAGTGGGGCGCGCCTCCCTTGGGGGGCTTAGTGATATCGTAGGGGCTCAACGCGTTTGCATTTTGAAAGGAAAAATCCAGTTAATCACGTAAATCCCACTCATTAATTTCATTTTATTAATTAACTCATTCATTCAGTTACTAATTCACCCGTTCGTTTATTGTTATGTTGACATGTCAGGCTCAGCAGGTCTTAGATAGCACCTTTCCACCCGCGCTTGTCGTTAAAATATCGATAGTGGGGGGGCATGCAGATATTACTATTTATACCAGAGGAGGCGTGACGCAAAAAAGGTTGGGAAACCTTACGTAGTAAATTAATATTTCTATGGGGAAGCCCTGCTTTAGAATAAAGGAGATCCTTGCTCTTAGGTCGCTTAGTAGAAAGCGAAGTAGAAAGTGATAAGCGAAAAATTCTTCGTCTATGTTTTTTATAAAGAGGTCCTTGTTATGTTTTTTCCGTAAGCGAAAAGTTTTTAATCTAAGGTTTTTTCTGATAATTTTAAGAACAGTAAACTTTTTGCAGCAGGACTATTTCATAATAAAAAATAGTTTGAGTTCATTCTACAAAGATTCTACCACGATTCTACAGATGTTAAAAAAACAGTTTTTTTTACCAGGTTTGGTTTTTCCAGGGTTACCCATGAAACTGTGAACAAGTTTCGCAGTATGGAGCCAACATTGAAATCGGGAAAAGAGTCAGCTTTCCATACAAAACCGCAAAACATAACTCGACCGAAATGTATGGGACCGCTGATATTTTGATTTTTCGCGATTTCGATGTTGGTCCCATAGTGAAAGTTGTTGAGGTTTATGTCTGAAGCAACTCTTTAAGGCTCTAACAGGTTTTTTTACACCCTGTATACCTAAATAGGATGTTAGGGAAACAGTTGAATCACTTTAAGGGGACTACCTCCGTGGTCTATTGGTTAAGAGCTTTGGCTCTCGACACGGAGGTCGTGGGTTCGATTCCCACGGGGGACACCTAGTGATATGTCACTTTGTGCGTTTTTCCCCAGTTGGTTAGGACATTGCAGGCTGAATCACCTGATTGTCTGAAAAGAAAAATGATTCCGTGCTTTGGATGGCACGTTAAGCCGTTGGTCCCGGCTACTATCTCTAGTGGTAGTAGTCGTTACATAAAAACCACGTCAGAGGCCGTAAGGCGGTCTGAAAAAACTCTGACACCAGGGCTCTGCCCACACGATAAGAAGAAGACTTTAAGGGGTGATTGTACCTATGATACTGAACAACTTTCCCAAAGAAACCTTATAGGATATTGGCAAAGAAAAAACACATTTGAAACACGGGCAAGGTTACCCGCCACATCAGGACAACAGCAAGTAAAATAAACAAACGGAAAGTAATCAAGGTATTTTTTGCAAAAACTACCAAATAGTAATAAATTTAAGATTTGAGACCGCGACAGGAATGCAAATAAGGGCGTTTAGAACTAAATAAGGCACCAGCTAACAAAACAATGACCTAAAACCTTCGAGCACATCGCAGGCGCAGAGGTGCGTGGCCTCGTTTGATCGCGATGACAAAAATTAAGACCACCCAAAATAAAAATATCTTTACTTTTTGGAATGCAAGAAGATACATATAAGCATTATATTCTTAATATGCAGACACTTTTTTAAGGTGATGATCAGACCGTCAAACTGAACAACTTTCTCTATGGCACCAATAATTATCGAAATCGCGAAAAAAAATCTGCTCTTCCATACAAAACTGCAGACCTAATCAAGCCAAATGGGGCAGCAGATTTTTTGTGATAAATATGTGATAAACAATAACCGCTTTATAACAAACATCACCGCTATTATACAACCCATTTAGATAATACAACGTCTCAACACTATCTCTTTTTATTTATTAATTTAAAAAGTAACGTTTGCATTTTTATGAGTTTTTTTCACCGGCGCGACACGGTCGGCCCTCGTTCGCAGGTTGTCATACGATTATGTTAATTGTCCCATAGAATATTCATTGAATAAACCACCCTTATATTTTATCTTACATTGTTGGCTTCGCTGCTCTACTTGACGTAAGTCTGTCTGTCATCTGTTTATATGATGTTTTGAGAATGAGTTCTAACATCCATTAAGAAAGCGTCGGTAGTCAGTATGGGAATGTAGATTCTTATAAAATTTAACTGCAATAGTGTTGCTGATCGATAGCATTAGTACCGATAGTCATCAGCATTCTCTTGCCCATTTCCCATTATTTGGGATCGGAGTATCAATATCAAAATCAAATTAAAGATTGAAAAATTAAGTCTCGGGCGGGACTTGAACCCGCACCCTTCCAAACCCGGGAAGTGCGTTATCCAATTTCGCTACCGAGTCCACTAGCCAGAGAACGAAATTTTCAATCTGTTGCGTCTTGAGGGGACGTGTGCGCCATCTACTGGAACTTATTACAAACTAGCCAACCTGCAAGTCCAGCATTACAACTGGAATTCATACAGTATAGATGACACACCCTGTTCCAATTTCAAATATTTTGATTTTTGTAACATGGAGTATCAATAGTTTATAATTCACGAGTAGCAAGTAGAGTTTTCTCTTCGACAATAGTATTGCCATGTTTTGAGTTATCTAGTAGTAGGCTACAGCACTGCAACTCCTTTATTAGAAAAGTATTCTAGTATGCAGGATATTTTAAGTGCATAAGTGTGAGCGTCAAACACATAATGCATTCTCTCGTCCTTATACCCTCCTGAATCTGATGGAACGGGAAACCGATACGATTAGAAGTGGGATCGGATACAGTGGCTATAACAGGCAGCCATACTGTGAGGGCACCAGAGATTATGCTTGCCCTGAAGAAATTAGTCGCCTCTTACGACTAGATTGGTGCTATTTGAAGCTGAACACCACACGGCAAGGTGTAGACGAAAATTTTCTAAGTACACGCTGTTTTTTAAACAAATGTTTAACTGGTTTTTTACTATATTTAAGTGTACTATATAAATTTTTTGTATAATAGGGTTCTCCCTATCAACCATGTTTTGTAATGTGCGCTTTCAAAACATAAGTAATCTCAAATTACAAAAGTCATAATTTGACCAGTTCCCTCTCACATATTCATTACTTATTCAATTATCCCTATTCAAGGTAAAGAAATCGGGTAAATAACTCTAACATGGGAGAATAAAGGACGCCCTTCAAAGGGTCACCTCAGTTGCCCCAAGATTACTCGTTGAGGTACTCCACATATATAATCAAATTAACCTTGACTCTTATTATTATTTACACTTTCTATCAGTTTTATATTCATTACCTTTTCAATTAGAATATGAAATGAAGGGCATTATTGAGGAAACAGCAATGGAAGTAAAATAAAACCATGAGTGATGTAGTCGAAAGCCTCAGAAAGTTCGTTATTGTGGGTCGAAGCGTTTATGCAAAGTGAAAGTCTCAGCCTGCTGAGCCGTTGCCATGGAAACAATCTCGTTTGCTAATTTTCTATGTATTGAGAAAAGTATAATTGTGATTTGCGATATATGATTAATTAAAGAATTGTTAGAAAGGCTAGAAACCTAAATACACAACATAGATTGTTAAGGAAACCAAAAACTATACATGTTACCTTTTAAATAACGTGTAAAGTAAATAATAAAATTCATTAGGCTTTAGAATATATTTAAAACTAGCTGCTGACCCGACAGATGTTTTATTCGGACTATTATAAATATTAGGAACATTTGAAAAAATCCCAATCATTCTCAAGTGATGCGCTTACGAAACTATGGTATTAATAAATACTCTTTCTTGTACTGTGCATATGTTAATAGTTACAATAAAATTACTATTTTCATTGTTACCAACGATCAGCATTTAATTTTTATTTATATGTATAGATAGATTGTGTAGATATACGATACACTGAAATTGTATAATGTTTGGGGTTAACAACACCAATTTGAACTGTAGCTAATCCTGATATAAGATAGGCGTCGTCGGTCTTTTTGGGTTGCTACTGCAGCACCTGTCTAGTAGAGACTTTACTTGAGTCTATTTCAAGGTTTTTCACTAATGTGTCCTGTTTTTTTTTTTACTTAAAAAATAAAGCACTTGTGAAAATTGATATATATATCGAAGCGTATCATGTCATAGCTAATTCCCAAGTGACCTAACTAGGCACAACTAAATAAAATCTCACAATAAACTAACATCCCTTAACAACATTATAAAGGTAATTCGAGTGAATGAAATAAAAATAAAAAAGCAGCTTTGTAAAGCCGAGGCAGAAAGGGACGTAACTATAGCATTGTATTTACATAATGGTTTGTCTACGCGCGCACGATTGTAAGAACTCTTGGACTTTTTTTAAAACTATTTGATCTTATTATTCATAGGTAAGCATTATTGTATCGCGACCAGTATGGTACCGTGTGTGTCAGGGTTCCTTGGGTCGAATAATTATTTTTTTCAACCGCATAAGACTGAATTGTAGGCACAGTCTTCATGAGCAACATAATATTCTTAATGAAACACAATATTTTTTATTTGCACACAATAAGATACACAATAACAGTCTGAAGTGTAAAAAAAGTGTATGAGTTCACTAAGTTCATAATTATTTGTGCCTTTAACTAAGTTTTAGGTCGTGAACTCAAATAACAGAAAACTCTGCACAAACCCGTAAAAATTTTAACGAAATTATTTATGATAATGCAGAGTTTTAAAACGAAGGAATTCAACGTAGGTACAGTACAAAAAACAAAAATGGCAAATAAAATATTTTGTTCATTTGCGTATTGGAATTTTTTTTACTAGCATAGTTTGTATAAAGTTACAAAATGTAATGTGTAATAAAATAAATAACTAAAAGGCGTACCATTTTGGGCATAAATCGGAAAAATCAAGTAAATACAACATAGAATTTAGGCTAAAGGACAACTACCGCTCATTCTATTGAAAAGGGAAAACTTGATAAATATACAGACCAGAACCCACACATACAAAACCCAATCACACTTGCCCCAATTTTTTCACACCAACAGCTTATGTGAGGAATGCAAAGTTTGGGAGATTATACCTTCGTGGTCGGCTTCTCAAAGTGGAGGTTCAACCGTGGTTACCATGGCAACTATTGTCATCAATGGCATCTATTCCTTGAAACGAATTGTTGGACGCCTTGTAAATATTTGGGGCATTATCGATTGGCTTTACATGTTTGTAACTTTTAGATTTATTTGCTCTTGACTTGACAATTTTTATAAGTAACACGCTGGATATTTTGTGTCTCAACTATGGTAGCTTTGCTGGCGTTAAAGATCATTTTCATTTTAGCCAGTTTTAGGTGGTAGCCATTCAGTAAATTATCCAATTGTCAACTACACACTAGTGTAAGCCAAAATCCTATTATGTTCTGCTCAAATGGTTTGCTTTTAATAAAGTACGAACCTAAAATTCGAGTCAAAGCCAAATCGTAAAATGCCTAACATTCTTTAGAAATACATCTTTTAAAATAAAACGCATTGAAAACATAAAGTACCTTTCAGAGCGAAGCGTTTGAATATATTTTATAAATGGGCTGTTGTGTGGCCACGCCCTTACTGTATTAGAATTATTTAAGAAGAAGACTGCTTCTTTGGAATTTAAGATGTTTTTATAGAAAATCATAGGATATATACTATCGACTACTTTCCGAGGGGTTACCTACGTTACATCTAAATATGTTTCGGCGAAACATGTTTCATCGAACACCTTTCATCTAACGCACTATTCAACGACGTACCAAATGTTTCGTCTATGTAACGTTTCCGCTATGTAACGTTTCGTCGAATGTAACGTTTCGAGGTGTAGCCATAGATAGTTTGTTACTATTCGGAATATCCAAATTTCACTAGTGCCCAAGCTCTGCCTAGTATACAAGTACTGATACCAGTAGTGATTCTAAATAAAATACTATCAATTAAACAAATCAGCCCACACCAACCCACTGCTGGGCAAAGGCCTCAAAATTACCTGAAACTCACTTTCTCGATGGAACTAACGTCGAAATCGACTCTTCAATAATAAAATTGTAATTTTTATACATTGTCATAACTGATTTTAGACCAAAGTCTCTGTTTTAGACCTTCGCATAAATTACATGATATTGTAGAGTAAGTACTTCAAAAGTAACACAGAATTTAACTTGCTTGGAATTTAAATCTATGATTGTAGTATATTGAAAGATTGAATAAAAGGTTCGAATCCGCACAGACGACATGCACACCGACCAATTATTTTTTCTAACTTATGTTCCTAGGTAAATACCGACTGCACTAAAACGGTGAAGAAAATCATCGTGAGGAAACCTGCATAAACTGAAGAAGAAATTCTGATGAGTATGTGAACTCTACCAATCCGAATTGGTACACGTGGTGGACTGACGCCCATACACCCTCATTTCATTTCATTTTCAGTGGGACAGCTGTTATTTTTTTCGCGATTTCGATGTTGGTCCTATAGAGAAAGTCGTTCAGTTTGATGGTCAGATCATCCCCTTAAAAAAGTGTCAGCATATTAAGCAGGACCCTGTACAGGCTGATGATGATGATGGTAATGTTTATGATATCGTGTTTAATAATTATTTGAGTTCCTTAATTTATACAGGGTGAAATTGATATCATTAGCATCCTTTTAGACTAAGAGTCTACCCATCAAACTGAACAACTTTTACTATTGCAGCAACTCGATTGGAGCAAATAAAAAATCTGCTGTTCCATACTAAACAGCAATGTCGACGTGCGACTAGTTCTCGACTCAAATGTATGCAATCGCTGATTTATTTTTTGCTCAGAAGTGCGTTTTTTGAAAATCATACGAGCGACTTGGCAGTAGAAAATGTCAAAATTACTATGGAGATTATGCATCTTTCTACTGCCAAGTCGCTCGTATGATTTTCAAAAATCGCAATTCTGATCGGTTTGTGGCCATAGTAAAAGTTGTTCAGTTTGATGGGTAGACTCTTAGTTTAAAAGGATGCTAATGATATCAATTTCACCCTGTATAACCTTGTCCTTAACCTGCAAAAATTCAAAGCATGTTAATCGGGGCCCCAATCTCTTAGCGATGAGATTCCATTATTGTTTTAATGGTTTGTTTTCAATACGTTTATAATTAACTGCCCGAACTGTTTTATTTGGAACAAAACTCAAGTAAACCACAACTCTTTGTATTTTACCCGACTGCTTTAAAAGGGGGTAATGTTTTTCGAGTGTATTGTACGATTGCGTATAATTCTTTGGCACCTAAAAGACTTATAGATTTAGATGTTTTGACATTTTACACTTCTTTCTACACCTGCCGTAAAGTAAAATAAATAAAAAAATGTGTACAATTTTTTAAACCAAACATCACAAGGAATCTGTTTGACAATTTAAAAAAATATAAGTATCTGTGTTTTTTTTAATTCCCAAAAATCAAAACTACCTGTGAATACCAGATCGTATCAACATTTTAGATAACGAAATAAAATCAACACCAAACCAATCAATTAGTCAGACGAAGGCTATTCGATTAGATGCCTTAAACAAAAAAAAAACAAAAAAAACTTGACAGAAAGGCGATAGAGCCTCCACTTTTAATTATCGTTTACCGACGCATTGTTTAAAAAAATTAGAAAGAAAAAAAAGCTTCGAGTTCGTATATAAAGTTGTCCTAGAATGATAGGATAGCAATCCATTTGGGGATTTAGGACGTAAATTGTAACGAAACATTTGAGGTTGTGGTTTAAACGATACGGTTGTCTGGAAGATATGTCGTTAAACTATCATTCGACCCATGAGGCCATGAGACAGTTAATTTCGAAGCTATTGACATAGGCGTTGGTAGCTTATAATTGGACAAAAGCGAAGCCCTGGCCCTGTACCCGGACTTTCGATGTTCGATATATCGCCACTACTGTTTCGATTGGCAAGTCACGTCTGAAACAAAATTTTTCTTTCAATATAGTTTTTTCTTTTTTCGTTTATTTAAACCTATTTAAATTTCTCTGCATATTCAAGTTGAAATTCGTTTTGGTGTGCGATAATCTGACTTTTAACCACTCCATTAGCGATTACGGTCGTTACCAAAACAAATTCCAATAAAAACTATGTCTCTATTTATAACATTTTCTTTGTATTTCTTTATAATTAAGATTTAAACCTGGCTCTTTGCGTAGCGAAATATTCACTCTAATTGAAATCTGAACACCGTAACATTTAAACCTATTTCTTGCCTCATTCTCGGAAAACATCTCAATTCTTAAATGCGATACGTGCGCAGTTACGTTCTACGTGCGTCGCCGCAATGTCCAGTCGATTGCAATCGGGTTGACCGATTGCGACGTTTACTCTTTCCGATTTAGGATATTTTTTTTTAATTAGTTCTTATCGAAAAAAGAAGGGTAGGAAAGGTCAGGATTATCCTCGCAATTGCAAATATATTCAGATTTAAAATTACAAATAATTCTTTCTGTAGGGTTGCCAGGCGTCCGGCTTTTGGCTTTTCATGGTTGTGTCAAGCTAAATATTTACAAATCCGGCTTTTGTTAAACTAAGTTAATTTCCGTCAAACTAGTTTGGAACCCCAAAAAGGCGAGACTAGTTGGAATGTAGCAAATCACGGCTCTACCGATTTGGATAATATTTTCAATGTATGTAAAGGTTTTAACGAGTGATCACGAGTGTAAAGACATAACATAATATAACATACATACATGTTATATTATGTTATGTTTAAATGAGAATCTTCTAGCTTCTAGCTCGAAGCTTCCAAAATTCGATCTTCCAAGTTTCCACATCTCAAAAAGTCTGAGAAAGATTTAATAATCCTACTAATATTATAAACGCGAAATTTTGTAAGTACCTATAGATGTTTGTTCCCCTTTTACGCAAAAACTGCTGAACGGATTTTGATGAAATTTGGCATACAGATAGACCATGGCCTGGATTAACACATAGGGTACTTTTTATCCGGGTAACGCAGACGAAGTCGCGGGCAACAGCTAGTAATAAATAACACTCACATGAACAAACATTGTAATGATCCCAAATTAAGCCTTAGACTTTTTGTTTTGGGAACCATATACAATAACGACACACACATATAACATCCATGACCGAACCGGGATTCGAACCCATTACCCTGACTTGGCAGTCCGGCGTGGTAATCATTACATCAACCGGGTCGTTAACCAATATGGCCCAAATATCTGGCTTTTTATACAGGGTGTACAATAAAATGGGACAGCTACTTCAAGGGGTGCTTCAGACCATCAAACTGAACAACTTTCTCTATGGGACCAATATCGAAATCGCGAAAAAAAAATCTGCTGTCCCATACATTTCAGTCGAGTTATGTTTGCAGTTTTGTATGGAAGAGCAGATTTTTTTTTCGCGATTTCGATATTGGTCCCATAGAGAAAGTTGTTCAGTTTGATGGTCTGAAGCACCCCTTTGAGTAGCTGTCCCATTTTATTGTACACCCTGTATAGTTATGTCCGGTAATGACAACCCTAATCCTGTATTAGGTTTTCTTTTTGAATAGAGTAGGTATGGACAAAGATCTATCTGAAATTTATAATATTTACAATAATCGTATAGTCGTCGTATCGTTTCCACTAAAAGGCGAAATTCGGACGATAACCTTTTTTATAAAAATCTCAGTTGTGGCGTTACTCCGACGCTTCGATTTCACGGCGAGGCGTTCCCACACGCGCCGGACCCCCGGGTTCGAATCCCGGCGACTTTTTATGTGTTTATACCTCGACACACTTGTCTGTGATGTCTGTTTTAGATTTTGGAGCTTCAGTATATTTTTACGTGAAACGTCTTTCATTTCGGTCAGTAAGGGGTCACTTGCAAAAAAAAAAGGTCTAACAAAAGGTTTTCTAATCACCCTACAAAGGAACACGGTCTTGAGTTTATCATAATTGGTATTTTACTAAAAAAAATATGTGTAACGATTATTTAAGTTTAAATACCATGTATTGATACAGGGACAATTAAATTAAATTAAATAATTTTTTATCCAGATAGGTAACTCAGATCCATATAATGTTAGTAACAATGATCATAATGACAATAATATCATATTTTTATGTTGAATGCGAATATTTTTTTGTACCCTAGTGACTTTATCGCATGGATAACAATACCTTATGCCTATACCTATTCCTATGCCTTATCAAACGATAAGGCATGAATAGATATTGTATTTTGATGACTAGAAAACTCTAGACATCAAAATACAATTTTTGAATTGAAGTGCGACAATGCCCCCGATTCGGACTATGCCACGACTTAACTTAACTACATTTATTCCTGTCACTTTCTAAAATAAGAGAAGAGAGATTTCTAAAAGAAGAAAAGAGACAGAAAACCAACAGCTCACTTTAGTGCTGTCAAAGTGACGTTACACGCTCAAAATAAGATGCCATCATAGTGTACGCCATCTTATTTAAGGCGTTTTTGGGCGTGTAACGTCACTTTGACAGCACTAAAGTCAGCTGTTGGTTTTCTGTCTTGTTTCTGTTTGTCTTTGTTTGTTATTTTAGAAAGTGACAGGAATAAATTTAGTTAAGTTAAGTCGTGGCACAGTCCGAATCGGGGCCAATGTCTACGATATTTATTTATTTATTTATGCACCTGAATCCATAGCAGGCAGAAAAGTACAGTCATAGAAACAATCAACATGAAACAGCGAGACCACTTTCATAGCCAACTGTACACAATCTCTCATCCATACAAGCGTAAGAAAGCGAGAAAGTAAACGTCTCTACCGACTCTCCCACACGCGTTTGGACAAACAGACAAACATGTCTGTGTTTAATATTATATCGATAGGTCAATATAGAGTCGTTGGGCAAGGTTGTTGATTAGTTTGAAGGATCTACCTACAGGTTGTAACAAAACACCCTAGTAATACTTAAGGGGGTGCTTCAGACCATCAAACTGAACAACTTACACTATGAAGCCAACATTAAAAAAACAGCTGTTTCATACTAAACTGCAGCACACCGACTCGATTCAAATGTATCGAATGCCGATTTTTATTATTGGCTCCATAGTGAAAGTGGTTCAGTTTGATGGTCTGAAGCACTTACACCCTATATAGCTTTAATATGAGGAAAAGGTATATAATATATTGTTCTATAATTAAGTTTATTGCCTGTAGGATAAGCTATTTCATTATGAAAGAAGCTGCTACAAGAGAGCTCTCCAACTAGGTACAAACAATTAAAAAATAATTAGTTTAAGTGCTGACTAATTACTGCAAGCGTTCAAACCGTGTGGCTGCCGATTATACCCAACTACCAATTTGGTCATAAAGCACCAGCATATGACGAAATTACAATAATATAACTTTTATAAGTCAAAATAGTCATACAAATGGCGGCCTTATACGATCAAATTGTTTGCTGAGTAGCCACTGCATCTGACCCAACCTTTGATCGTATTGGTCTTCAGTTCCGTCAGACATAGGAGGGTAAGGACGAGAGAGTGCATCTGTGTTTGACACTTATGCACTTCAAATTAATGTGCGTACCAAACTGATTCTCTTTAAAGATTAGCAGTAATGAGAATGGACTAGGAATCTATCAATCAATCATCATACTGAATGAAGTTGTGGGCAATAATATCATGTATATTTCTCTTAAACTAGTAAAAATTCTTCACAACATTAGCGTAAAACTCACGCAAGCAAACAAAGACTACTATCACAGCGGGGGCTGGCAGAGACCAAACAAACTTGTCGAGACATTCCCACCAGCTCAAAGCGTACGTCACGAGCGACACTTGCTCGCCTCTTTTTTCATTTTCTTTTCTTTTTATCGACAAAGATACCTGCCGCATACCCCCCGGACAGTTAGTTTTACAGCCTTCACGGATTTATAACAAAATTTTGAATTGTTTAAACTACATTGCTGGTCGAATTCTACATTTTAAAGTTAGATTGCAGCAATAATTCTATATGTTACTACCGTAACTTAAGCTCACTGGATTGCAGTGTACCTTTTCTTTTTATACAGGCTGTTAACGTAAACAGTTGCATTACTTTAAGGGTTGATTGTACTGTACCCATAAACTGAACAACTTTCCTTAAGAAAACTATAGCATACGTTCGATCAGCTGATTGCATTAAAAAAAAGCGTATGGAAAGTTGCAAATTTCCTATAGTTTTCTTTGGGAAAGTGGTTCAGTCTCATGGGTACAATCACCCCTTAAAGTAGTGCAACTGTTTACCCTAACACCCTGTATTAGGTCAGAGACCTGTAAAAACTATTCCTTCAAACAATTCGTCTACATAATTATATAAAACAACTTGGCTGCCAGTTACAGCCACTGCATCCGACAACACCTTTGATCATACCGGTCTTAAACATATAATATCCTTGGAATCTGACTGTTATAAAGCAGTTATGAGAATTCAAGCACCTTTTAAAACAAATTCCATCTAACCAGATCTCAATGAGATCCAAGCAATGGATGTTGTAAAAGACGATAAGCTTATGGAATGCGAGAATTGTGTTAAGACGGGGCGAATCGAACTGTAGTCACGTATAGGTCTGAGTGTTAGCAAAATTATGTCTTATTTAGTCACTATTGATAGTGTGGAGGAAACAATAGTATAGAGAGTGATAAATTACGTACGATTTATATTTGTTAAGACATTCTTGAAAATTTCGACTAATATTCAGAAAATACATTGTTTTGATGTTTGAACTAAAAATTTAAATGATTTATTTACCACCGTAAATTACATGTATGTTATGGACAATATTTACCTATAGGCAGTCTGTCTGGCTCAGAGTTAGGTATACAGAGAAAGGTGGAATAAATAAAGAATTTGCGAAATAGATCTATTGTACTGTACCTAACAAATTATATATTCGTAATTGCATATTTAGCTGATCCGGATTAGAAATTAGAACTTTACTTGTACTTAACACAGATATGTTGCTCAACCAATGATGGACGAATACAGTAATTAAACGTGTTACAATCGAGAAGAAGAAGAATAAAGAAAACTTCATGGTGGCATACATAGACAACGATAACGATAATTATCAAATTGTACCAGAACGAAAACAAGATCCAAAATTATAAAAGGAAAAAAATTGCAGACGGTCGGTACCACAACCAGAAATATTATATTTGCAAATAATTTATATAATCTACTTCGGATTTAGAACATACAAGCGTTACAACATACCATTCAAACAAACCGTTGACAAAAAATTGTAATACCAATAAAATTTTCACAAACAAACATAATTTCAAACACCTACCATAGATAGGCACGTTTGAGGCACACCGCCCTCAAATCAGGCGAAGATTCCGCCACGCCCAAAACCTTAACGAATAAATAAGTTACCAACAACCCCGGTGGTCCAAACACTAAATATTTGCGCAATAATTCCTTCAAAATCACCTGTTTGCACCTTATAATTTTATTTGCCGAAATATTCCTTCACCAAATCATCTATATTTTTTTTTTATCACCAACATTAACTTGCCATTCCTAACAAACCAACTCTCCTGTATCACCTTTTCTATAAGCATCATTGTCGAGTGTCACTCCATTATCCAACAGCAGATCGTTGTTTAATAATGAAGCATGATCCATGTCGGCGTCTTTTAAGATATACTTTTTGAGTCCATCAGGAGGCGTGGCAATGGTCACTGTTTGATTTGACGGCACCGCTTGTTTTTTAACAAATTAGCACCAATTTGTTCACAAGACGGGACTCTATTTAAGCTGTGATGAGTTTTGGATGATTGAGTTCTTAAGATGATCGTTTTTCATATAGGGCGACTGTGTGGTCCTTCGGTTGATGGGGTTTTAAATGACCTGTGGTATAGTTCTGTTTGTTTACAATGCACAGGCTGTAAGGCTGATATATTACACAAGCTCAAAATTTCTCAGAGAAAGAAAAGAAAACATCTTGAAAGCTGCTCAATCCCGCAGGCCGAATAGTAGCCTGCCAAAGCATTTATATTTGTTTGTACCTAATTCCTACGAGCTGCTTCAAAAATAATGAAACTATATACTTTAGCTAACCTAAGAACAAATAGGTAGATCGCCAGCTGACGATCAACCTAAATTATGGCCTATATGTAAAATTGGTTGGGCTTTGGGCAGCCTGCTCTAGAGTTATGGAACGAGCTCAAAGTTTCCCTGAAGGATATTCACAAGGAGAATTCCTGTCAGATAATCCAAGCTATCGACTTTGCTATAGCTAGCTAGCTAGAAACAGGCCAGCCATATTTATCACGACGTCTGGAGAAAATTCCTACCTACTACATTCGAGGAAATGGAACGCCGATCTATGGAAAGCCATTTGCATAAAGCAGGTAGTTCTGTTTGAACGTATAAGGCTCCCTTCTTCACATAAACGAGGAAGTTAAGAGGTAGAGATAACATCTACCTCTTAACTTCCTCGGTTCCCTTATAAAGGGGCAAAAATCCCTCAACTAAAAGAAAAAAGTTGCCAAAAACGATCTCTTTATTTTCCCTACAAAGCGTGGTCACCTCTTCGCTTTCCTCTGCTCTGGTCAACATGCATTTTTAAGCTGAAGAATTTATCGCGTCTTGAAAAATGACTAGGTCTACCAGTTGACCAGCACAGACTGGTCTCAAAGTCCACTAACAGCCATGCGTCTGATTAGCAGCATGGATGCAAATCCTATAAGTTACACCATTGTTACATGGTATCGTCTTTATGTCACGTTTAGGGCATAATTTAGCGCCAGCGCAGCTGTAACGCGACTCTGAAACCTGCCTTACAGCGTTCCAGTCCAAAGCAGTATGTAACCCGTATAACTACATCGATATATCATCAATGATTAACAATTTCAGTCAGGACACAAAACGGTAATGACTAACAATAATACTTTCACTGGTATTGTGCGCGTGCGCACGTAACAGAGACAGCACGATGTCCTGGCGGTCAGCTGAGCGACGGAAACGGATGTGACGTCACGGGATGTTACCGTAGGTTGGTGATCAAGTGGTGGTTTTGTTGAGTACTGATGTCATAAGGCATTTGATGATTTGACTAAAAAAACCTATACTATTGCTTGGAACTAAAAGTACCAACCAACCACCCGTATGCCGTGTGATCCCGTATCCCGCTTTGAATAGCACCAACTGGGACTGGTGTCTCGGCTGAGGTGGTGATGAGGCGTCTATTTCCTTCAGGTATCGTCAACATATCCGACTACAAGACAGATTAGAGTCATCCCCCGGGCTCGCAGGACTTCATTGTCTAGTGTTGTGAATGGTCACCGCTGTTGATCCTGGTTTACAGGAGTTACAGCGGTGGAGAAGTGAGGTGGGCCTATGATACAGATTTCTATATCCGACTATTTACTTACTCCGTTAATACCGGTATTCTAGTAGGTACTTCAAACTACGTACAGGGTCTAAATCTAACTTGTTGAGGCTTCAAGAAGGTACCATCGAGCCCTCCCTTTTTGTCCTGGCAATGAAGTACAACTGTGACAAAATTATCTGCCGAATGTACTATGCTCGTCTCCACCCCGTACCACCAACATCCTCAAGACCAAGTACAGACACACCAACAAACTCCGCCTAAAGATCGAAAAGATTAAATCAACTGTTATAAATGTTATAATATACTACATTGTTTTGCACCATCCATCTGCAATTTATACATGGTGTAACAAAACACCCTAGTAATACTTAAAGGGGTGCTTCAGACCATGAAACTGAACAACTTTCACAATGGAGCCAACATAGAGAAAAAATAAAAAAATCAGCTGTCCCATACAAAAGTGCAGTACCGACTCGACTAAAATGTATTTATTTTTTCTCGATGTTGGCTCCATAGAGAAAGTTGTTCAGTTTGATGTTCTAAAGCACCCCCTTAAGTATTACTAAAGTGTTTTGTTACACCCTGTAATTTTACATGTAACTGCAATTCAAATTAATACAAATATGGTATATTTGTGTTCCAAACTCTATCCAAATCCTTCGTCAATTTTACATTTGTGGTATTAGTAGGATGAGCCAGGAAATATCTCAAGTCGTACCTACTAACAAGGCACATTATAATATACAAATTGAATTCGTACAAGCAAAGCATGAGCATGAAGCCACGGACGCATAGTTACTCGTCTGCGCGCGCAGACGGGATCCTGCGTGACTCACTATTGTCTGGTATGGTACAAGGTACGTACTGAGATACTTGATATTTTGAAGGTTTGGAACCTTGTTCGTACTAGGAGCATACAAACACTTCTTATGTTGCAGTGCTCTACCAGGGTTCATGTGTGAACTCATTTAATTTTTAAGACCTTGTAAAACCTCGAGAGTAATAAAGATATTAATGATTATTCGAATCAAATTAGAATAGTCAGAGACGTTCTATGTATAAAATTTATATACCTAATCCATGCACAATACATTTTATTTATTAGTATGTCCACTAAGCAATGTCAAACTAGTTGTACGAAACCTTCGGTGTCGCACTTGACCGGCTAAAGGTTGTGATTGTTATAGACTAGTTGTAGAGCTATTGACCAAATCTTCTCTAAGATATTCGATACGTCCGTCGCACCCAGGAGTGCTAATTCGTTTAAGAATAATTCATAAATTCCATACAATTCGTGGCATCACTTTCGTACTTTCGTATACGAATTAGAATTTAAAAAATAGCATTCATGTTAACCAGGTGACCCTCGTGACCTAATAACATGACCGGCTCACCAGGTGCCTTTTTGACTAGGTAGGCTCCTTCTTTCATGGTAGTGATTGGCAATCTACGATGGCGATCTTCACCACGATGGCAAGTCAAACTCTATGAAATGCCATCGACTTGAATGTCCATGATCCATTCTTATCCTGTCAAATCGATGGTATTTCATAGAGATATTTAAGGTTCTTATTCTTAGAGTTTGACTCTATGAAATGCCATCGACTTGACAGGATAAGAATGGATCAAAAAAAGATTTTCTGTTTGGTTCCCCAAAGTTACAGTCATGTCTATTTCCAATTCGCTCGCCTCTTTACGTTTGAGAGATAGTCCCGAGAATTTCATTCATACATTATTATTTATACTATTTGTATGAAAGTTGTTCTAAGTCTAATTCAAAAGGAATCTAGAAAGCTAAGCTGATGATTAAAATTACGTCAATTATAATTATCTCGCTACATAAAAGATAGTTGGTACTTGGTAGTTGTAGCAATGTGCAATCAACTGCTCCATACAAAACTGCGGTACCTACCTACTCGACTCAAATGTATGGAACAGTGACTTTGTTTTCAGCTTTGTTGACTTAGTTTTCTCGATTTAGATCCACCCCGTCTGTGTGAAAGTGTTTCAGTTTGGCGAGTACCTATGTTTGAGCAAAGTATCCGCACTGACAAAAAATATATCTATACCTACTTATAAAACTTCTACGGAGGATGTAGGTGTGCACAGCACACTGAAAAAGCATATAATTTCACTTAATTATGGCTGTTCTTTTATGTAGTCAAATTCAAACATGTAACATATTTCCTCTTTAGCAACAATCCTTAGGCATTACGGCCCTATATTATTTACATAAGATGATAAATAACATACTATAATACAAATCACTCGTGTACATAATACAACGAAATAAAAATCTTTCTCTTAAGAGTGGATGGAATTCAGCCAAAAACTGTAGTTTAGGAAGGAAGGAATCAAACAATTGATTCCGATTGGAACCCTTCCAAGTCTCACAAATGGACATTGTTAGTCTTTATGGATCGCTTTTACAGTTTTATGTTAACTAGACACAAACCCTGGCTTTGCTTAAAGACAATTATTTATAAGTGATTTACTTTTCGCGACTTCATCTGCACAGGCTACCTTCGTCACCTGTTTTTAAGTCCAAGCAGTTTATCATAATTATGAAGCTATCATAAACGCCAAAACATATACATACATACATATACTCCAGCTACTATCCCACAAAGGGGTAGGCAGAGACTACGATTCGCCACACACAATGATTCTGACATACTAATCTCGCCTCATCCACTTTCCAACATCTCTTCATGCACTTCCGTCGGTTGAGGGTGCTACACACTTGTCCTTTTCGGAGAAGACCATTTATTTGGTCGTGGTAAGTTCTCCACGGACCCCCTCTCTTGACTTCACATTTGATCGACCGAACCACCTAAGCCCCCCACCTAAGCACCTCTTTCAATCGCCTCCAGGCTTCCACTTTCCAGTGGAGATCTCCGAGGAGAAGACAGTCCTTTGTAAATATATTCAAAGTACAGACACAGTTCTGTTACAGTTTTATAATAGTGTAGAAGAAATAAGTTCATTGCCTATATGGCATGTCGTCGTGTGTGCGGATTTGAACCCAACCCTCATGATCGCAAGCCCGCACTCCGACGCTTTACGACATATATCTGCAGACCACCAATCGACATAATAAATAACACTCGCCGAATTTCATTCAGCTCTACGGAAATTTCCTAAAAAGGTAAACTTAGACATCAGTCGCGCCGCCCGCCATATCGCCACCATTGACAAATACATATTCCTAGAAGGTTTGTACGTGCTTCGGTCCGGTTTGGTAGCTACCTTCGGTTTACGCGAATTTGTTACCTATAGTGTTTATAAAAAAAATGTTTACTACGTTTAGGTTGAATTTTTGGGCATGATGGTTCCGTAGTAAAAATTAAATAAAGATAGAATAAATTCCACTGAATATACCAACTGATTATAATTTTATAATGACAGTGCCAAATAGCGGAAACAGATTCAGATAGGGCCGACCCCAAATGATAGACTATTTTCTGAAGTCATTTTCTCTACGACCTTTACCAGCAACGATAATATATAGTGAAATACATTTAAATAGGGTCCTTCTTAATATGACTACACTACTGACACTTTTTTTTATGGGGATGGCCAGACCGTCAAACTGAACAACTTTCTCTATGGCACCAACATCGAAATCGCGGAAAAAATCAGCTCTTCCATACTAAACTGCAAACCTACTCGAGCCAAATGTATCGGACAGCAGATTTTTTTTTTTCGATTTCGATGTTGGTGCCATAGAGAAAGTTGTTCAGTTTGATGGTCTGATTATCTCCTTAAAAAACTGTCAGCATATTAAGAAGGACCATGATTGAAATTTTTTTTCCAATGTTAGTCCCCTAATATTAGTTGATCATTACGAGCTCTACCAACTATCGTAGGGCTCTACCACTATCCCAAGGAACCCTGAAACATCGGCTATTGTAACAAACGCCTGCGCACGGTATGCGTGAATCAGCGCAGTATAGGATCTAAAATAAACAGATCAATGATTGAAGGGATTCCACCGTCATGACGTGCCGTTCAGTATAGCATAGTACATTAACGTTAGATCTACAGGAATTGCGATAGTGAATATTGATTTCTGAACTAAAGTACAAATGAATAATATGAAACAGGGTTCGAAAGGATAATTATCAATGATAATTATCACGATAATTATCACGATAATTATCATGATAATAACAGGTTGATAATTATCAATTGATAATAACAAAAAATTGCGCCCGTGAAATAGAACTATATTCTAAGTATCCAAACGTGTATTTCCGCACTTGTTGCGTGTATCCGAACGCACGTCTAGTGAACTCGAATGTTATTGTTTTACTAAGTTAAATATTGTTTATTGTGTTGAATTTCAACAATTCCGCGCGAGAAAGATCCAGTGTGGTCATACTTTAGTTGCACTAAGACAAAAAATACTGGGTTATAAATAAATAATAAAATAAATAAATAATAAATATAATAAACCATCGATATTTCTTATGAAACAATTTAACAAATGATATTTTAATAATGGTGATAATTATCGGATAATTATCAGATAATTATCGGATAATTATCCGATAATTATCACGGCTCGTTATTATCTTGATAATTTCGAACCCTGATATGAAATATGATCCATCCAACGTCTTTCATGTATCAAACTGAACAACTTTCTCTAAGAGGACAAATATGGAACGATTTCCCATGTTTGTCCCATAGCGAAACTTGCTTAGTTTGATGGCCTGATCATCCCCTTAAAAAACCGTTAGCATATTAAGAAGGGCCCTGTAACTATTCTTGAGTTTGCTTGGCACCTATTTAGAATAAAGCAAATTAACATTTATATTCATGCGACCCAAATGTATGGGAACCCACAGGATATGGACATGGGACATAGGCCTTGCAGTGGGACTGCGATCCTGCAGGCATTAAATGGTAATTCAACACCAAACAAAATAATTAAATTACAAACTATGACACGGAAGTCAACTTGCTAACTTCTGCGCTGCTACTATTACGTATTCTGTGCTTCTGCCAAAAATAAACCAAATAAAAAAAAATCAGATCACAAATGGCCAGAGCACCATTCTGGGAACAATGATCGACCTTCTAGGTCCACGCCCGATGCAAGGTCGGGCCTGACCAGACTTCGTTATGACCTAGACTTAGGTATTACATTCATAAATACTGAGACCTAGGCTTTACGAGTAGAGTAACGGTACTACTTACAACCTAATACCACAATACATTTAACAAGCAGTAGCGATAATTTAATAAAGAAAATAATGTAACACAACATTTTCTAATGTTGCTCATTCTGCATCTATTTTCAAGATTTATATTTATTTTAGGTAATTTAAAAAAAAGTATTTTTAATCCTGAATAATTCTGTGATTTAACTTCACGTGAAGCCCAATGTTCTACGTGATGCACATAAAAACAAACACATCCTTACATTATAACGCTGCCGCCGCCGCATTTCTGTCATGTCTTTCTGAAGATAGGCTAATCTCAGAAACTACTGAAGAAATTTTGATACGGTTTTCACTAATAGATAGACTGATTCACGACAAAGGTCTGTGTATCCGTTCCGTGCGAAGCCAGAGCGAGCTGCTAGTAAAAAACATAAACATAAAATTTCTCGAGTTTATCTTGGCTTCTTATAAATTTTCCATAAGGATAATTATTACGATTTTTAAAATTTGTCAACATTCACCAAACAGTTTATTGCCCACATGTACTACTCACAGAACCTGATATTTCTTCTCCTTCTTCCACAGTGCGAGGAGTCCATGTCAGCAGGTGACATGTGCGTATCAGCGGCACGCGCGGGACCCTCGGCGCGCTGGCACCCGGCGTGCTTCGTCTGCTCCTCCTGCCAGGAGCTGCTCGTCGACCTGGTGTACTTCTGGAAGGACGGCCGGCTGTTCTGCGGGAGGCACCACGCTGAGGCGCTGAAACCTAGATGCTCCGCTTGTGATGAGGTTCGTTTTGTTTTATTCTTTTTACCCAACTGCGCAAAATTAAGTTAAGAATAGCCTGTAGGATCTATCCTGCAGGCCTCCTCTCACGAAGGAGAAGTGGGCCATTGTCCACCACGCGGGCCCAGTGTATATTGGTGGAGGCAAGTTAGTGGTCAACTTGCTGTCAGAGAATTTTCAAGCCGCCTTAGTAGGGCCTCTGACCTGGCTTAATGAATAGTGACACCGCCATCTGACGGATATCTCCGGGACCAACTGCTTAACTTGCCTTCCGAAGTACGGAAGAGAGGAGGAAGAAGAACAAGGGCTATTACAAAAAAAAGAAAAAAGTTCTGAAGATCCTATAACGCGGCCGCTTCAAACGGACCTCCCCAAGCCACTCACGATTGTATCTCTGTTCCGGTAAATTGTTCCCTTATCAAGTTTCCGGTAATACCGGATATTGGCGAATTCGCTAATTGCAGCGCTGTCGTGCGCCCGCGCAGCGCGACGTACGGAATATTTTGATCGTCTTGATAAGCCGCGTTTGAGGTTGATGTGTTGTTCAAAATTGGATATTTATGAAAAAAAAAATTGTTTACGAAAAGGGTTTTGTGATTGCCATTTAGCTCAAGCTTAGGATGTACCTACACCTCTTCACCCCCCCCCCCCCCCCCCACCCCCGGCTTCATGTTCTTAAAATTTTTGTTTCGTTTTTTCCCTTCACGTCATTATATCCTATAACCTTAAATATGCCGACGGCGAGTGGCGACGAGCTCACTCCCCGTCACACGCTGGACAGAGTTTCGATGCTAGTGAAACGTGGATGTTCTGAGATTTCAGAATATCTCTGACTTCCCTCTTGGGGAATATAGTCGTGAGCATATATGCCAAAACTGCAGGCTTAAAGAATAAAGACATACCTAGTTGGTAGTTGCAACTAAGTGTCAATTCATCTCTAAAGGAATTATGATGAGCTTAGTAGAGCATAAATCGTGGTGCTAATTCAGGTATTTTCAAAATTGGCGCTCTTCATAAAATACTGTCTTCTTACTTCTTCTTATCGTGTGGGCAGCAAGCCCTGGAGTGCGATTTTTGAAAATCATTCTTTGAACTCTGCAGTTGAAAATGTCAATATTACTATGGAGACGTGCATCTTTCTACTGCTGATTTGACATTAAAAAATCATACTCCAGGTGTGCTATTTTTGAAAGTCAAATCAGCAGTAGAAAGATGCGTATCTCCATAGTAATTTTGACATTTACAACCGCTGAGTTCAACGTATGAGATTCAAAAATCCTACTTCAGAAGTGCGATTTTTGAAAGTCAAATCAGCAGTAGAAAGATGCATATCTCCATAGTAATTTTGACATTTACAACTGCTGAGCTCAGCGAATGAGTTTCAAATATCGCACTCCTGGTGCCAAAGTTTTTCAGACCGCCGACTAATTATTTTCTTTCCTAAAGTCCGACTCCGTTTATAAAAACCGACGCAAGTTTTATTACGGGCGCGAGGCTTATTAAAATTCAGTCAAACAAATAAAAAGGTCGGCGACCCCTACCGGTCAATATATCAACTAAATTCGACTGAAAACGGCCTCGTTTGTGTGACGGCCGAGTGGAGTATAGTTGCTATAAGTTTGCCTTGTTATACAGGGTGTGGGACGATTTTTAGTTATATAGGTAACATAAAAATATTTTTATAGCGTGTGAGGGTATATTGTTTTGTGATGGAATTCCCAGATGAGCTGTCTCTCAATTCTAAATGAAAGTCGCATGGAAAATATTTCATTTATTCAGGAATGTTTGGTATGAATTGACAGTTGTGTGTCATGTGTACATTTGTATGTACAAAAATAAATTCTAGATTATTATTATTATAGATTTTATTTTTGTACATTTGTGTGTCAATTCATACCAAACATTCCTGAATAAATTGTATAATGTTTCTCAATAGGCCTTCCATTTTCTCTTGGAAATGCCAAAAAAAATCAAAAAGCCAAACTGATTCTTTGGGCAAATTAGCTGTCAGCTGTAGACTCGATGAGACGCGCCTTCAAGTTATTCATAAAAACTTGAGGATGGGGTCCTCAAGTTTTTTTTTTTTTTTTGTAGTGACAAATGGGCATGGGCGTAATGGTGTAAAAACATAGCCCTCGCGAGCACCACCACAAGCAACAGCTTTCAAATAAAAAACGAATTGAGAACCTCTTCCTTTTTATTTGAAGTTGGTTAAAAAACAGCGCTGATCAATCAGCTCAGCATATGCTGAGTCCAAACCTTATCAAATTTTAGCATTCATATCAAATCAAGTCAGCCCACGCCCCACATCAACCCTCTGCTAGGTATAGTAGGCCTCAATTTTATTACGCCATTCGTCACGGTCCTATACTGATCCAATGCGAACCTGTGACCTTCACAATGTCATCGCACTAATGTGCTGGTGGTCTTCCTAGTGACCTCCTTCCCTCTCTTGGCCACCACTCTGACATTCCGGCCTCTGACACGACCGGCCGTCTTCCATTAAGGCTCTCCCTCCCTGATGCAAGGCTCTCTTTCTTACAAGCAAACTTATGCAATTAGCCATCCCGCTTCAATTGCATGGCTTCGGTCGGAATTTTCCGTTTTCTTTGAAAACCTGTATGATTTTTTATAAATTTTCAAAAAATAAGAATTCTATATTGTATTGTGAAGAATATTGTAGATTTTCATATTCTTCTGATCAACAATGAAAGAGTAAAACGGTTACAACTTGAAAAAAAGGGGTGACTTTGGATTCGTTTTTCTTCAGTTTTATTAATTAAAATAGATTTCGAGAAAAACCACATCACTTCTCATAATCCTGTAGATTGTTCAGTTTTGTTTTCTGCTAAAAAGTGCCATAGTTAATGTATAAAATGGTTACAAAGTTACTCAAAACCGGGCGGACGCCCCTTAATAACATTACTCAAGCATTTTCCCGTGACTTCGTCCGCATAAATTATATACCAGATTTTAAGTCATATCATGCTTATGATGAAACTTTTTTTGTTTGATAGCTTTATCAAACAAAAAAAGTTTCATCAAAATCGGCTCAGTAGTTTTCGCTCGATCAAACAAACAAACAAACACACAAACAAACAAACAGACGGACAAAAAATCCAAAAATTGGTGATTTGGAATCATGGATACCTAAAAACCATATCGTAATCTTTTTTTGTAAATATCTTCAATATACAGACACACTTCTGTTACAGTTTTATAATAGTTTAGATTTTTTTTTATTTCTTTTCGATAGTAAATTGTCTGACAATAAAGACTTTTCATTTCATTTCTTTTAACTATTCGCTAGTGGTTCAGTGGTTAGTGGTGGTGGTGGTGCTATATTCAACCCGTCCCCGTATTAAAAGCTCGAGCCCCCTGTATAGTAATAAAAGGAGCGGAAACGGTTAGCTGATCGAGTCGAATGACGAATGACTCGCAGAACTGACCGATAACGTATTGAGGTCGAGTTGGAGGGTGGGTTTAGTTCCCTACCTCATTAAGACCTACTTATGTTTTATAGGTTAGCTTTCATAATATTTGTTTGGACACAATGGGCTTTTCGTAGAAAAATATCGTGAGGAAACCGACATGCTCTCATTTCTAGGCGTGTCCGAGTATCTTTGCACTACAGGGTGTAAGGAAAAGTATCATTAAACCTTTAAACCACAAACTCTACCCATCAAACTGAACAACTTTTACTATGGGAACAAAAAAATAATCAGCTGTTCCATACTAAACTGCGATGCCTACACGAATCTTTATGAAACAGCAAATATTTATTTTGTTCTGACAGCTTTGCTCCCATAGTAAAAGTTATTCTGTTTGATGGGTAGAAGAATAAGGTTAATGATACTGTTCCTTACACCCTGTATAGTGATGAGTAAACATTATTCGTGACGTCACGGTCTAACTATATCTCTGCTTTCGAATTTTTATCCAAAACAATGGGCCAGAAAAAGAATCAATCATACAAAGTTCATAATAAAAACCAACGCCAATCAATACTCAATTACCTCAAGCGTCTGTAGTTTTATCATTCTATCGCTTCGTGCCTCACCACGTGCTGATAACATCTACGTAAATATAATTATTAACTCTCATTACTACGTGATCTAACGGTGTTACCGTACTCTAACTACGTGACTTTATACGTGTGTCGGACTAAGTGGGATATCTGCTGGAAGACTTATTTGGATAGATAGATGCAAAAGAGATTATTAATTTTAATACATATACAGGGTGTAAAAATAAATTTAAAAAAAGCAGCATAGCATATGCTCACGACTATATTCCCCGAGGGGGTAGTCAGAGATATTCTGAAACTACGAATATCCACGTTTCACTAGTAGTACCGATACTCTGTCCAGTGTGACGGGTAGTGAGCCCGTCACCACCTCTCTCTTCCTGGCTTTTAATCCCATATGGTGGTGGGGTCAGCCTTTCGTGTTTTTTCTCTCCACCTTGCCCTATTTCTGACGTCGTCTTCGGAGACATTGCACTCGGTCATATCACAACGAACTGTGTTCATCCATCTAGTTTTCGGACGTCCTCTTGGTCTCTGTCCTGGAATCGACAGTTGCAGTGCCATATTTCCTACGTATTCGGGTGGCTTTCTTTTCACGTGTCCAAACCACCTAAGCCTATGCTCCTGAAGCTTATCTGCAATGTCACGAACACCCAGGCTACCTCGCACATACTCGTTGCGGATTCTATCGCGCCTCGTGACACCGCACATCCACCTCAGCATCTTCATTTCGGCTGTTTGTACAGTTCGGACATGGCTTTTCGTTGTGGCCCAAGTCTCACTACCGTACATGAGGACTGGTCTTATTATGGACTTATAGACCAGGCCCTTCATTCCCGCCCGTCACCACCGTTTAAAAAAAAAGAACACAGAATATTTGTCTTTGGATGAAATTGGCTTAGGACCGAAAAGGATATCGGGATGGGGAGGAGGCTCATGCCTTGCTGTAGGTGGATACGGGCTGATGATGATGTGTGTGCGTGACTGCTTTTGTGTTATCAAGCAGTCGATGTAGTCGAAATCGGCTATGATTAATCAATCACCCGACAAAGTCGACAACCCTTCCCATGCATGAGTAGAAATCGTGCTTCCAATCTGCCCTCAAGCGCTTCCAATCTGCCCCCGATTCTTAATCTTTACTCTATCGGAATGCTACTAATGAGTCAATTAATTTCACTCAAGGGTGACCACGCTTCGTTTGTGAAATATTGAAAAATATTTGTCGCAAGTCTTTCCTTATATTACATTGTAATATTGAAGTGTTTAATAAAAAAAAAATTATTGAAAAAAAATCGACTCTATTTTTTTATTTTTCCTATTGGAATTTTGTTTATTTCTGAACATATCGCGTTTAAAACATGGAATACGGAACCTATCTGAAAAATACGGAACTTTAGCGTTTAATTTTTATTTCACCGACCGCAAATAAGGGCTCATTCAATCACCAGATTAAAGCAGCATCGATATGTATTCAGTAGTCAGCACTTACAAAGAAATTCTAAAACGATTTCATGAACTTCAGACGCCGTAGAAAGATGCGCGTGATAAGGTACATCACGCATTTTATCTCGTTCGTTCGCACCCAAATAGAAAGAGAGCTAAGGCGCGACAGCGCTATATCACGATCCCATACTACGACTGCTGAACTTTTCCGTCGAAACCTTATCAGTTAACCTAAGTATTAAGATTCAGCTGTAATTAACGAGGCCTAATTTAGTACACAGTGGTCAAGGAATTTAGATGTTTCGAAGCTAATGAACTGTTCTAATTAGGTAGGTATTAGATTAGCAGGCTAGATGTTAGATTAGTATCTAGATTTTATGCTTAATTTAGTCCACTTTTTAGTGTTCCCTGCTTGGTATAATCAACAGCGTGTAAAATTCACATTCAAAACGCGATAAAGAAATCAGCTTTTCCATACATTTGGGTAGAGTAGCTATTTCAATATTGGACCCATCATATAGTAAAAAATATTCAGTTTGATGGTTTGAAGCGCCGCCATTTAAGTTTACACCCTGTATACACATACAGAGTGTAAAATTTAATGCATTACGTATTGAACAGGGTGCTACATACCATCAAACTGAACAACTTTCACTACGGGACCATTATCGAAAAAAATAGTTATTGACGTTTTCCACGGAACTGCAAATTTTTCTTCGCGATTTCGATTATGTTCCCATAATGAAAGTTGTTCAGTTTGATGGTCTGCAACATCCCCTAAGATATTTAACATACACTGAAAAAAATGATCAACCAAACTAGTGTTAAATATAATCAAACTTTAGTGACTTCCAAACTGTTTGGTTGGTTTGTTTTAACACAGTTTGATTGATAATTTTTTTCAGTGTATTTAATTCTAAAACCCTGTGTAAGTTATTCTTATGTAGGATGTACGTAGGTACACTGATGCCGTGCAGTTTATGTAGAATCCCCCCACTCCCCTCCATTTCCCCGGGACTCCTGTCGACATGTCTTCACATGTAGATGAAACGATAGCCGACTTTATGTGGAATTGTCACGAACTTGCATCATTTCTTTATAGACATTTTTATTTTTATTTTGGCTCATTCATTATTCAATGCCGCATAAAACATATGATACGAGACGATAAATTAATTTTAGGGGAAGTGGTTTATGCTGAACTGTTTAGTTGAAGTCAGATATTAACTAGACTTTAGTGACGTTTACATAAAATATCTCGTGGAGACCGCGGCGACAGAAGTTACGTCCTATATCAAAGTCCTATTTTAATTATTAATCCCCGAGACCATTTTAACGAAAATCTGACTTCATACCGACATAGAGATTAGTTACTTGATTGTTTTTGAAAAATTTCATTGACTTTAATTAGATAGTACCTATTGAAAATATCACCATACTACGTTTGTATGGAGCGAGCCAACGGTAGAATAGCCTTAAAACTCAGATCAAAAAAGTCCTCTGTAAAAAAGCATATTATAAACTGAATGATTATTTCAATGATCGAAATGCTTGGGTCTGAGTGACACTAACTTATAGTACTGTATAGCATCAATTATTTTATTAAATAGACTATGTATTATTATATACATAACCTTAGCATAAGAATTTATAAATTGTTTAGTTATTAAGTCGTGTTATGTTGTAGAGTTTCTGGCCGCATCTTCTCTACAGCGACAACACGTTCCGACGCGGTGGTAGCTTCAAAAAAAGATTTGACGTTTAATAAGTGTGCTTCAAGCTCCTATATTGAATAAATTATGTTGACTTTGACTTTGACTAACTAATCAAAGTAAAAAAAAAATACAATCTAGAAACCAATATTTAATTAATTTCGGTTCCTTGTCATATTTAGTTTCAATGCAAGGATTAATTTAAGATTTGTATAGAAATCTTTGAGCCACTGTAATATTGGAACAACATTTTTTAAACGCAAATCTGACAACCTGCCGACACAGATATTCTAAAAATATCTGTAAATCTTTAAAATCTCTAACGTAGAAAATATTTTTATTGAGACAATTATTATCTCCTAATAGTTTTCAAATCAGCCCTCCAAATAAAACTTAACATACATAAAACGTAACATAGAGCTGTGAAAGCAATATTGATAGCAAGACATGTTCCTAGACTACACGGGTCATCGGTATCCACGTGTCAATAGTGTAACTAACTGCAGTTTAATAAATACCAAACGCACGCGAAAGTCCCTAGTTACCCTCCTGTTACATAACTGCATGTGTAACATTTGTTAGTCAAACACGTGACATTGAACATTCAACATACAGTACTGATAGTAAACCCTCATGCTCGAGATAATTACTTATTTGTTATTTTTGTTTATTTTCAATTTGCAATCCTCTTCTTCTTTCGTGTCAGCAAGAGCTATACAGTATATCAATCGATGCAATTAATATTGTATTGAAATGTGTTTTTCCTTTGTGTTTTTTGTGACATGAGGCATAGAAATGAGCGTATACTTACTTATTTGTTAGAAACATGATGTTGTGCTGTTTTAATTCAAATTAACAGCCCGTGCCCTGGATTGGCAGGTTGCGGGTTCAAGTCCAGTCCTATAGTAAAATTATTCAATCTTTAATTAAAATTGCATTGTATTTAAGCATACATAGTCATATTATTTTAATTACTATTTGATACTAGCTATTTTCCATGTGAAAACACAATGTAAAAAATTATATGATTCATCCATGAAACTGACCCACACATTGCACACTTACAGACAATGGCATGTTGCACGCTCCGTCCTGTTTGCGATATCACGATCATAGACGCGCATAGCATACCCTTACAGTGCACTGCATTTTCTATCGCTACTGTTTGAGTATTGTAATGAGCACTGACATTCATGCAGTAATGAATCATTTCGTTCACACGTTCGTATCGAGTTAGCCATATTTGTAGTATAAGGTTTGGTTGAGGCCAAAGTAATGTTGCAATAATATCAACCATGCTAGTTCTTTATCTAAATCATAACTATCTTCACTAAAGGGTATGTGTTTTGTAAAGATATTATCAAAGCTCTCCCCTAAACTCTTCCGTGTAAGAGCAATCAATCACTCCCACTTTATTTTAGATTTGCTAAAGATATGCGTTCGTCCCGAACAGGCCCAGATTTGGGGGGGAAAGTGAATTTGCCCCGGGCGGCAAAGACTAGGGGGCGGCCAGGCACCACTGGCGGACTAAGGGGAGGGGGGGGGGCGGAGGGGCGGTCCGCCCCGGGCCCCCAGTCCTGGGGGGCCTCCGAATCTCGAGAAGAGAATCCCTTTTTAATCAAATCTAAAATAATGACGTTTGTATAGTAAGTAAAGACAGTTTGGAGTTGGAGGCCCGGGCCTCAGGATGCCAGAACAGGTTCTGGGAATGCAGTTTGAAGTTGGAGGCCCCGTACGTTAGTCATTGAAAGTCAATGAAAGAAATCGAGTCAAAAATATTGCGAATTTGCGAGCTCGCTTCGCTCACTCAATCTTTTTCAAGTTGTTATGCAGTTAGCATAATTATGAGTTCGCTTCGCTCGCTCAGGAGGCCCGGGCCTCCGGTACTGAGACTGCAGTTTGAAGTTGGAGGCCTCGTACGTTAGTCATTGAAAGTCAAAGTAGGAAATAGAGTCCAAAATATTTCGAATTTGCGAGCTCGCTCACTCGCTCAATCTTTTTCAAGTTGTTATGCAGTTAGCATAATTATGAGCTCGCTTCTTGAAAAGTCAATATGGTTGGAATCAGAATGTATTTCGAAAATTTGAGCTTGCTTCGCTCGCTTGTCTTTTTTGAGCTTTCTGTACTTTGAGACAGAGTTCTTGCTACAGCCCAGTCATAATTATAGAACTCTATTCGTTCGCTCCGGTTTTATTTTATACACGAATATACTACTCTATTTCAAGATGAGCTCTACAATAGAGTTATTATAAGCATAAGCTCATTTCAGCTATTTGTTTACATCAATCGCCTCGATTTCGGCATGAGCTGAAAAAATCGAGTTATAATGAAGAAAAATCTCGAGCTCGCTTCGCTTGCTCCAGAATTCAGTGAAATCTCGAGCTCGCTTCGCTCGCTCTAGGTTTTGGATGGTATGTCTTTTTCTTTTCACAGTATAGTTAAATCTTGAGCTTACTTTATTCGTTCCAGATTCGATTCGATTCGATTCAGATCGTTTAGGTCGTAAAAAAACTCTAGCTCGCTACGCTCACTCCAGGATTTAAATCTTATTCCACTGATCTCATTATATTGCAGTAAAATCTCGAACTCACTTAGCTTCGCTCGCTCCAGAATTCAGTGAAATCTCGAGCTCGCTTCGCTCGCTCTATGTTTTCTGTCCGATATATTTTCATATTACTTTAAAATCTAGACTTTACTTTGCTCGCTCTAGATTTTACATTGTACGAATCTCGGGCTCGCTTCGCTCGCTCCATATTGTAGGACCTGGATATCCCTGGGACAAAATACATGCTACCTACAAGTTTTTGCCACGGCTCGAAAGAATTGTAGATATCAATTTCTGGAAAGACCCGGGGGCCTCATTTATTTTTGCCGCCCCGGGCCTCCGACGGGCTTAGTCCGCCACTGCCAGGCACCTTCCAATCTTCTTAGACTAAGCTATATCCTGCAAAGCTCTTACAATTTCTGCAACCCCACCTACAACGTCTTTATGTGAAAGAAAAGCAAAATGAGGCTCGTCAACAATTATTTATTTTCCACAATGACGCAAAAGCGCTTGTCAACAATCTAAATTATGCCACTTTAATTGATGATTTCGCTGAAATAAAGTTTTGGAAAATAAACATATAGGTACTAAATAATTTTGTAAAACGGGTCCAGTGGTCGAGTTTTTAGTTAGGGTTAGATTCGGCATCTAGATCATATGAAATAATAAAAAACCTGAGTTCAAATGCCAATAACTGGTACCTTTTGCCTAGGGGCGGCAAATTCGTACTCTGCAAATTGTATGAATGTAGATCCGGGACTGGTCCCGAATCGCTTGTTGGAAACCTTCCACACTTTCTTGCTCTCTAGCTTCGTCCCGGTATCTAAAACAATAAACCGGTAGTAAAATAAAACCAGAGTTCAAATAAATGTCAATAATTCCCACAGCACAAAACATTCAAAATGTCAAGGAAACAGCATTGCAGTAGTGTGTTGTATGCCAGCTAATACTAAATTATTTACTAAAGCCAACGTTTTGGGATGTCCGCTAACTGGCAAGGTTTTACAACGGAAATGCAGCACGCTATGCCATGGATCGTGCCGCATTCGACTGCATTGTTACTGCATCCCAATTTTAATATGCATTTGGTCAGTAATATGGAATTCACATCTTCCTTTCACGGTGAAGAAAGGAAATCTTAGATCCAGCTGTTACCGTATACCGTCTTGTGCAAAGTCGTCTGAGGGAATGGGCAATAAATTAGTTTCTGGCCGCATCTTCTCTACAACGGAAAACCTTCCGACCAACAAATTACGTCAGAAAGCTATCTAGGTATGTGACATATTATGTTGATGATATGCCCTTACACAATCACTCAGTTTTCAATCTGTTGCCTATAATTTGGAACCTATTCTCTTCGAATATTACGCAGCCTGACAAAAAACTAAAAAGAAACCTAAAGAATTTCGATGTTATTTCAAAAGACTTAATGACAAGGAAACAATCAGATTCATTCGGATCTAGTCTAGCCTAACAATAGGATGTCAGCATCTGATGATGAGACAGATAGCTAAGCTCCCATGAAGTAATTGAAATCTCAGAGAGAGATGGCGGAATCTAGGAAATGTTGCTTACAGCACAGGCTTAAGTTAAGATCAGGGAAATCTATCTACAAACTTAAAGCAAAAGCTTTAACGACAAAGTATCTTCTCCTGGTGGTGAGAAACATAGCGATAACCTGTAACTATTTACTTTTTGTATCTATAGAGATTATTTTTTTCATTAAAAGCAATTTAAAAACGTAACCATGTAATTTCTTCTCTCTTTTTGTTTGGTTCAAGGGTTGCCAAAAATACCATTAAGTAAAAAAAAGTACCTAATTATCTCTTCAATTTAAAAGCTGCTGTTTCCAAAAGAGAGTCGTATTTTTATCTTGCACAAACATAAAAACAAGAAACATAACCCTCCTTCTGGCACAGTCGGGTAATAAATAATACCTAATCCTTTATTTTGGGGTGGTCTAAAACTCATTTAGTCGATTCGTACGATACCCACTGGAAAGAATGTGAAAACAGATTTTTGTCACTGACATGACACATTAAGGTGGTCGGAGAGCTGAGACCGTGGCGCCATCAGTTTTAAATTAATTGTGCCTGAAATACAAACATTTTCATGAATATTTTACGTTTCGCGACAATCGCAACTAAGCGTCCATTTTATAATCCATTATATAATAATTCACACTAAGCATAAAAGCTAAAGCAAAAGCAAGCTAAGCTATTGCAAATGTGCTAAAAGTGGCCACATTGGAGAACTTTTAGCATATTTGCAATACATAGCTTTTAGGCTTAGTGTAAATTATTATGTAATGGATTATAAAATGGAGAATCAGTTGCGATTGTCGCGAAACGTAAAATATTCATGAAAATGATTGTATTTCAGACACAATTAATTTTAATACTGCTGGCGCCACGGTCGCACGCATCCTCAAAACTTTAAAAAGGTTATGTAACATCTTCCCTGAGAAACATCCATCCCTATTCACTCAGTAATCGTCACATGACAGACGGACAGACAGACAGACGGACAGACGTAATACGAGACAGTGGTCCATCAACATGACGACTTTTCTCGACACAAAATACCGTTTTAAAATATTAATAATTAGTCCAGTCCACTAATGAACGGACTGACTTTAGTGTTGTGCTGTCACTGAGTACCTGTTACTAGTATTTACTAGTTTAGAATGTTTTTCTGATGTTAGTTCAGTTAGATAAGTAGATACATACTAACTGTTATGGAACAAGATTTTTAATTATAATTAAAGAATCATACCGAATTGTCGTATTGTCATTGTTAAACGTGTTCTGACATACACAAATTATAAATAACATTATAATATTATTGTTAATAAATACACTAGGTCATTTGGTCATTAAATTCTGTATTTGAATAATTTTGCATGCAGAGTTGTTCTATAAGTGAACAAGTGGTACCAAATACTAACCTACATACATGAACAACAAAGAACACCAAAAATGATACCAAATTCAAGTTTACAAAAATAAAAAAATATTGCAGAAATCCATAAAGAACATTAATGACCTTACGCTAATAATACTAGCTCCCGAAATATCGGCGTCACATCACTAGTGATGGGCCACGTTCGTGGGACCATTTCCCACCCGTCCATTGTCCCCACTTTCCAGGGGTCACGGCACTGCCGGATCGCTGCAATGAATAATAATGCTCAATTATACTTGTTTATACAGATAATTAATTAGACATAACGCAGAGATTCTGTGTAATTGGATTAAATGGATGGTCAGGTCACCTGTCCCTCGGTTGTTGGTTTATTGTGTAGTTCAAGTGTAGATCGAAATCTGAACCCTTCTTGTATCTATTATGTTCGTTAAGATGTCCTAAAGTGAGAGTAAACATGACATGAATTGAATCATCTGGAAAGCTCACGGAAGACTACAGCAATCAGTTATATACTTATAGCATTCCCTCATCTGTGGGGAGTCCGGTTTAGAATAGAACCAACCTAGACTGGTGTCGTATCAGTCGGCATCATCGTCTAGGCATATGTAGTCGGCTGTAATATGTCAGCTGTAAAACTTTTGCTCGTTGTCGTGACGAAAGTTTTCTGCAAAAATGAGCGAAGCAAAAGGCTTCGTTTTACTATACTATTAGTGCCTTACCTTGGTGCTCTTTAGATCTTCTGGGTACATTTTTTTCCTAGCAACGAACAGTTGAGTCTTGAGTTTGACTTTTTGGGTTTTAAAGTATTCTAAAAATGCACCGTTTTAATGTAGGTAATCGCATTCGCAAGAAATGTTCTGTTCCTTCGGATTTAACAGATCAAAAGAATCTTACCTGTGGCTTTTCATTCTAATTAGTTTCCAAATTTTTTTAACAGATTCCTTTAATACATTGAATTCTACATAAGACGTAAAACGAATCAGTGTGGAAATTCCACATATTCCGCGTATTGCATCACTGTGACGGCATTATGCATTACGAAAACAGTTCAATGCAAATTTCCAGCATAAACCGTTCCTAATTAAGAACTTAGTAACACGATGCAACCGGTAATTTTCTTCCGCAGATAATACTCGCTGATGAGTGCACGGAAGCCGAGGGCCGAGCATGGCACATGAAGCACTTCGCATGCGCCGAGTGCGCGCGGCAGCTCGGCGGGCAACGCTACATCATGCGGGAAGCCAGGCCTTACTGCCTACCCTGCTTCGACAACTGCTTCGCAGAGTACTGCGACGCTTGCGGCGAACCAGTCGGGGTAGACCAGGGCCAGATGTCCCACGAAGGCCAACATTGGCACGCAACAGAACGATGCTTCGCCTGCCACACGTGCAGAGCTTCGTTACTAGGCCGTCCTTTCTTACCTAGAAAAGGGGCTATATTCTGCTCCATTGCGTGCTCCAAAGGCGAACCTCCGACACCGTCTGATTCGTCAGGCCCTGGACCCAGGCCGCCGAGAGGTCCACGTCCGAGACGAGCCCCTTCCCCGAAGTCACCGTCAAGAACACCTCCTAGAGAACCATCTCCTCACATAGACGCTGACTCTGAACCAAGCGCATCTTTAGCGCCTGAGTCTCCACCACCGCATCCACCACCACCGCCTCATGCTTGCCTGAGCTTAGACAGAGCGTTGGCCGATCTACGGTTAGAGCAATCTATGACGGAACATCAAATTCAACCAACGCCAACATCTGAACCTTTAGAAGAATCTCCAGAAGACTGGAAGCCTCCCCATCCAGTGGAAGCTCAAGCTGTTGTGACTCCAGGACATGCATCGTCGATGCCTGAACTGACGTTGGTGGACGGGAAGGGAAGAAGACCTAGAGGAGGTCGGACGGTCAGATTTTGTGGAGACGACAACGAGGCTTTCGAACCTGACGATCCACCGAGACGAGAGAAGGCCAAAGACGACGATGCTAGCAGCTACTGCAGTACCTGTTCCTCGTCCTCCTCTTCAGCAGAATCCTACACCTTGCCAACTAGAAGAGCGTACGGTGGAGTCAGAATATCATACGTTCCGAACGACGCGGTGGCGTGCGCCAAACGAGAGAGGCAAAGAAAGAACGCTCAACAGGACAAAAACTGCATTATTTCGTGATCCTGGGTTCTCATAGTGCCTCAAAACCCCTCCTAGTGACAACAACCTCCGATTAAAGACTGACTTTTTAATTACAGCCATAGTATTGTAAGAGTTTTATACTGTCTTCCCTTCCTTCCTAAAAGGCACGCAGCCAAAAGCGTGTAAGTTACGAATAATAGAAAACCAGGTGTTACTAATTGTGTTGTGACGCAGACGGTATTGATGTAAAGGGTTTAGTCATTTGAATGGGGATTTTTGACAAATTTATATCCTAAAGCGTAATTTTAGCTTAATGGCAGATAAAAGTGACGCTTCATTCATTGGATAACACCTTTTCTGGTGAATGGTACGGACGGGTTGTGAGTTAGTGACTCATTTGAGTTTTTCTATGGTTTAAAAAAATATATATTAGACAGGGCCTAAAATTAAGCAAAGTTGACTGATAACGCTTAATGTAATGATAGACATTGTCAGCTTTAACTTATTTAGGCTTTTTTAAGCTAATGCACATATCTAACGCTTTTTTAATACGTATTTATCCATATCTTGTTAAAAAATATGATTTTAAGACATATCCCACTTTGCCACTTAATTATTACTATGTATTTATAAATTAAGGTTTCATTTAGGAATATAATATTGTAAATTAAAGAATTAAGTACAAATACACATTGTATTATTTTGTATGAATAATGTATTTTGATAGAAATGTGTGTTCAAAATGTAAATAAATAATAAAATGAAATATAGAACTTAGTTTTAGGGTTGCCTTAAATATTTAAATGCCTATTATGTAATAGATTAAACTTTTATTTTTAAGTATAGAAACATACCGAATGTAATAAAACCATGACGTTTTTGTAGATTTTTTCTTTGTTTAATGTAAAATTACGGTCTTTTTCGCTGACAGTTTAGTATTTTTATTGTTAATATCTGTTAAGATTATTTTTGTATTGTGAAAAGTACAACTAAGTATGTCTTTAATTTTATGAGTAAGTTTTTAAATACAGATCTTATCTTTTTTTAATTAATATTTGGAATGTTAAAGCCAATTAATGCTCATCTTCCAAATGATGTGTGAAAGATATCTCTGTTGATGTATAATGGAATGAATGAAAAACAAATAATTTTATACGAATGCCTACATTTTGTACAAATTAATTAACGTTTTGTAAGTTATTAATTAAATGAAAGAAAAATAAAAATGTTTTTTGGAATTAATCGGTTTTTTATCATCATCATCATCAACCTATATACCATTCATCAACCTATATACTATAGTCCCATTCTCACTACAGGGCACAGAACTTTTGTAACTTACAAACATATTAAGTTATTTCTTAGAAACAATAGACGGCATAGTTTATCCTTATCAGTGAAAGTCTGTCCGTCTGTACATATCTTACTATTGACACGAATTGGTAGGTACGTGGGAAAACGATAAACTTTTTAGGTGCAGAACATTTAACTATGTTTTGAGTTACTTCAGTTTGGCAAAAGCCCACTTTTTCATATATTTTTTATAAGAATAGAATAAGACAATAAATCGTGAATGTGCAGTTATGGAGGAACGAGGTAGGATGGAGGGTCCCTCCATGGAAAAGGGATGATCTTCCGTCATGCTAGGTGTGATACCTAGGGAACAAACGTTAAAGCAAGTTATATTAGGTATACAAGGTGTAACAAAACACCCTAGTAATATTTAAGGCGGTTTCAGTCCTTACAAACGTTTGACGCACAATACGCGTAGACGGAATTAATAAAAGTAATATTTTATACATGGCTAATAGTTTAGTTTATATTTTTCATACAAAATTTTCAAAGCTGTATATCTTCCTAATTATATTATACAAATACGCAACATCTAGATTTTCTAAACTATTTTTCCATATATACAAAGTAACTTATATTAATACCGTCTACGCGTATTGTGCGTCAAAGTTTTGTATAAAATTGACCCCTCCTAGAGCAACATTAATTATGGAGACAACGTCGAAAAAAACATTCTGCTGTCCCAGTCCCATAAATTTGAGTCGAGTAGATACCTACTGGAGTTTTGTATGAAACAATAGCTTATTCTTTTTTTCAGTTTGGTGGTTTTAACCACCACCCCTTTAAATATTACTTACTAGGGTTTTTTGTTACATTCTGTGCTTAATTTAATTTCACAATAACCCCTCAATGAAATAACAACCAACAAAAACAAGTGGCAAACAAACTCTGCCAATAATGTTAAACCGAGCATAAAACTTGGCAGACGTGGTACCATCACGGCGGCACATCAAACTTGGTACCGATTCTGACTGTAAAACTTTTATTTATGATCAAAGTTTGGATTGGATATCGAGCTAGCTTCCGGAATTATACGACTGGATGAAACTTTGAAGAAAAATAGTTAAGTATGAATTATTTAAATACGAGCGACTAAAGTCTTCTAATACCTAAAGATTAAAAAAAATTACCAGATGATTGTTTTTACCGTTTCGATACTTTCAGGAAAGTTTCAGGGGTAGTTCAGACCAACACATTTGAACATGAACATTTGAACATCTTTTATTATGGGAGCAAAGCGAGAACAAAAACTGCTGTTCCATACTACACTACAATGCCTACTCAACTCAAAAGTATGAAACAGCAGATTTTTTTTACGAATTCGGGTTTGTTTCCATGGTGAAAGTTGGTCAGTTTGATGGTCTGAACCACCCCTGAATTTTTTGGAACGTAAAAAAAATCAACTGCTATATACAACGTGTTAATGAATTAACGCAAAACTAGAAAGTAGTTTGTTTAGAATCGAGAGCAGAATCTAATTATCAAGGTTTCAACATAGGTTTTTTCAAAATATTTAATAATTTGTTTGCAAAATATTAAATTTACGGAACCCGATGTCAAACCACCGCACGGGCACACTCACGCTACTTATCTAAACAAGATTATAAAAATGTATCCATGAGTACGTTAGCGCTTTCTTTCAGTGCTGAAATGATAACAAATCATTTTTGCCTCAAAACTTAAAATGCGAATAACTTTAAATTTTAACTATCAAAATAATGAAATTATTGTTTAAATCTAATTATTTTGTTATAAATCAGTTGGGGTGTATGAGGTTTTGCGCTAATTCATTAACACGTTGTATAATATAGGTAAGCTGATTTGTAATTTTATTTTTTATTATTTAGTTGTCTAATTCTCTAATTTGAGTTCCATTTGTATAGAATTTATGGACACTGAATTTCTCTATTGAGAACATAAACTTATTATACTACTAATAAATAAGTTTATGATTGAGAATCTGCATGTGATGTTTTTTTTAATTCTACGCCATTGTTTATAATTATTATAGACCGAGATCCGACCGTAAAATTATGCACCTATTTCTTAGGCGAATGAAATGTGATTTTAATGTATGTTCACACAGGAGTTAATTTAACGCCGCCAAGTTGCCTATAAAAATCCTGCCGCAAGTACCTTTTCCATTATGATTTTTGGTATAACTTTTTCCACTTGTCTTTCTGGGAAGAAAATGAGGTGCCATCAGAAGGAGACTGATCTAAAGTACTGGAAAAACTAGGGTTGCCACCTCTCAATTTGCCGCAACTATAGGGTTGCCAGGTTGAAAGAAGTCATTTTTGAACCTGGTAACTCTAGAGTTGCGGCAGACTGTGAGGCGGCAACCCTAGTTTTTCAAATATTTTAGATCAGTCTCCTTCCGATGGCACCTCATTTACTTCCCAAACAGACAGGTGGAAAAAGTTATTCCAAAAATCATAATGGAAAAGGTACTTTCGGCAGGATTTTTATAGGCAACTTGGCGGCGTTAAATTAACTCCTGTGTAAACATACACTAGAATCATATTTCGTTCGCCTAAGAAATAGGTGCATGATCTTACGGTCGTATCTCGTACTATTATGATTTATTATGACATACAAATAAATGTGTAAAAAAACCGCTAGCTATTTAAATAGGAACCTAGACATATTGTTGAATATACTACCTATTCTACCATCAATAACTGTTTAACCTCATGCTTATAGGTATTTTCGTGAATAAACGGAAATTACCAAAACGCCCCCTATAAAATATGACTGGCTGGGGCAGGCCAGGGGTAGGGCCTAACTGCCTAAAATTGCGTCTGCGACTTTAACGATTCGAGGAAATGCGTCTAGCCGTCTTGATGTCAGCTTATTACTTTTTCGGCAATGGAATACTTGAGTGCTGTACTCCATCGTGCTGTTTCGATAGGAATAACTAAGCGATGAGATCGAAGATAGAGCTTTAAAGCGCCTTGGGAGGTTTATGTTCAGCAGTGGACGATGATAAGCTCATATTCAGAGTACGCACGAAAAATTACAATAAAAAATATTTTTTATTGGATTAGTGTTGAGGACACTAAACCCTGAGGATCCGGGTTCGAATCCGCACCGACGGCATGCTATGTACCAAATGACGTTTTCTAACTTATACTTATAATTAATACCGATTGCTCTCAAACGGTGAAGGAAAACATCGTGAGGAAACCTGCATACGCTAAAGAAGAAATTCTGAGGCGCAGGGAAGTCTACCAATCCGCATCGGGCACGTGTGGTGGACTAACGCCCGTACACCGTCTATGAGGGCTGGCTTGGGCCCTGCAGTGGGACGTAGGCGTAGATATATACCTAGGCTGATGATAAATCAGTACTTAAATCAGAAAAATCATTGCAGAACTGGTTTTACGGAAGCAGTAAACAGGTACCTACACATGGATTTTTCTAAATGTATTGAGTGCATAATATGTGTACTTGTATTGGTACTTGTAGAATTTTCTAAAACTGCAGCCGACTGTACTAAATCGAATCAAGATCAGGCATGCAATATTTAATCAGGCCAAACAGACACAACCCCTTTGAGTCAGACAGTCGAATTAAAAAAATAAATGTTTTAAAAATTAGTCATAAAACCACACCTTAAAACACATAACAATACTCAACCCCCATCAAGATAACATTAAAATTGCCCAATCGACCTCTTAAACAAAATAATTGCTATTAATACCCATAATACGCTACGAGTGACAAAATAATAGCACTAGGGGTCGTTTCACCCCTTTAAATACCATTTCGCTGTCAAAGAATAAGTCTATGGTAGAAGCGATATAACCTTTGAGGTACACGAGCGTCGGTGGCGCAATGCGGATAAGAGAACGTACCTATACTACGTGACCCGTTTAGGGGAGGGGGGGGGGGGGGGGGGGGGGGGGGGTCTTCAAAATACCACGCTTGGTCACAGGGGGAGAGGGGGCGGGGGGTTTGGGGGGTAGGTTTTCGTCATGTAGTCAATATCCTCTAGGGAAATCTCTCGCTTTTTCGAGTATTTCTGGTCAACCAGACTTCGATCTGATGTCTTGGTTGGAACGCGAACTACCTATTCTACCGCCCTTATATGCGCTAATAAGGACAAAATATGAGCCAAATATTTTTTTCTAACTTTTTGTTTGCAAAAATTGATTTAAAACCGTATTTATGTATTCTACGTCAAAACTAGTGGGGGAGGAGGGTCTTGGCATATACTATACGGATGGTCACCAAGGGGGGGGGGGTAAAAAATTGTGAAAAATGGGTCACGTAGTATGGGTATTGGGGTGCGAGTTCAACTTACCTCCACGTGTTCAGCGAGGATTGTGGTCTATACAGATGGATGGATTGTCACTATTTGTATAGAGGACAATCCCCTGCTGACTGGTGCATCCTGGAAACCATGGCTAACGACTGGTGTTAGGACTTCGCCTGTGCTTTTAAGTTTAGTTGCACCTCTCGTTAGTCATGGGCCAAATAGTTGATAGTAGGGCAGGTAAGTACTACAGGGATCATGTGGTCCGGTCTCTGTGGCCTCTTACCGCATACAGACCTTGCGGTGGGAGGGGAAGGGACCACCCGGGTGTTTGTGCCGTGCCCGGGGACCCGTAAGGGCGGATGACGGAATCCTGGTGGTTGAGTTGTGGCCGATGTTGAGGCATCACTGGTCATGACAACACACCACTTTGGCCCGGATTTCGTCCGACACGGGAGGCTGCGGAATAGCCAACCGCGGTCAATCGGCTGAGGCGTCGGGTCAGACCGCCGCTAGGCGAGCGTTCTGGTATGGGGGGTGCGCAGACAGCGGTGCATTAAGGTATTTGTGCCCAACCAGGCGCAGTGCTGGCATGCATCGTCTCGTCTCGTGTACAGCCCATCCTGGAACGCTATACCTTTCCGGTAACCCCTGATGCCACTGAGGCATCCCCAATGTTGAGGGCTCCATGGAGGGTGGGGGGCCGGAACGGTGAAACATAGTAATAATGATTATGGATCTTACAAATAAACTTTTAAAAAAAAAATAGTTGCCCTAACGGGCGACACAAAGGGCGATAAGCTAAATAAGGACGTAATGTCATTTTTGGAAGGGTCTTCGGGAACTGTGTACGCAGACCAGGTAGAGGGCAGGGGCGCCGTTGCGGTTGAACCCATACCCAAAACTGCGGGAGGCGGCCAGCGTAACGAAGGCCCTTTGAGTACGGAGGGAGTAGGTGGGGGGTCAAAATCTGGAGCGCTAGACGCGACAGGTAAGGATATACCCACTGCACCAGTGTGGAAGAGGCCCAGCGGCGCACAGAGGAAGAAGATCCTCCTCAATAGGTGTGCTGACAAACTCTTCAGCGAAGGGACAAAGGCGAAGGGAGGTAAGGCGACAGAGGCTGCCACAACTCAGACGCCTGCGACCATCAAAAGGCCGAGGACGAGTGATGCCGAAAACATCACCGCCAAACGGCAGAACCTGAATGAAACATTCAAGGAGGCCATCACCGGCGCAAGAATGGCGATCGTCACGGACGATTACCCCGCCACGAAGATCGTAGAGGAAAATATAGGCCCCATATTCAAAGGCATATATGCGAAATTTGCGACCCAGCCGGACCCACTGCCGAAGCTTAGCGTGGGTAACATAATTTCGGGGGCACTACATGTGTTCTGTGACGGGGAGCAGTCGGCAATATGGCTTCGCGGCCTCAATGGAGAAACCATCGGGGGAGTGAAGTTGAGGGTGGTGAGGGCGAAAGACCTGCCCAAGCCGGTAAAGATGGCCTGGAAGTCCAAAAACGTCTGGGTTACGGAGACGGACCTCGTTCTCTCCATAATGCAGCGGCTGAACCCGGAGCTGTGTATAAAGGAATGGAAGGTGATCGACACGGAGGTTGGTAAGAGCCAAGTCCGACGCATAGTCCTCATGGATAAAGCGTCGGCGGACTTCATCAAGTCCTTTACGCTGGCTTGGACAGGGCCTTCTTCAAGCTCCTTGCCGACGGCGAGGAGAAGGGAGAAACCCGGGTTGACGACGACGTAAAGGCAGTAGAAAGCAAGGCGGAAGGAGAGGGCAGGGCGGATGACCCTCCGACCGATACGGAGTACGCAACGGACACCGACGCGGACAGCACCATAGGTGCAGAAAGTATATTTTCGACGGCCACGTCCGAATTTCTGGGGGACCTCGATGGGTTAAACCTGTCATCACCCCCAAGACGTGAGGAGGAGATGGACATGGGTCCAGGAGGGGGCAATCCGGATTGTCCATAAAGGAGACGTCAGCACCAATTAAGAACATTAAGATGGCGGGACTAAGGTGTGTACAAATTAACCTACATCATTGTAAGGCAGCGATGGCTTTATTAAACCGTCAGCTGAAAGAGCATTCTTTTGAAATAGCACTAATGCAAGACCCCTATCTATATAAGGGCCGTGTGACAGGTATTAGCGGACCAGGATCTCTTTTCCACTGCTCTGCTATTAATAATATGAGGACCTGCTTATATGTCAGAAATGGCATAGAAGCAATGCCTTTACATGACTTCTGTTCTAGGGATCTTACAACAGTGAAGGTCTACTTGGAGGGGCAGGACAAGGGGGCTATCATCATCGCCTCAGTGTACATGCCCTGCGAGGACGATGATCCGCCAACAAAACTGGTGAGAAATCTCGTGCAGTACTGCAGCCGGAACAACCTGGAACTCATCGTGGGTGGCGACGCAAATGCACACCACGTAGTCTGGGGAAGTTCGGATGTCAACAAGAAGGGAGAGAAGCTCTACGAGTATGTGGTAAGCTCCTCTTTACACTTACTAAATAAAGGTAATGCACCAACTTTTGTTGAAGCAAGACGGTCGGAAGTTCTCGACATAACATTAGCTACGAAAGGGGCTGTTAAACATGTAACGGACTGGCACGTATCTGATGAGATCAGTGGATCGGATCACAGGTATGTATGCTTTAGGTACACGAACGACACGACAAGACCTAGTGTACGAAGGAGGAATCCCAGGAACACAAACTGGGAACAATACATTAAGGACATAAGAGTTGATCTGGGACCTACCAAAGGTAAGCTGAACTCCATTATAGACATAGAGTTTGAGGCTGACAGGATTGACCGTGCAATCAAGACTGCATGGTTGCCCAATTGTCCTGAGAAGGCAACAAAAGGGAAGAAGGAACCCTGGTGGACACCAGAGTTAGTAAAACTACGTCAGGAAACTAGAAGGATATTTAACAGGGCGAAACGTGCGAATAACTTCAAAGAGTACTCGCATGCCCTCACTAAATACAACCTAGAGGTGCGCAAAGCGCGAAGGAAGTCTTGGCGATCACACTGCCAATCGATTGAAAGCGCGCCGGAAGGCATGAGACTCGTCAGGGCTATGTCTATGACAAAAACCAATATGCTTACCACTCTCAGGAAAGATAATGGTAAGTTTACGGAGTCTGGCAAGGAAACTCTTCAGATAATGATGGAGACTCACTTTCCAGACTGCAAAATATCAGACGACGCAGGTAGCGACGAAACCATCAGTCAGAAGGAACAAAATGTTCGCACTACCAAAGCTGACTGGGAGGTTGCTAAGAAGGTAGTAAACGAATGGAAGCTGGACTGGGCGCTAGACAGTTTCCAACCGTTCAAGGCACCTGGTCCAGACGGAATTTATCCCATTCTACTGCAGAAGAGTAAGAATATTCTGAGCCCACACCTAACAAGGCTTTATAAGGCCTGCATAGCATTCGGCTACGTCCCAAAGGTATGGAGCCAGGTAAGGGTAACGTACATACCGAAACCAGGCAAAGGCAGCTATGAAGAGGCTAAGTCCTTTCGACCGATAAGCCTCTCCTCATTCCTGTTGAAGACATTGGAAAAAATGGTGGATAGATACTTAAGGGAAGGACCACTGAAAAGGAAACCCTTCCATAAGCTACAATGCGCGTATCAAGTGGGAAAATCCACTGAAACAGCGCTGCACCACGTAGTCTCGAAGGCAGAGTTTGCGATTGAAAATAAAGAAATATGTGTCGGTGCATTCCTAGACATTGAGGGAGCATTCGATCGCACTACATTTGAGTCAATTGGGAAAGCCGCGGCAGAGCACGGCATTGACCGAACCCTGTGCAGGTGGATCGACTGCATGCTGAAGAGCAGGAAAATAGCGTCCACTCTCCTAGGAGACGAGGTGCATGCCACAACAAAGAAGGGCTGTCCACAAGGAGGGGTACTATCACCGACACTCTGGTGTCTAGTGGTCAACTCGCTCCTGGAAAAGCTAAACAAAAAGTCACTGTACACAGTGGGGTATGCAGATGACATTGTCATTTTAATCAATGGCAAATTTCCAGACACAGTGTCTGGATTTCTGCAGAAAGCCTTGGATGATGTAGAGGAATGGTGTAATGAGCATCATTTGTCTATAAATCCAGGGAAAACGACAATTGTGCCGTTCACGAGGATGAGAAACCTGACAAGACTTAGGAATCCATTCCTCTATAATAAGGAGTTAACCTGGTCCACAGAGGTTAAATATCTGGGGATGACCCTAGATAAAGAACTGACGTGGAAATCACATGCTGATATGGTTACAAGGAAAGCCGCAAGGGCTTTCAATATGTGCAGATCAGCCTACGGTAAAACCTGGGGCCTAAACCCCAAGGTTATATACTGGATCTACACAACTATGGTTAGACCAATACTTTCTTACGGCAGCATAGTTTGGTGGACGAGAACCAAAATGCAAACATGTGAGAAAGAGCTTGGGAAACTACAACGCATGGCCTGTATGGCTATGACTGGTGCATTTAGGTCGACACCCACCGCGGCACTAGACATAATACTGGACCTTAAACCGCTTCATATATTCATACAAGCTGAAGCGGCGAAGGCTCTTTACAGAATGAAGGTGACCGAAACGTGGCATAATGATATGCCCAAAATAAGGCACACTGCACTGAAACTGAGCAGTGAGCTTGAAAGAGGGTTCAACATGATCGGTGACACAATGCCGAGCATACGAATCTTCAAGAGGAATTACAAAACACATGTCCCTTCAAGGGATGAATGGAAGCGTGGGCTGCGTACCCCGGACGCGAACACTCTTGTTTGGTACACTGACGGTTCAAAAACCGATTCGGGTACGGGTGCAGGCATACACTCCAATGACTACAACGAGAGTATCAGTCTAGGGGAGTTTGCAACTGTTTTTCAAACTGAGACGTACGCTATCATAGCCTGCGCGCAGGAGAATATATATAGGAAGGTAACCAACAAGACTATATATATTCTTAGCGACAGCCAAGCAGCTCTCAAAGCCTTGAACTCCTATTATGTGAGCTCCAGGCTAATCCTAAACGGAGTAAAGACCCTCAACAAGCTTGGTCTACACAATACCGTGAGATTAGTCTGGGTCCCGGGGCATACCGGTGTTCGGGGTAATGAGAATGCTGACGAGCTGGCAAGGGCTGGGTCAGAACGAAAGATGGTTGGCCCAGAACCAAGTGTGGGAATCCCGGCATGCAACATAAGAATGGCCATTAGGGATTGGCCTGATAAAACACACAAGCTGGAGTGGTCTAGCCTTACAGGTCTACAGCACTCCAAGAAATTTATCAGCAATGCGACAACTCGTGTCTCAAAGTTCATACTGAACAACAGCAGGAGCAAGGCTCGTGCCATCGTCGGAGCCCTCACTGGGCACTACACCACAGGCACGATGATGCACAAGATGAAACTCACCCTGGATCCCAGCTGCCGAGCGTGCGGAGAGGATGAGGAGACCATGGAGCACATTCTCTGTGACTGTGATGTCTTGGCGGCAAAACGCATGTGCCTCCTCGGTGATGGATATCCAAAACCGGGAGATCTTAGGCTTCTTCCCCTCAATGGTATTGCCTCCTTCATTGACCATGTATTTGAAGGGTGAAGAAAGTAAAAAGTACTGGGGCTAACACAAAAGATCCCACTGGGTCGAAGTGTTGCTGGCTTGCCAGCCCCCACAACAAGATAAGATGGGTACGTTCCCTAAGTATAGACACTCAATCATGAGAGTTTGGGATTCAAATCTTCACGCACAGAATGCCAACGTATAACGACTGCTCTCAAACGGTGAAGGATATCGTGAGGTTAACTAACGCCCATTCACCCATCTAGAGGGTAGTCGTGCCCTGCAGCGGGATTTGATACTGGGTATAGCGAAACACCCTAGTAATATTCAAAGGGGTGATTTAGACCAAGTTCAAACCAACGACGTTCTCTATGAAGCCACCATCGAGACAAAAAAAATTTTTTCATACATACCTGCAGTACTCGACTCAAATGTCGCAGATTTTTTTTTCAATTTGGTGGTCTAAGCACCCCTTTAAATATTACAAGGATGTATTGATTGATGCACCTTGTAGACATACAGGCTGTTTACAATAGCTGAACCCGTCTTGAAATTGTAACATGGTAGGCAAAAACTAAAGACTCCTCTATTTCATTACTTATTCAAAAACCAACCCTTCCGTGCACCCAATCGTAGTTAACCCATCAATCAAAATGTTACTACCCCTAATGACTTAACAACTAGCGACATCACTAACTACCCCTGGTTAAACTTCACGCTTCTAAAAGGGTTAATTATAATTGAAAATTTGAATTTTCGAAGGGTTTTTCAAGGTTAGGGTGCGTTTAAGGTATTTAAAAGGTCACAGTGCTAGCTAGTCTATTAGTCACAAATTCACAACACATGCAATGGGATTTCATTGCTGATTATCTTGAAAACTGTAAAAAAATAGGTTCAACAGAACCTATTTTCATGAAGCATAAAACACTCTCGCAAAATATTAGATTTAGATTACACTAGCGTTAACCCGCGACTTCGTCCACACAAATTATACAGGGTCCTTCTTAATATGCTGACACTTTTTTAAGGCGATGACCAGACTATGAAACTGAACATCTTTCTCTATGGAATCAACATCGAAATCGCGCAAAAAAAACAGTTGTCCCATACGTTTGGCTCCGAGTAGGTTTGCAGTTTTGTATGGAAGTGATGATTTTTTTTTTCGCGATTTCGATGTTGGTCCCATAGAGGAAGTAGTTCAGTTTGACGGTCTGATCATCCCCTTAAAAAAGTGTCAGCATATTAAGAAGGACCCTATATACCAGATTTTACGTTAGATCATAATTGTTTGATAGCTCAAACAAAAAAAGTTTCATCAAAATCGGTTCAGCAGTTTTTGCGTGATGCTCGTTCAAACACACAAAGCAAAAAAATTGTTTTTTTAAATTTACAGTTTTATAATAGTGTAGATAAAGCCGCATTCAAATCTATCCAACCGTTAGGGAGTAACAATGCCACTGACACAAACATACAGACAGATATAGGGGTCAAACTTATAACTTTTATAATATACAGGGTGAAATTGATATCATTAAAATTCTTTTAAACTAAGAGTCTACCCATCAAACTGAACAACTTTTACTATGGGAGCAAACCGATCGAAGCAACAAAAAAATCAGCTGTCCCATACTAAACTGCAATGCCTACTCGACTCAAATGTATGCAACAGCTGATTTCTTTTTTGCTCCGATCGGTTTGCTCCCATAGTAAAAGTTGTTCAGTTTGATGGGTAGACTCTTAGTTTAAAAGGATGCCAATGATACCATGTATAGTCTTTTTGCGTCAGGGGATGGTCAGGGGTTAAAAATTAAGAGATATGAATCGCTTCATACAGTATGAGGCGATGCTGAGTCGATGTTAAAATCAAATAAGAGAATATGCGAATGGGTAAAACAAAATTTGGGGAAAAATGCGATTGAAATTGGGAAAAAAAGGATAATTTATCTACAGGGTGTTAGGGTAAACAGTTGCATTTCTTTAAGGGGTGATTTTACCCATGATACTGAACAACTTTCCCTAAGTAACATAAATAACAGTTTGGACTTTCTATACTAAATGCAATCAGCTAATCGAACTGAACTGTTTGTATGCCAAGATTAAAAAACAATACACCCTAGTAATACTTAAGGGGGTGCTTCAGACCATCAAACTGAGCAACTTTCACTATGGAGCCAACATCGAAAAAAAAAGAAATCTGCTGTCCCATACAATTTAGTCGAATCGGTACTGCAGTTTTGTATGGGACAGGTGATATTTTTTTCTCGATGTTGGCTCCATTGGTATCCTCTTAGTTTAAAAGGATGCTAGTGATATCAATTTCACCCTGTAGAATATAAAGACAGATATCAATTCAATGTCTTAACAAACTTACCTTCCGAAGCACGGAGGCGCTCTACATAGGTTACCTATCCAAAGGTATGCACCAGCTGGCGTTGCCCAACTTCAATAGTTTCGAAGCTCGAACAAGTTTGAAAAAAGCTCAAACATTAATTTCACACTTATCTAGCAGCCACCGCAAGTATCGGAACGTATTAGAGAACGATTAGTTCCTGCCAGCCCCTCGCAGTCGCGCCAAGCGTGAAGTATCGGCACAGGTGCGCGTCACGCTGCGCGCACGCACCTGAACCACACTTATTGATTACTTTACTTGTTGCTGACAGGATTAGAGGGATGTATTATTTATCAATAGGGATAGTGATACTCATTCATAAAAAATACTAAAAAAATGTTTAAAAAACCTCAATCATTCTAATAATTAATTTAAAATACACACAATAATATGTTGTTCATTGCAGTTATCTACGTACAAAAATAAACTAAATCGATATTAAAATTAAATATTAAAACTCATGGAGACTCGACCATAATCCCATTCGGGGTGGCCTGAAGCTTCAACTGCCTTGTATATTTTTAAGCGTGTATACTAAGTTGTAGAAAGGTTCAGATCAAACTCTTTGATCCAAACCCTGATAAACTTCACGCTTTCGTAATTAAGAGGTCAAAACACTGAAAGCAAATACGCAGCCGAAACAAAATAAAACAGTCCAAAAACAAACTCGAACTCATTAGTAATAAAATAAAAGGCTTTCACGAATTATTAGCGCTGTTCACACTGGTTTATAGCGGCCGTAAATTGTAGTGTTGCCAACACGAAAACTACCCTACTTTAGGGGTAATAAAGTAACGTATACAGGTGAAAATAAAGGTTTATCGTGGAAAACAAGACAAGATTAGGCTGACTTATATAAATTGCTGTGATGTGTTCGGTATTTTATGGGATGTTTGTTCTATTTATGGGGTAATCTTTAGATCACTGAACTAAGGGAGGGTTCTGAGTCAAGCTAAATAATTTTTGCAATGGAATCACTTCGAAATTAACTATGCTACATATGTACCTACTGTTACTTACCTATAGGCACATGAAAATTTGACCAGTGCATGGCCAGTGCTATGATCCCAAAATCATAATTACATTGTACACTACCTATTATAAAACTGAAACACATATTGGTTTTTATTTTTATTTTGGTGTTCTTGACTCCAAATCACATATTTTTTATATTTTTTATCTATCTGCTTGTCTTTTCGAATTGTTCGAGCATCACGAAAAACAATTGGACCGATTTTTATGAAACTTTGTAAGTTTGAAAGTTTATGATTGGACCTGAAATCGTAGGTATATTTTATCTCGCTACGATCGATGACGGAAACGGGAAACCGGTACGGAGGACGAAGTTACGGGCAAACTCTAAAAAAGTATAAATATTTTCACGGCTATTTTTCCCGAGGTGGCAGTGAAGTGAGACCCCCAATGCGAAAAATAAATAATAATACAGGCTGTTATGTTAGGGTAAACAGTTGCATTAGGGTAATTACCCTAATGCACATTATTACGTACCCATGATACTGATCAACTTTCCCAAAGAAACCTATAGGAAATTCTCAAAGAATATTACACTTTCCATACTAATTGCAATCAGCTGATCGAACGTTTGTATATAAAGTCGATTTTTTTTGCGAATTTCATATAGGTTTCGGTTTTGTTCAGTATCATGGGTACAATCACCCCTTCAAGTAATGCAACTGTTTACCCTAACACCCTGTATATGCATGAATGCTATAATTAAATAGATAGTATTTATCGCCCACAATGATTATTTTATAATTTTTTTTTTTATATAGGAGCTGTTAACCCTGAGGTTATGTCAGCCCCAAACAATGATGCAAAACTATTTGTACCCTAAGTAAATTTTGAACATTAGATAGATAGATAATTAGATACTATAACTTTTACAATAGTCATATCGTCTGCACCGGACCTTATGAACAGCGCAAGAATGTTAGTTGGTAACAAAATATTTAGTGTTGCACTAAACATGTGAGCAGATTAAATCTTAGTTATAACTTATAACACACAAATATTGCTTTTAGCATAAATTGGCCTTGTAAAGAAGTAACTAGGTTATGATGTGATTTTACTAGTATAAGTATTTTTCTACGAATTAGAATGGATTGATCTGAGTTCTGGACAAACGCTTTTCCGCCTATTCGAGATTCTACACAATATGGATTCCGCACAAATGCCATTGAACACATTCTCTATTCCACGCAGTCTTCAATTTGACACGATTACGCGTTTCTTCCTACTCGCGATTCTACACAATATTAATTACATAAACAACTCGATCAACATGAACAACTCAAACAACGTGGGCAACTCGAACTTGGTCAACTCGAACAACATGGACAACTTAGTCAACTCGGACAACATAAACAACTAGAACAACATGGTACTTTTGGTTAGATAAACTGCGTTAGAGTAACAGTTCGTGACAAAGCCTTGCACAAGTAACATAGACAGGATATGCAACTAGCTAAATCTCACTGCCCCCCACCAATTTTTACGTCGCTCTTGGTGGGAAGCGTGGCAGAAAATAGTATGCAATGCAGTCTTTCGCTCTCACTTAGTATTTCACATCCTTACCTCTTGTCAGTTTTTTCCATTAGTTAGTATTTTGGTTAGTATGAACTTATGAAGTGACAGCCCACAGTCCAAGGTGTGGGTGCAAGGTAAGGGTCTTTGCTCACACTGCGCCAGTAGCGTAGCGAGGGTGGGGCAAGGGGGGCACTTTACTAGGGGCGGCAAATTCGGGAAAAACATATAGACTTATTAAGCTCTGTCTATAACCAATTCTTAGAGCAGAGAAAAGTCGAGCTCGCTTCGGTCCCTCTAAGTTTCTGTGTTAATTACTGTGCCTACACATAACCTAGAGGTCTGACCACAGCTAAGACGTGGTGCTAAAAATGTCGTGCTTGCTTCACTCGATCCATAGCTTATACTTAGGTTACTTTGCACATGTTTTGTACGTTCTGGCTCTAACCGATTCGTATTGAGGAGATAAGTCGATAAGTTTCTATTTTTGCATGGATAAACCAAAAGATGTGCGACCACTTGCGACCAAAACCCGAATCGATGTGCAAAAAAATTTCGAGCTCGCTTCGTTCGCTCCATTATTTTTTGTGTAGGTTTTCTTATAGAGATAAGGGGGCGGCAAAATTGGTCTGTGCCCCGGGCGGCAGAATCCACGCTACGCCACTGCACTGCGCCGAGTTACGTGGCTGAGATCAACGATGCTGGAAAACAGAAATTTGGTACATGAAGACGGTAATTATATTCCAGGTGAAGTATTGAAATGGGTTTGTGGACAAACTAGTGTAATAAAAAAAATTTCATTAACAAAATCCTGGCTACGCTACGCCCCTGAAATCCTGAATTCGGCTTGGGCAGTACTGACACGTAAGAAGAAGTGATATTTTTTGCATGTTAGATCGTTTTGGGCCTGCAGCCTTTTATGTGCCAGAAAGGGACCGTAACAATAATCTCATAGTTCCCAATACAGTAAATCAGACCAGGAGAGCGATTTTTGAATCTCATTCGCTGAGTTCAGCAGTTGAAAATGTCAAAATTACTGTAAAGCCTCTTCCTACTGCTGATTTTCCTTTCAAAAATCGCACTCCTGTCCTGAAGTATGATTTTAGAATGTCAAATCAGCAGTAGAAAGATGCGTATCTCCATAGTAATTTTGACATTTTCAACTGCTGAACTCACAAAATGAGATTCAAAAATCGCACTCCAGATTCGTATTTTCTTTCACTGAATGTAAGTTCAAGATACAAGATATAATTGGGTGCAATATGAATTCTGGTTACAATAAACACGATTTGTACTTAAGTATAAGTATCTAATGAAAATGAAATCTTTACATTGAAGCTGATGAACTTTACAGTGATGATAATTTAATGCACGTTTAAAAAATCAATTTAATTTGACACAGACCTACACTTTTTAGCAATAAAATTATACTAGTTAGTAAAGTATGAATATTATAATAATACTTGGCCGCAATCTTGGTACCTATATTGAGCTAATTAATAGTATTTAGTCACGAATGTAGTAGGTAAACGTGTAATTAATAAAATAATATGGCTGGGAAGTGAATGACCTAGAGAAACTAACATAAACCAGCGGTTTGCTTTCGGGTTGGTCCAGAACACGTTGCTATAGGTATCTAGTACTAGATACTCTTTCTTATACCTACTGTGCTGTGTGTGCGGTCTAACTAATTATCTAAAGCTAGTCCAAAACTATACAGGGTTTAAAATTAAATGCGTTACATTAAGGCGGATATTATTCGGAGCGCGCTCCATACAAACGGAGTCTGGTTATATTTTCTTTACCAATGAGCCGTATGAGCGTTTTTCTTTTGGTTTTCTAGTGGATCGATAGATGGCGTTACGGTCTGTGCGAATAAAGGTCAAAATTTCAAAAAGTGTTTCTTTAAAATAATAAAGAGTGAGAAGATGATCAAAAATATGCCAACGCATCTTTTGATCGAATATTTAATTATTTACGAATCATTTTAATCGAAAATATGAAACTGTTTACGTCTGACATGGTTGTATGGGCTCGATCCCTTGGCCTTAAAAAAAAAGTCAGGCACAGTCTTGACATGATTTTGACAAGATCTCGCCTACGTCTGTATGGGGCAATAAGCATGTCATCTGTCGAGTTTTTTAGGAACTAAAATTAAAAAAGAAAAGAAAAACCTCATTAAATTCAATGAAAATTTTAGGCTATAAATAAATAAATTGTCTTGTTTTTGTTAAAACGAACGTTTATTTTTTTTCCCTTCTCTCCAGAACCCATTGATTATCACAAGTACACCTCCTTCCCCCTGTCCCTCTCACTCCAAGAAGGTAAAGGTACCCACAGTCATAGTGACCGCAAGAGATCGAGTTACTAAGGGTTGGTATCGATTCTATTGTTTGTTTATGTTCCGGTTTACTTTTTTAACAGTTACACTGCGTGATTCTAATGTTCAATAAAGTAGGAAGCAACTTCAAATGTGTTTGTTTGGCTGTCTGTTTGTATCTTAACTACTTATCTATTATAAGCTGGACTGGCACCACAGGCTGGTGTCATAAGAGGCAACTAATTCCTTCTAGTATAAAAGATAGACACACTTTTGTTTATAATCAGCTGCAAGGCTGATTCAGTATTCAAAGGGTGTAAAGCATCTCTGTGATGGGGACAGATCAGGTCGGCTGTAACTTCTAAAGTGACTGGAGTTATGCAGGCAGACCTGGTCCATCCCCATCACAGAGATGCTCTACACACTATGACTACTGAATCTGCCTTCCAGCTACAGATGACAAAATGTACGTCTATCTCTTATACTATTCAGGCGCCGTCAAGATCTCTGATGCCCTCGCCGTGTGGCTGCTGGTTATAGCCACAGCATCTAACTCCAACTCTTCCATAAGATTCAGGATTGTAAGGAATAGAGAGTGCATATTAAATAGTGAACACAATTATGTTCTTAAAAATATCCTGAATACTTGAATGCTTTTCTAATAAAGAAGTCGTTGTACTTAGTCGAAATTCTATACTCGATATGTTGAACTGGATTGAATGCCACCACAGTATTGGGCAGTGGTGGAGCGAAGCCTTGCCATGAAAGAAAGAAAGTATTACAAAGAAACATTTATTTTACTCGAATGTTTGTGGGGTACTATAGTCTTAGTCGTTATGGAGATATTTTAAGGAAATGCTGCACTTTGGGATGGAAGCAAGCCGCTTTGCACAGTGATAGTAGGGACCAAAATAAGCGATTTGACCAGCAGCAGCGCAACTTTCATCCCTTAGGATAATAGATGGCGCCACTTCATTAAAAAAAACTTTGAAAAATTCTACAAGCCAAACGGCTTCACCGATTTCTATTATTAATATGTCAATCGAAAGAATATTTATTAGTTTATGACAAAAAAAAATTAAAAATAAAAATATCTATAATGGCTGCAAAAAGCCATGCATTTTTGTAAATTTTTTAAAGTTATTGTTCCGTTTTTTCTTAATAACATTAAAAAAATGTATGAATTGGGTATATTTTTAATTATTCACATTGTTAATAAATCAATAACAAGTTTAATAAAAAAAACTGCATGTCATCTTTAATAGTTAGGAAAATATTTAAGATTACATAAGCAGGTAAGGCGCGCCCCAGTCTTAGTAATTATGCAAAAATTACTCAATTTGGTACTGGAAGCAAGCCGCTTTGCACAGTGATAGAAGGGACTAAAATAAGCAATTTTACCCGCAGCAGTGAAACATTAATCGTTTAGGATCACAGATGGCGCCACATATTTTAACAAACTTCAAAAAATTATAGAAACTAAACAGCTACACCGATTTTAATTATTTAGGTGTCAAACGGTTCGTCTTTTTATGTTTCAATTTAAAAAAATTAAATAGTCAATTATTTGTAGAAATTGAAAGTGCAAAAATAATAAAATACATACAAAAAATTTAAAAATGTCATGTTTTCACTAAACTACGTTGAACAATGTATAAAGTGTGTATTTTTATTTTAGACAGATTTATTTCGAATCTAAAGATAAAAACTGCATCGAAATCGGTTTAGTAGTTATGTAGATATTTCTAATTTCTGCAGATAAACGTCCACTGCTAGACGTAGGCCCCCTCAAGGATCGCCAAAACAACTGGTTCTGCACTACTCTCATCCAAAAGGTACCCACTATCATCACCGGATCGTCGGTTCACATAGTGGAGGCCTACCCACGGTACGTTTTCCGGTACGCGACCTCGCGGTCGCCGGTCGAGAACTTTTCTGCCCCATCAGCATCGGCCCGCTGCGCTGTTCTGCGAGCAATATGCCCAGCCCATTGCCACTTTAGTTAGCAATTCTTCGGGTTGTGTCGAATACATTTCTGATTTGATTTAGAAAGGGAAACTCCGAGCTTAGCCCTCTAGCCCATTGCACTTTGGTTGACTTGCAGCCTTCAAACTATGCCTTCATTTAGTATTATAATAATAATATTAGTATAGCCAGGTATTGTAGTTGGTGATTGGTATTGTAGTTGTGGTGTATGAGTTTAGATTCCGGTACTTTAAATGTGACTAGATAATTTGTGTGACAATGTCCAAGATATTTATTTATAGCATTTCAAAATTTTATAGGTAGGTACTTTACTTACGTTTGATTCCCACAGACGCTTTTGCAGAATATTTTACACTGCAAGGTGCAAGGTTGGTCGACGTGTCGGCAACTACAGCTTATTGTGTCCGTCGCAGCCTCATTTATAAGTACATTGGTCGGAGAATGTTTTCAATTTAATAGTTCCCATCCCATGCCTATCTTTTTATGATGATGTAACAAGACCTCCTAAGGTAAGATGGACTCCACAATGGTCAAAAGTTGCAATTTGTCAGAATTATCCCTCTTCGACTAATACGCTTGTAAATCAGGCTGCGCACAATGCACTGACCATTGTATATTTTAACTACTGTGAAGTCCATCTACCTTTGATCTAAGGTTACATCCCTAAAAAGATAGGCATGGGATGAGAACTATTAAACAGAAAATATTCTTCAACCAATTCGCTTAGAAATCAGGCTGTGACGGACACAATGCGCTGTGGTTGCCGACACGTCGACCTAGCTTGCACCCTGTCCTCTGCAGTGTAATAAAAATTCTGCAAGGGCGGCTGTGGAAATCATACGTAAGTAAATAGATATGATTTGAAATGATATACAAATATAATATAATAAATTATGCTATTACATGGTCGCTCACTAAATTAAAGCCAAGTAAAAATGTTGTAAGTCACCCAAAGGCAATGGAGATGGCTATATAGATTGTCCCTGCGAGATCGATTAAGATATGAAGAGGTCCGTCCGCAAGAAAACCAGGGTAGCCGACAGCCCGACACAACCCGGAGAATTTCTAACTAAAGTAGGAATGGGCTTAGCACATTGCTCAACGTACGGATGGGCGATGGGGCTGAAGAGTTCTCTCGAGTGGCGACCGCGCAGTCGCGTACCGGAAAGCGTATCGTGGGTAGTCCACAAGGTGGACCGACGATCCGGTGAAGGTAGCGGGCACTCGTTGGATGAAGATAGTACAGGGCCGGTCCTGTTGTGGCGATCCTTGATTTGTGGACTTTTATCAGCAGAAATTAGAAATATTTACAAAACTACTGACCGATAAAAAACCAAAAAACCGATAAACCGATTTCGATGCAGTTTTCATCTTTAGATTCGAAATAAATCTGTCTAAAATAAAAATACACACTTCATACATTGTTCAACGTAGTTTAGTGAAAACATGACATTTTTAAATTTTTTGTATATATTTTATTATTTTTGCACTTTCAATTTCTACAAATAATTGACTATTTAATTTTTTTAAATTGAAGCATAAAAAGACGAACCGTTTGACACCTAAATAATTAAAATCGGTGTAGCTGTTTAGTTTCTATAATTTTTTGAAGTTTGTTAAAATATGTGGCGCCATCTGTGATCCTAAACGATTAATGTTTCACTGCTGCGGGTAAAATTGCTTATTTTAGTCCCTTCTATCACTGTGCAAAGCGGCTTGCTTCCAGTACCAAATTGAGTAATTTTTGCATAATTACTAAGACTGGGGCGCGCCTTACCTGCTTATGTAATCTTAAATATTTTCCTAACTATTAAAGATATTGACATGCAGTTTTTTTATTAAACTTGTTATTGATTTATTAACAATGTGAATAATTAAAAATATACCCAATTCATACATTTTTTTAATGTTATTAAGAAAAAACGGAACAATAACTTTAAAAAATTTACAAAAATGCATGGCTTTTTGCAGCCATTATAGATATTTTTATTTTTTATTTTTTTTTGTCATAAACTAATAAATATTCTTTCGATTGACATATTAATAATAGAAATCGGTGAAGCCGTTTGGCTTGTAGAATTTTTCAAAGTTTTTTTTAATGAAGTGGCGCCATCTATTATCCTAAGGGATGAAAGTTGCGCTACTGCGGGTCAAATCGCTTATTTTGGTCCCTACTATCACTGTGCAAAGCGGCTTGCTTCCATCTAAAAGTGCAGCTTTGATTTCATAATTAGTATGACTACTACTTGTAGCCATGCTTTTCCTCCGTCTCCCGTCTCGCTTTCGCAATGGAGAAGAGGGAAGTCGGATATTTATTTTTCCTACTTCTCTATCTTCTTTGATTTGGTTCTGAATTTTAAATTATATTATTACATATTTTATTTACATTAATATTTACATAAGAATGGTATATACAACTATTAAATAAATCAAAACCTAACCTAATTGTTCGTTTGGTTCTAAAACAGATAAGAGTTATCCCCCACTCTTTGATCTTCACTGGTTTATGTTGTCAGTGGTCGGTGCCGTTGATCCTCATCATCATCATTTCAGCCGATGGACGTCCAAGGATCGCTATAACGACCTGTCCTGCGCTGCCCTCAGCCAACGGGTTTCCGCCGCCGTCACCAAGTCGTCGGTCCACCGTGTGGGGGGCCTACCCATGCTGCGCTTTCCGGTACGCGGTCGCCACTCGAGAACTTTTCAGCCCTATCGACCATCGGTCCTGCGAGCAATGTGCCCCCCCGCCCACTGCCAATTTAGTTTAGCAATTCTTTGGGCTATGTAAGTTACTCTGGTTCTTCTGCGGATCTCTCCATTTCTGATTCGATCTCGCAGGGAAACTCCGACACCGTTGATTCTGGTTTACACGAATTACAGTATCAATGATTTGCCTTGAAGATTATGAAGTCATCCAGACCTGTATGCCTGTTGTAAAAAGATACTGTACTAAAGTCGAGTTTTACTCCCGTTTTAAGCTACTAGAGACTATCTACTTAGAGAACTAATTTCGACTTACAAATCTGCTGCTATACTAACGCACTGTGCTGCTGCTGCTATGTGTTGTTACAACTGTTATGCTGTGTTACTGCAGTTAACTCCAGTGTTAACTCAATAGTAGGTCTACAGACTGAGATGGTCATGTCTAGTGAAACAGTTTACTTAAACATAACCTCCGAGACGCTCATATCGGACCAGCTTACCGTCACGTCATGGTGCATAGTCCAACCTGCGACCTGTTGCTTGCAAATAGAATACCAGGTCAATGAGTCAGCTCACCTCGCGGCGGAGCTGGCGGCTAGCGGGGACGTTTGTAAAGTGGTGTAAACAAAGACGTGCCTCGCTTGTGTGACGCTAGTGGCTGGCCGAGTTGTTGTCGTAACACTAGAAACTGCGTAGCGTACCTATATAATTAAAGCTTGATCCTAGTAATTATAGTACTCTGTGCTTGATCCTTGGATAAGATATACAGGGTGAAATTGATATCATTGGCATCCTTTTAAACTAAGAGTCTACCCATCAAACTGAACAACTTTTACTATGGGAGCAAACCGATAGGTGCAAAAAAAATCTGCTGTTGCATACATTTGAGTCGAGTAGGCATTGCAGTTTAGTATGGGACAGCAGATTTTTTGTTGTACAGTTTGATGGGTAGACCCTAAGTTTAAAAGGATGCCAATGATATCAATTTCACCCTATATACCTACGTCAAAATAGACAGTCGAAACTACAAACGCGTTGAAAAAAAATTCAACTCCTCTAGAATCTAAAGTTATGGGGAATAAAATCCAAAGTTGCGGATTTCTTTTTGTTTTGCGAAAAGTGTTCGCCCCCCGCAAAAAGTGGCAGAAATGTTTGTTAGTAGAATTACACACGTAACTAAGTCCCTATATAAGTAGTCAAAGTCTTAATCCTATCCATATACACGCACACATACCTAATTTGTATGACGCCACACGCACACCAACCTAAGAAAGTTGCCAATAGTGTTGCCGCTCGATAGGCCAAATATCGATTGTCTATCGATAGCTATCGATAGGTGAGAAATAATGTACTCGCTCGATAGGACAATCGATAGTATCGATAGTATCGATACTATCGATAGTATCGATATCTCTTTTACTCCAATAGTATCGGTAAACAGCAATACTATCGATAGTATCGATAGTTTCGATCGCTGCCATCTAATGATCAATCGATAGTATCGATACTATCGATAGTATTGCTTTCCAATATCGAATAGACTATCGATACTATCGATAGTATCGATACAATCGATAGTTTTGCACTATCGATAGCGATAATTATTTCAATAGTATTGCATTCGGTATGCAGGCATAATGGGTAGTGGAAATGTATAACGTGGCTATGTTCAACCAAAACCACTTTTCTAGTATATTGTATTTATAATAAGCGCACGTTTGGCTTGCATACTGAATGCAATACTATCGAAATAAATATCACTATCGATAATACAAAACTATCGATAGTATCGATAGTATCGACACTATCGATTGTCTATTCGTTATTGGAGAGCAATACTATCGATACTATCGATACTTCATTGGTTAGCAGCGATCGAAACTATCGATGCTATCGATAGTATTGCTGTTTACCAATAGTATTGCATAAAAAGAGATATCGATACTATCGATAGTATCGATACTATCGATACTATCGATTGTACTATCGAGCGGGTACATGATTTTGACGTTCAACAATCGATAGCAAAGCTATCGATTTTTCGGCAACACTAAGTTGGCCCGTTTTGTTTCATATGGTAGAAGCATGAGGCTCATTCTAAGACATATAGGTACTTTTTCTAAGGCTTGATCCTTGATCTCTACTTGATTGAGAAAAAACTAACCATGGTACGGAAATTCATTGGTTTTAATTTTGACACTCTCAAAGAAAAATAAAAACCTGCTTTGGGGGCGCTATAGTCAAAATGACCTTTAAAATGAATGATTTTAAAGGTCATTTTGACTATAGCGCACCCAAAGCAGGTTTTTATTTTTCTCGTCAGGTTTTATATTTATTTCCTTTTATTTTACAACTTTTACTTTATTTTTGTGTTTGATGCAAATACTTTAATTTAAAATTATATTTCTCTGTATTTCTCTGCTTTCTCTGTTTTCTTTATTAATAACATTAAAAACAAAGGAAAATGTTTTATGATTTATTACTACAATCAGCAGGTTACTGGCAACGCATAAACCCGCCAATTATGCTGTCAACTTGACAACAAAAATCGCGGGAAACCGCGACCGAATTCCGCGAAAATCTTTTACGACATTAGCGATTTGTGACTCACTTCATTCATATGGCCAGTGCGTCTGTACTGGGCTCGCCAATTTTTTTTTAATGGAGTGAAAATATGCAACGATCTGATCACAAGGACGACCTTGATGATTCAACGTCTAAATATTTACTTAATGACACATGACATGAGCTACGTAGGTATATTGACCTTTCATCCTCTTGGAATTTAGTTTATAGGGATTTCCACAAAATTTTCCACTAACCTCAGATTTAAAAGGTCCAATATACCGGGTCCTTCTTAATATGCTGACACTTTTTTAAGTGGATGATCAGACCATCAAACTGAACAACTTTCTCCATGGGACCAACATCGAAATCGCAAGAAAGAAATCAGGTGTCCCATACATTTTACTCGAGTAGGTTTGCAGTTTTGTAAGAGCGAGAAGGTTTTTTTTCGCGATTTCGATGTTGGTCCCATAGAGAAAGCTGTTCAGTTAGATAGTCTGATCATCCCCTTAAAACGTGTCAGCATATTAAGAAGGAACATATTAAAAAAAAATTAAAACACAACTGGATTAGGAAACTCAAAATAATATCACATCTAATAGCTTTCTAACGTCATTTTTATTTGACTCTAGCACCGCGTCAGAAAGTGTTCCGTTGTAGAGAAGATGCGGCCAGAAAGGCCAAGATAAGAGTTTTGTTCAGTCAGGCTTAGTAGGCAGTGGCAGTACGACGACAGGCTGATGATGACACTAAACTACGATTGGTTTAAGTTAGATGGGACTCTACCACAGAAGTTTCAATTTTCAGTATTTGTGGCCACCCCGAAGTTGCCCTGAAAGCATTCCTGTCGATGGGTAGAGTATACAACGTGTTAATGAATTAACGCAAAACTAGAAAGTAGTTTGTTTAGAATCGACAGCAGAATCGAATTATCATGGTTTCAACATAGGTAATTTTTTTCAAAATTGTAATTAATTTTTTCGTAAAATTTACTAAACCCGAATTCAACCCACCCCATGGGCACTCTCACCCTACTTACTAACAAAACAAGATTATTAAAATGTATCCATACGTACGTTAGCGCTTTCATTCATTGCTGAAATGATAACAAATCATTTTTGCCTCTGTACTTAAAATGCGAATAACTTTAAATTTTAAGTATCAAAATAATGAAATCATTGTTTCAATCTAATTATTTTGTTATAAATCAGTTGGGGTGTATGAGGTTTTGCTTTAATTTATTAACACGTTGTATAATATAAAACGTGTCCGCACATAGGGTTCTTTTTAATATGGTGAAGGGATGATCAGACCACCAAAGAACTTTTTCTATGGGACTAGCACCGAAATCGCGAAAAGACAGACCGTTTCATACCAAACTGTAAACCTACTTGACCTAAATGTATGAGACAGCAGATTTTTCTTTTTCTGACAGGTTCGCTCCCATAGTAAAAGTTGTTCAGTTCGATGGGTAGAGTAAGTGTTTCAAAGGTTAATGATACTTTTCCGTACACCCTGTATGTTTCATAGGGAAAATTTGTCAGTATCACGAGTACAATCATCCCTTAACTTAAGTAATATAACTGTTTGCGCTAACACCCTGTATATGCGGATAAGTTTTATTTTGTGTCCCATAAAAACTTATTTTACATCCACCGAACACTTAAAAATTATTGTAGGTATTCTTATTTCTTATCTAGACACGTCAACTATTTTAATTTCACAAAAATAAAGTAGCATTTATACCAAATGATAAAAACTAAATAATCACTACCTACCCGTACGTTGCATAAGAAGCGTAATTACGAAATGGCAAATATAATCGCATAGTACCTACCTGTGGTACCTACACAGTCATAATGACACCGGCACATTAACTGCATCTGCCTTCATTTCTAGTCCGTGCCCGTACGTGCCCTAAATAGATGAATAATTATTGGTTTTGACAAACAGATGTTTGGACAAATGCTGCTGAGACAAAGGCTGAACAAGGTGACTAAGAAGTTGTAACTACCTTATTAATTAATTAATAATACAGAGCCAGTTCTTGGATCATTCATTCATCATTTACTTTTCAGAAAATGTTTTAACAACTTTATTTATGGGATAAACATTGAAAAATCATAAATTTTAATAGAACAAATACCGAAATTCCTCTCTTGTCTCCTCACCTAAATGTTGGAAAAGATTTTTTTTTAATTATCGCGAAAACAAAACTGATATTACCTATTGAGCGAAACCACAGGTAAAAGTTAGAAAAGCCTTCATTATCAGCATTTTATACTCTACATCCCACTGCAGGGCAGGCCTATCCTCAGGGAGGGTGTATGTGTATGGGAATTAGTCCACAAACCTTGCCCAATGCGGATTGATAGACTGCACATACCTACGTATTAAAATTTCTTCTTCAGCAGGTATGCAGGTTTCCTTACAATATTTCCTCAGGTTTTCCAATTATTATTCATTGGCTCAGTTAAATAAAACTTTGTTAAAATCTTATCTAGATATATAATCTTAACGTCTTATAAAAACACTAGAGAACTAATGTCTACTAGTTGTTATTATGCATTATGAAATGAGGTAATCCTATTTAGTACCTACTTACCTACCTATAGTTCAAGAGAATACAGGTGACCTTTGAAACGATGACCGACAGACCGACATGCACGTCTGTATAGGAACGCCCTTAAAATTACCTTAATTTGATATTATGCATAATTAAAAAAAAACGTTGTAAGCTAGGTATAAGTATAGTAAGTACTATAGAGGTAAGGTAAGATAAGTACTACAAGGTGTGAAATTAAATGCAGTACATATCGAACAGGGTGCTTCAGACCATCAAACTGAACAACTTTCTCTATGGGACCAACATTAAAATCGCGAAAAAAAAACGCTGTTCCACAGAAAATTCTGCTTGCAGACCTAAATGTATGAGACAGCAGATTTTTATGTTTGCAATTTCTTTGTTGGTCCTACAGACAGTGTTCGTTGGTCTGATCATCCCTTTAAAAAACCGTCATCGTAATTATTTAGTTGCATCCTATATCATATATCATAAATCATCCTATATCATAACATAGTTATAAGACAATTGTTACTAACACAATATGGATGAGTAATCTGAAATAAATAATTTTTAATTTTTTATTTTAATTTTAATTTATGCGCCCTGTATAATGCAATCCGCGTTTCCTGAGCTATGCTCAATAGTGAAAGTTGTTCAGTTTGATGGACTGAGTTCACCGTTTCAGTATTTGCTCGGCTGTCACTTACACCCTGTATTAAACGTTTTTTTTCCGTTGTGATGTTTATTGCGTATACCTATTTATTCAAACGAGCAACACGGAAAAGTACCAGGAATTCATACGTAAAAGAGGATGTTGTCCGACGGCAATCGGCACTCTTCTGCAATCATAGCAATCATACAATCAGGCTGGCGAGGCGTGCGCGTGCGCAGAGTGGCGCCTGGTACAGACGGATGTTATGAGCCGTGTGACTAGACCTACTTGATGACCTATATACTTGTAGTTCTTTGTATACAGCGTTATAATAAAATGATTAGCAAAATTTTCAGGGGTGGTTCAGACATCAAAATGAACCACTTTTACTATAGGAGCAAACATATGTGCTCCCGGGGGAAGGCCGTGATCCTCGACTTCAACTTGCCTTTGCTGGCCGGGAGTAATCCCCAAGAGTATCAGATCCCCTACCACACTCACGCTCTCACGTGGTCTGTGCTTGCCTAGGTTAGAGTCGCAAGAGCATGCTCGAAGAGTGGATGTGTTGCGCAAGTGGCAAGAGGGCACCTGATGAGATCCATGTTTGGATCAAGTGACGGTCGTTTAAAATCCAGAAGCACCTCTTCACTCTAAGCCGCTCAGGAAATGTTGTCGTTTCGTGCCAGCGGCCCTTTTTAGGGGGCCCATTCGTTTTGAGTTGTTGAGTCACCGTCTGTCATTTTTGTCGTGTTTATACATTGGTCAGGCAGGCGCCATAGTCCCGTCCAAAACCTGGTTACCTAGCCCCAACCCAATAGCCCAGATTTCTACACTGGCCAGGGGCTGTTTTGGATGCACTTCTATTGAAGTCCCACTACACTACACACACACACACTACACCGTGTTAATGAATTAACGCAAAACTAGAAAGTAGTTTGTTTAGAATCGAGAGCTGAATCGAATTATCATGGTTTCAACATAGGTAATTTTTTTCAAAATATTAAAAAATTTAAAATTTTCCGAATCCGATGTCAACCCACCGAACGGGCACACTCACCCTTCTTACTACCAAAACAAGATTATTAAAATGTATCCATGAGTACGTTAGCGCTTTCTTTCAGTGCTGAAATGATAACAAATCATTTTTGCCTCAAAACTTAAAATGCGAATAACTTTAAATTTTAACTATCAAAATAATGAAATTATTGTTTCAATCTAATTATTTTGTTATAAATCAGTTGGGGTGTATGAGGTTTTGCGCTAATTCATTAACACGTTGTATATTGTAGGTATACTGGGATAGTTGCCGGTTGGTGTCACGTTACCATTTAGATCAAAGTGTCAGACGTGTTGGCTTCGGCCCCCCGTACGCCTCCCGAAAGTCCGAGATACAGTCATAAGTCCCGAGATAAGGAAAAAAACATAATTATGCGCACATAATGCACACTTATTGGTCATTCCGAGATAAGGAAAAGACATACGTAATAAATAATAATATAATACATAACTTCCGGAGTCAACCCTGACGGAAGGCGACGACTATTCTTCGGGTGCATCCCGATTAGAACCCGGTGTTAGAACTTTGACCCATAATTTCCGGAAGTAATCGGAGAAGAGTGGACGGCACGGTATCGAGATCTTTACCCCAGTACAGGATACATCCGAATGACTGTCAAATTAGACTAGCTAGACTAGACAGCTAATGATTTCCTCTGAGGTTACTTATAGTATACGAATTTGGACGCCTGGGCGACAGACATTGTAAGTAGAGATAATAATATCTGGATCTTCTTTTTCTTTAATTCTCATTTCAACAATGAAACGATAACAGTATGAAGCTATACTTATTCATCAAAGAATAAATCAGACTAGTAGATATAATAAAACAATAACAAGGAAACGGTACTTAGTTAGTTTGACGCAATAAGGAGACAATATTTGCGCTTGCGCATAACGAAGTCGAACGTGCCTTATCCGGCGCATTACTCACACCTGAGGGAATTTCTTTATAAATTTATAGTTTGAAACTCAAATACTATTGTGGTTTTTAATAATAATTGTTTTTGTGAAACGCTGAACTGGAACACCTGGAAAGTTAAGTACAAGCCCGACACACACTTGACCGGAAAAGTACTTCAGAAGTATTTTAGGTATTGCTATTTTTATCCAGGGTTTTATTTGTAGAGTATGCACTATTATCATTATCATACGTTTGACACTTGCAAGGTTGTCTGAGCTTGTATGTATACAGGATGTAACAAAACACCCTAGTAATACTTAAGGGGGTTCTTCAGACCACCAAACTGAACAACTGTCACTATGGAGCCAACATCGAAATCGCGAAAAAAAAAACAGCTCTTTCATACAAAACTGCAGTACCGACTACCGTCACCGTCTCTATTCAAATGTATGGGTCGGCATATTTTTTTTATTTTTTCTCCACGTTGGCTCCATAGTGAAAGTTGTTCAGATTGATGGTCTGAAGCACCCCCTTAAGTATTACTAGGGTGTTTTGTTACACCCTGTATAGCCAAAAAAAATCTTTGGGTTAGGTAGGCACCTACCTACTGTCATCTACGAGAGATAAAAACAAAATAGGTATGTCGAAAAAACATTTACCCACATTACTTACTTCGATTCCTACACTGGAAATGTATGCCGAAATCGAACCTGACGAATTACACCTTACAAGAGCGCAGCAAAGTTTCTGTGATGAGAGGTTACATAGGAAGGCATAAAAATGTGGAAATCGGCTACAAGAATTCATTTTTCAATGTATCCAAAAATGTTTGCTACAATAACTGCGAAGCCAACCACATTTTTGTTGGAAGGTCATTTTTATCATATTTTACAAACTACAAAATAAGTAGGTGTAAGCTAAATTTTTGGAAAAACACCTGTTTCACCATCTGTAAGAAAACAAAACACCTGAATAATTAGAATTAAATATTTATGCTGTAATATTATTTAAATTTTACAAGCAGTACCTACCTAATGGACTTAGATTACATACAAAACAGAGCCTATTTATCTCCCATTCTTTTAAATAGTTACCTATCTTTATCTTAATCCAAAACAAGTGTCAAAAATTAGGATAGAAATATAAAATTACCTCAATTCGAATCCCAAACAGATGTTTGCCAAAGAACAACAGAATGTAAACAATAGAGAATTTAAAAGTTAATTTTGTTTGCACGAGCAAGGTTTTTAGATAAAAGTTAAATAGAGCTAGGTGGCGCTTCTAGATAAGGAACCGTTGTTCAAAGATTAGTAATTACAAAATGGACAAAGACTACGAAAGCCAAAGTACAAACAGATGTGGCAATGCTTTGTCTACATTATTTACCTGATGGGCGGCACCGTTTTGTGTTATAAAAACAAAAGGTAATAAAGATACAAGAAATCGTTTTGGTTAGATTTCTAAAGCCATTAGGATACTATAACTAACCTATATCACTAAATTATTTGAAATGTTCAGCAGTAAATAATAATATTGATATTTGATTTAATCGCGTAGCAAGCTATTAAATACATCATAAATTATTTATGATATATTCAATAGCTACGCGTTCAAACGCAGGGCAGGTAGTACCTAGGATCCAGTTATTCTAACCGGCAAACACACGCCGAGCGAGTATGGACAATTGGACATCAAAGATGTTGACGATGCCTATCCTAATGAGACAAGCCACCTATTATGACATCGACACTTATCTGGGTCAGTGCTTATGCTTAAGTAACTGTAAGCCAACTTAACACTGTTATGCCTATTGCCGTATTCCAGGAATCAAGCTATCTTCTTGCCTTTCATTAAGACCTGTCTGCAAGGAAAGAGTTTCTCGTGTGTCGAAACCTTGAGTTTGCTTGGCGCACCCTGGACAGTCAGCCTCGATACGACCATTGCTGAAAGGCTAGTCTATCCACTCACTACAGCATGAGATATTGTCATGCGATATAACTCATGCTGACATGAAAGGAGAAGAGATAAAGACCACAGCGGCAGACTGTACAGCCGTGAAAAGTTAACAAAAAACAAACACGCAGATACGTTCCCATTTACGTGTATTTTGATTCATTTCATGTGATATTTCTGCAATGATTAAGCATTCTGTGATAAAATCCATTTGTTTGGACACAAGTTGGGACTGGTCATGATAAGGCTTGGGTGTAACCGTGGGAACACTGTGACGAACCTCGGAACCTAGGCTATCTAGGTACTCACAAAGAAAACAAAACTATGCTGTATGCTCTACGTGAAAAAAGTTAATCGTTTCTTATGTTTTTTTACAATGATCGTAAAAAGAAGTGTAAGTAGGTACACACACCGACAGATAACCATACCCATAGCTGGCCTAAGTATTCTGTTAACCCTACCCTTAGCTGGATCTCTCTCTACCTTCTCTGCATACTCTCAACTCTGTTAATGAACATAGAGTTCATCTATGGTATGGGCAAGTAGATCTGTCGCTGTGTGTATTTTCCTTCGTTACACATTGTACGATGGAAAAGGAATTTTTCACCAACACGCTTTAGAAATATCCTCTCAAAGGTATACAAAAACCAGGGGAATTGTTATTCCATCATATTTACCAGAAAATAAACCTTCTAGTTACCTACAATAACACGCTCATATTAATGCTTTCCCCATGGCTGTATCCCTTGAGATGGTTATCCCAAGGGATACAGCCATGGGCGTGGCTACTGATTTTACCGAGGGCGGCCAGCCAGCTAATCCGCCATCGTAAGTTCCGTAGAATAATCAGTAAGTGATGTTATGTTACAATTCAATCTATTTTTCTAGGGAGCGCATTGAATTTTCCAGGCAGGGCAGTAGGTAGCAACGCAATAATGCCACCCCCTTACTACGCCCATAGACACATCTCACCGATCCCCGCTACCCAATCCGCCGAGTAGCCCAGCAACGTCCTATGACGAGGTTTCATGGACCGCACTCATTCTGGGTGCCCCTGGGTCGGTTGCTTGAGTTCATTCACTGGCTCGGTAGACCCTTCGTGGTCCCTCCAATAGTCCGCGGTAATAATCGTAGCTACTGTACTCCCCGAGCAATGCTGTTATTGTCAAAAAACCGGCCAAGTACGAGTCGGGACTCGGGCAATTAGTGTTCTATACTACCAGTTATTTAACATAGGTCATTCTTCTTCTTATCGTGTGGGCAGAGCCCTGGTGACATAGGTCATTGATAAAACCACTATAAATTGACACTTACATAGTATGTGGTCACATAGTAACTGAAGATCATTTTACACTGGTCTCACTGGTGTTTGTTTTTTGGGTATAGAAAAAAAAGATCCATGTTAGAGCGACCCTGATAATTTTCTCGCCACCTGCACGCTATTTCTGATGTTCATGATTTTTTCAGTCCTTATACGGCTATATTTTTTTAAATAGAGGTGGGGAAATCAATTTCTCGGATTGAATTGAAAATTTTGTTATTTACCCTTTCTTACTCCCAAAATTGTCCCCCAATATAAAAATTTAGCTTTTTTTTACTTCATTTATGATATTGGACCACCAATTGCTATATCTGTACCGAGTTTACCGAGGTTACCGAGAAAAATGCCTGTGACAGACGGACGGACCGACACCGAGCTGATTCCATAAGTGTTCTGTTTTTCCAATTTTGGTACGGAACACTAAAAAACCATAGAAACAGCATCAATGCTCTTAAAACTTAAGGTGACGATGAAAAACATGAATAGTTTTAGTACGTAACAAAATACCGGAATCGCAACAAGCTTTACCAAAGTCGGTAAAAAAGTTCTGTGGGAGTAAAATATTTTGTCAATGAAATGGTAACATTTTAACATTGTTAGTATACCTGTCCATTCATAAACCTGCATTATTTTAACAATGTAGTTAACTATTCAAGGATGACACAAAAACATTTTTTTTACCCATTTGTTTCGAATTATGAATGAATCCTTTACGCATACGTGCGAAAGTTATTACGGACACTACGATTTTTTTTTTCAGAGACAATAGTTTTTGACACCTGCGGCTTGGTTTTAAGAACCTATTGCACTTTATTGTTACTTTTGGGCTTTGTATTTCGTGTGAACCTGTGGAATGAATGGAATTTTAGCTTGCATTCAAAATTAGCATTCAGTCATGGTTGGTTTCAAAATTTTGTAAAACATCATTCTTTTTTTTATTCGTAAATAGCTACTTATAGCCTATATCAGCGTTTCCCACTAGCCGGGTCGCGACCCGGTACCGGGCCATCAAAATAAAATACCGGGTCGCAACATTCCCGCCTTGTTTTAAAAATAATACCTTCTATAATATACAGGGTCCATCCTGATAATTATGCTGACACTTTTCTAAGGGGATCATCAGACCGTCAAACTGAACAACTTTCTACATGACATCAACATCGAAATCGCGAGATAAAAATCAGCTCTTCCATAAATGTGACTAGATAATTTGTGTGACATTGTCCAAGATATTTATTTATTTATTAATTAGAGAAAGTTGTTCAGTTCGATGGTCTGACCGTCCCCTTAAAAAAGTGTCTGCGTATTAAGAAGGACCCTGTATACAGGGTGTAAATTAAAATGGGACAGCTACTTAAAGGGGTGCTTCAGACCATCAAACTGAACAACTTTCTCTACGGGACCAACATCGAAATCGCGAAAAAAAAATCTGCTGTCCCATACATTTCAGTCGAATTATTTTTGCAGTTTTGTATGGGAGAGCGGATTTTTTTTTCGCGATTTCGACATTGGTCCCATAAAGAAAGTTGTTCAGTTTGATGGTCTAAAGCACCCCTTTAAGTAACTGTCCCATTTTATTGTACACCCTGTATACTATTGATAAATAACTCTTGGGTTTAAAAGTATTAAGTGGGTCACGAAGTGTCAGTGTGAAAATTACCGGGCCATGCATGGCAGAATAATGTTTGGGAAACACTGGCCTATATCCATAATTCCATATATCCAGTAGGTACCAAATATAATGAATTAGCAAATTAATAACTTGTTTAAAAATTCAAATTGAAGCATCATACATTAATTTCGATTAGTGAAACCATGATGACATTCTTTAGGTACCCATACATACATACATGGTCCATCTTAACATGCTGACAGTCTTAGTAAAATTGAACATTCCACAAAACCGCGGACAATACGTACCTCCACTTCCAGTTGACCTACTTAGCGCTAACTAGAACTAGGTAGGCCGGGTCTTAGTCTAGAGGGCTTTAGGGCTACCTAGTGTTTATTGGATATTGCCCGATTTTGTTTACAGGTGGGTTAAATTCATTCATGTTCATAGCTAATACAAAGTTTGAATTCAAAACATATAACACAAATAAAAAATTTAATATAATGGCTTATTACATGCCTTATTACATGCCTGATCTAGGTACCTACGAACTGTGATTCTGAACTATCATTCATTTAACACCTATTTGTTGTAACCAGTTCTATTCTGCAATAAAAAATGCTGATTTCTGATTTGAGGGAATTTTTTTGACTCTACCACCGCGTAGAGAAGATGTGGCCAGAAACTCTACAACACACATCTTTTACGCCAAACAAAGTAGGTATACAAAGTACCTATAACTACAAAATCATTACTAAATTCGCTATGAATTTCTGCCTTTCGCTGTAGAGATTCATCGTCGATTTATTATTATTAGTCTAAAATAATCAAGTGCATTTGTTAGTCATTTGTAGAGACGACTCATTGGAACATTTTCCGAAAATATAAGCCGAATGCTTCATGATTCTATATTTTGATGAATGTTCCACCTCTTACTCATAAATGCTTCATCGTTAATCTTCAATAGTAATGAACCATCACTGTAGTAATGGTTCCTGTATTTTTCCTTAAAAATGGTACCAACCCGCAAACTTTTTTATCTCTACCTTAACGTCCAATTGCAAGGCACAGAACCTACCCTCAGGGAGGGATTACGGGCTATAGTCCACTTTACATAAGCATCAGAATTTCTCCAGTGTATGCAGGTTTCCTCTCGATATTTTCCTTCACTATTTGAGAGCAGTCGGTGTTACGTAGATAAGATAGAAAAACTCATCGGTACATTGGCATGTCCTCCTTCCCAATTGACTCTTTCTTATACTGTGGTTGTAATAAAAGAACGTATATGCAGTCAGTATTGTGCGTCAGGACAGGGCCCTGGGACCAAGAAACAAACGAAGCCTAAAGTTAAAGTTGTCGCTTGTTGGCAGCCCTAACTAACCAGCTCTATCTAGGAACACTGGATCATCCCACACACTTCCTGCGGAAGTGAAGTCATAGGCCGGCTCCACATTCGGCTGTTGCGAAAGTTTGATCTACCAGATATTGGTGTATGTTCATATTGTTCATGTATGAGACACAGGGGATGAACTTTTGTATGGGAATTAATCATTTCTCAAGTTACGGCTTTTGGTGAGAAATAAAGAGTTAAATTTTTCTGTGTTTTTGCAAAGTCATCCCTCGAGGAAGTAAAATAGGGGATGATTACAAAATTAACATGTATTAAGCGCCGTGAAACCCTAATAGTATCTTCTCAAACTCAACAAGTTTTTTATTATCACGTATAGTGTTATCTGACGTCATTTATTTTGACTCTACCACCGCGTCGGAAGGTGTTCCGTTGTAGAGAAGACGAGGCCAGAAACTCTTTCTCCTTTTATAATGTTGTCTGGACGAAATATCTAAGTATACGGAATAATTACCTAGACTATAATATACCTACGTTATATTTTGAAGATAATCAAAATAGGTGGTTAAAATAATGAAATTTCTACTAAAAAATGTATGCCCAATAAATCATGTTTTATGATCCAGTAACCGCCACTTCTAATTTACAGTGGGAACTGTTATTAATAGTTCAATTGAGACACAATTCGCGATCGTTACCCAATTGACCCCCACCTTTGTAAACTGAACCCATGCTCCTGTAATTGAATTACTGAATCTTACAGATTGGCATGTGTGAAGAAGGTCAATCAAGACAAACAAGTTAACTGTAGGATCTACCTACTTACGTACTCGGAATTTATATTTTTTATCTACAGGTGTAACAAAACACCCTAGTAATACTAAAGGGGGTGCTTCAGACCATCAAACTGAACAACTTTCACTATGGACCAACATCGAAATCACAAAAAAAAAATCCGCTCTTTCATACAAAACTGCAGTACCTACCGTCTCGACTCAAATGTATGGGACGGCAGATTTTTGTTATTTTTCTCGACATGTAGTGAAAGTTGTTCAGATTGATGGTCTGAAGCACCCCCTTAAGTATTACTAGGGTGTATTGTTACACCCTGTATATTGTTTTATGCACATAATACTCCAAGATCCCACTGCAAGTATTCTAAACCCTTTGTTTAGGGCCTAATAGACCGAGATCCGATCGTAAAATTATGATTTTATACCGAAATTTGATTCTAGAGTATGTTTACACGGGGTTAATTCAATGCCGCCAAGTTGCCTAGAATACTACACTAGAATCACATTTCGTTCGCCTAAGAAATAAGTTCCTAATTTTACTGTCGGTTCTCGGACTATAACAGGGATATTGCCTAAACTTTAGGCAATATTCCAGTGGAAAGGACTTAGTTGTTTTTTTATGTATTGAAGACAGGATCATCTAAATGGGTTCGGTGTTTTAGATAAAAAGGTACCTGTATTAAATCCAGTAGTTAATATAATGCTAGAAAATAAACTCGTTACGCCATCTTGTCGGCCATTTGTCAACAAGTGTCACTTTTGCGCGGGAAATGCCGCCATTACGGCAATTGCTCTAAGCAGGATATGGCGGTAGTTACCTTCGTGATTCATCTCCAAGTTTTTGGCGTAAGATAGGACATATCCTATCTTCGCTTGAAGAAATTAGATGTAGTAATTATTGTCATTCAATCGTAGAAGAAATAATTTAGCTAGGTACGCAGGGTGTAATAAAACACCCTAGTAATACGTAAGGGGGTTCTTCAGACCATCAAACTGAACAACTTTCACTATGGAGCCAACATAGAAATGGCAAAAAAAAAATCAGCTCTTTCATACAAACAAAACTGCATTACCGTCTCGACTCAAATATATGGGATGGCAGATATTTTTTATTTTTTCTCGACGTTGCTTGGCTCCATAGTGAAAGTTGTTCAGATTGATGGTCTGAAGCACCCCCTTAAGTATTACTAGGGTGTTTTGTTATTGTTACACCTGTAGGTTGTCTACTTATGGTCAAGTAAATTATGTTCAGTTGAGAAGAAACAAATTCTTTCGACCTCCGAGGATAGTAATTTCAATAGTAAAAGTAGTAGTACTTAGTACTTAGTAAATTGGTAGTAGGCGTTTTTTAGTAAAATAACATTGAACTAGAGTTGACCCGCGGCTTCGTCCGCACAAATAATACTATATACCAGTTTTTAAGTCAAATCATAAGCTATAAAACGCAGTCGTTTTTTCGTGATGCTGTTTCAAACAAACAAACAAAAATTCTAAAAAAAAAAAGGTTGATTTGGAGTCAAGGATACCTTAAAACCATATCGTAATCTTTTTCTTGTAATCTTCAATATGCAGACACACGTTTCTGTCACAGTTTTACAGGGTGTAAACTAAAATGCATTACACACTTTATAGGGTGCTTCAGACCGTCCAACTTGACAAAAATCGCGGAAAAAAATCTACTGTTTCATACGGTTTGGTCGCATAGCTATTGAAATTTTCTATGGAACGGGTGATTTTTTCTCTCGATTTCGGTGTTGGCTCCATAGTGAAAGTTGTTCAGTTTGATGGTCTGAAGCACCTTGTTCGATATGTAACACATTTAAGTTTACACCCTGCATGATAGTATATATTATGAACTCAATTATTTATTTAAATTATGTAAAATGAAGCCAAGCATTTCGTTTATTATTATGAAAGTCCGGGTCTGCGAACCAGACGGAACCGAAGTCGCGACGCGGATTTTCCGGCACAGTAGGTACGTTTTTTACATTCATTTAAATAATTGACGTATTATTATGGAAAATCCGTTACGACAACGCTTAAAATACGTCCGTCTGTCTGATCAAGTCAGATATCAAAATAGTGTACCTACCTATAGAAATAATCAAGAATCTAAATAGTATTCGAGATTATCTCCAGCTTCATGACAAGAGATGTGAAAATCTCGATGGAATGATTGAAGTGTCATTATGTCATATGTAATCTCTTTCTTTAGAGATTTTATACAGGGTGTAACAAAACACCCTAGTAATACTTAAGGTGCTTCAGACCATCAAACTGACCAACTTTCACTATGGGGCCAACATCGAGAAAAAATAAAAAATAATCAGCTGTCCCATACATTTTAGTCGAGTCGGTACTGCAGTTTTGTATGGGACATCAGATTTTTTTCATTTTTTCTCGATGTTGGCCCCATAGTGAAAGATGTTCAGTTTGATGGTCTGAAGCACCCCCTTAAGTATTACTACACCTAGGGTGTTTTGTTACACCCTGTATAGTGTGAAATTGATATCAGCATCCTTTTAAACTAAGAGTCTACAGGGTGTAACAAAACACCCTAGTAATACTTAAGGAGGTGCTTCAGACCATCAATCTGAACAACTTTCACTATGGAGCCAACGTCGAGAAAAAATAAAAAAATCTGCCGTCCCATACATTTGAGTCGAGACGGTGCTGCAGTTTTGTATGAGAGAGCAGATTTTTTTTTTGCGATTTCGACGTTGGCTCCATAGTGAACGTTGTTCAGTTTGATGGTCTGAAGCAGCTTAACTAGGGTGTTTTGTTACACCCTGTACACATTAAACTGGACAACTTTTACTATTGGAGTAGAACGATCGGAGCAACAACAAAAAACTGCTGTTCCATACTAAACTGCAATGCCTACACGACAAAAATGTATGCAACGGCAGATTTTTACTCAGTTTAAAAGGATGCTTATGATATCAATTTCAACCTGTATAAATATAGTCCTTAGAATTAGCCCTAATTAAATTAGCATAGAAAAGAGTAAAAATCACAAGTAAATGAACTGACATAAGATGTGGTGCAGGTTCAGCCCTTTTAGCAGGGCCATTTATACAAACATTCACTCATAATCCCAGTTGGAAGACGTCACTACTGACAAAATTGACATAAGGCTGCTATTTTTTTCTGCAAAGCCCTTGTTATGCAAAGGTAAGTTCTAATAGCAATGTTTATTTGCAGACCAGTCAGTGCTCCTGGTCTGAACAAGTTAGACAGCTAATCATCAACTCCTTGCGCATGCGCAGCGTGGGAGCCTCCTTACAAGGACTGTGACGTCATCCGTCACGTGACGTCTGACCCGTATTGTTCGCTTTTTGTTTTGGGAAATTTGTCATTGCGGGGAGTTAGATGTTAAGGAGTTCGTTGACCTTTGGTATTTTTCACCAGGTAGGTTTAAAGTACGAAACGCACGCCAACATGCCAATTTGTACAGGGTCCAACTTAATAGGCTGTCGTTTTTTAAGAGGATGATCAGACCATCAAACTGAACAGAAATCCCAAAAAGAAAACCACTACATATGGGTCGAGTAGGATTGCAGTTTTCTATGGAACTGTTTTTTTTTTTCGACGTTCGTTCCAAAGAGAAAGTTGTTCAGTTTGATAGTCTGATAATCCCCTTAAAAAACCGGCAACATATTAAGAAGGACCCATACAGGTTCTAACAAAACACCCTTCAGACCATCAAACTGAACAACTTTTACTATGGAGCCAACACAGAGAAAAAATAAAATAAATCAGCTATCCCATACAAAACTGCAGTACTGGCTCGACTCAAATGTATGGGACAGCTGATTTATTTAATTTTTTCTCGGTGTTGGCTCCATAGTTTAAGTTGATCAGTTTGATGGTCTGAAGCTCCCCCTAAGTATTACTAGGGTGTTTTGTTACACCCTGTATAAAGTCCGGAAACATTGCTTCCTAAGCGCAGGTCTGCTTTCCGGCAGTCCCGCCTCTGTGTGGCCTGGCCTTTAGGTATGCAGACTTAGATCAGACCAATCTATATGGTCTAGGTCATTCATGTATTGTTCAAAACCTAACCTAAGCACCAAAACAATAGCGACCTAACCGCGAACAGAGGAACAATCAAATAAAACAAATTCCACAATTTGATGTTCGGTTTATTATTTACGGTTGTTTGTCCATTGTCTGTAGAGTTGTAAACATGCTGAAATGAGCTGTTGATTCACAGATTCATACAGCTTTGATTAGGTAGAAAGATTAAACTAAGTCTAAGGATCGCTTTCCACCAGAGCTCTATATGCGAAGTAGCGAAGGGAAAATCAACACAATATTGGATGGGCAGTATAATTTGACCCTATAGAAAAGACGAGGGCAAAAAATTTAACTAGCGAAGCGAGCTCGAAATGTCACACACCCAGACTCAAAACGGTGATGGTACGAATTCCATATTAACCTTATTTACTTGAAATACCATTCAAAGGCAGAAGCAAGCGAAGCGAGCTCTAAATTTCCCAGCCCTGCGAAGTGATTGCAGCTATAGAATAATGTCAATTTTAGGGATTATGCGTAATACCCAACTTGTCCATTATTGTAAAGACCTAGGTAGGGCATTGATATTTTAAGGTACCTAGTTGATTGACCCACGATACGCCCCTACCGCCCTGTAATGCCCATAGCCATAGGGTTGTATACACCTACAGAATTCAGTATCCAGAATCACAGTTTGTACCAAACCCTAATCTCCGCCTACCTTTACGGGACAGTGACGTGATCATAATAACAATATTTTCCGGAGAAAATGGAGGCACATCGAAGTCCATCAGACGTTTAATTTGAAGCAAAGCATCGCGTGCTGCGATATCTTCCGTGTCTCCCATCTCGATATCGTGCCCAATTAGATACCCGCTTCAACCTCCTGCTGTGTCAGGGCTTTCACATTTTATTACTTACCTACCTTACATTGTGATTGTTTGTGCTTCTTATACCTAAATATTAAGAAAGACCAGAAGTATACCTATATTGTATAACGGATACGTTAGGGTGAATCTATTTTACATTTGTTAAAATTTTGTTATTTATTACCTATTATTTGGAAATCCTAGTTCTAACCTATTTTCTATTGTAAATATTTGTTTTGTAATCTGTTCTAACTAGATAATAAGAATTTAATTAGTTGAAATTTGTGATATTTTAATTGTATTTTCATATTTATTAACTACTAGCTTTTGCCCGCGACTTCGTCCGCGTGGAATTTGGAAAACCCCAAGTATCCTATGTTACTTCTAATACCTCGAAGAATATGTGTACAAAATTTTCTGATGATCGAATAAGTCGTTTTCGCGTGAAAGCCTAACAAACAAACTTACATTCACATTTATTAGGGATAACATTGATAATAATGCGCTTAATCGAACTTAACCATAATTAATGTACCTACTGATTTTATTGTATAAAGCTACTACTTATATAATATTAATAATGCCATAGCTTTTAAGTTGCATGCTATTGCGGTGCCCTAACAGGGTGTCATGTCGTGAACTTATGTACACATGATAAGCAATAAAGAATATGATTATGTATGCTGACGGAGGGGATGACGAGACCATCTACAGAACAGCGTTTTCTATAGGACCAACATCGAAATATCAAAACAAATATTACTATGTATATTTCAGCACTATATTAAGCCGTGTGGTGGTCCAATAATAAGCCGTGGTAGTCCAGTGGCGAGTAACCTTGCCTGCCGTGCAGGAGGCGATGGTTCGATCCCCGTCCAGGCCGACTCGTACCAATGAGTTTTTCAGAATTTATGTACGATTTGTAACACCACTGGCTTTTCGGTGAAGGAAAACCTCGTGAGCAAACCTGCATGCTTCAATTTCGAGGCATGTATTGTACCCATGTATTGTCCATTACAAGAAGACAAGTGGCGACGGTCTCACTCCCCGTCACACTGGACAGAGTTTCGGTACTAGTGAAACGTGGATGTTCTGAGGTTTCAGAATATCTCTGACTACCCCCTCGGGGAATATAGTCGTGAGCATATTCTATACTATGCTATGCTATTTCAGCAAATTGTTTACACATTCAAAATTCAAGTGGTGTCCTGCGATGAAAAAGGTGTTTATTAAAAAGTCGTAGTGGTCTTGTGTGGAGAGCAACCAGCATGCCTGCCGTGCAGGAGTCGATAGTATTATATAACATGAAGCTTAAAGCACTAATTACAAGTTTTGTTTGATACGGTCCCTTCCGACAACAATGCGCCAGCGCAGGCTCTTCTCACGATCTACGCTAACATTAGACTTTTAATATGGTGACCATACTTACGACGAAAATGGGGGAATCTTTTGTTGGGCTCAAGCAGTCAAACACCATGGAATTAAGAGGAAAAAGGTATACGATGGACGCACATAAGTATAAAAGAAATTTTTATAATTGCAGTCCAAATGAGATTTGATTTTCAGCTACAATACACAACACATTAATGCTATGTATTAAAACATTATAATTTATATGTATAAGTCTAAGTAGTCGAATCCAGTACTTCCTCTCAAAAGTAGTTTAAAAAAAACAGTTAATGGAGTTGCGCATAAGTATATTTTACTAGTAGTCCATTTAATTGATCAAAACTATAACAATAACACACATAGGTACCTTATCGAACCTATTGTTAAATTAGAGGTGCAATTACATGACTTTTTATATAAATTCATTGGCTAAACTTTAAAATAAGCAGTCAAATGTATGCCGAAATCGGGCTGCTTAAGCTAAGTAGTATACTCAACTTAGCTTCTTGCTGCCTCCGTGGTCTAATGGTTAAGAGCATTGGCTCTCGTAACGGAGGTCGTGGGTTCGATTCCCACGGGGGACACCTAGTGATATGTCACTTTGTGCGTTTTTCCCCAGTTGTTTAGGACATTGCAGGCTGAATCACCTGATTGTCTGAAAAGAAAAGTGATTCCGTGCTTCGGATGGCACGTTAAGCCGTTGGTCCCGGCTACTATCTCTAGTGGTAGTAGTCGTTACATAAAAACCACGTCAGAGGCCGAAAGGCGGTCTGAAAAAACTCTGACACCAGGGCTCTGCCCACACGATAAGAAGAAGCTTCTTGCTAAGCCTTAATGTTAGATAAGCCTTAACCTTATAATGTCCTTAAAAGCCTTAGCCTCCGTAAGGTGTCCGTAAGTCCTTAAAAGCATGGTAACCCTAAACATAAACTATTGAAGATGTCTTCCATTCCAACTGCAAAACACTTGTTTCCAGAGAAATCATTTACCACATTAAATTTATTGCGAAGCTAGGTATTTTAATTAAGTAGTTAATGAATTACGATTAAAGTAGGTACATCAAGTTCATTGGAAGATCGGCCATATTAACGAAGATATTTACGATCTACATTAGTAGGAACACCTTTTAAGGGTTAAAAATCGTTGGCATCCACTTGAACTAAGACTCTACACATCAAACTGAGCAACTTTTACTATGGAAGCAAAAGGAATTCACAAAAAAATCTGATGTTCCATACAAAACTGCTACTCGACTCAAATGTAAGTAAGAGCAAATTTCTGTTTTGCGCTTTCATGTTTGCCCATATTAAAAGTTGTTCAGTGTGATTTGTAGAGTCTTAAATACTAGCAAACGACTTCAATTTTCAACCTGTATATAAAATACTTACTACCTACATGTTAATTTTTTCTAAATTGCTCCCCAAATGTATAAGAACAGTTTTATTCGTGATTTCGGTGTTGTTCCCGTAATCATAGTAGGTATTTCAGTTAGATGGTCTTTAACCTCCCTCTTAACCTTTAAATAGTCTAACCATGTTTCAAAACAACAGCTAGGTAAATACCTATTTGAAAAATAGAGTTCTAGCACGTTCTAGTCCGTTTGTTTCGGGCTGAGGTGGCCTTAACTAAAAAATCGATTCGCAAAATGAATTCTCCGAAACTGATTATATCTCTATCGATTTTACCATTCAATATTTCAAAAGCCCTTCATAAAAATCGATTACGACCTTAGACAAAAGGCTAGTAAAAATGTATCTTTTATATCAAACCCCCGTTTAAACTGCGCAGAAAGATAGGGTTTAAAATAACGTGATAATTTAACAGTGATTTTTGATAACATTCAATGATACTTAAAACAATGACGTGATGAAAGGCAGGTGACACGTGCGTCGAAAACCCCTTTTTTAGGCACCCCCCCAGAGCGGGGTAACTGGTTGATCAACTTGACAAACTTCGAAAGATGAAAGAGTAGGTAACTAGCGAATTTAAGAGCGGACATATTTTTGAGGCGTATTATTGCGTAGTAGACCTACGATGTTTCAAACGCGACCATTTTCTACGGATTTGCGACCATTATAGTAGCTATGTTTTTAACCGACGAAAAACAAAAGACGGAGGAGGTTCTCAAGTCGACGCGTATATTTTTTGTTTTTTTTGTTTCATGTATGAACAAGCATAACTTTTTTTTATTTGTGTGCTTCAACCTAACCATAGGCTAAACCACAGGTAAATACATTCTGAGTGAATGTCTGGATTAGAATAGCATGAACCCAGACGGGTGTAATAAAAATAAAACCGGTCAAGTGCGAGTCGGGCTGCTCGCGCACCGAGGGTTCCGTACCACACCACCACAGAACACAACATTATTAACATAGAAAAAAAAAGCTTTTTTTGTCCGGGACCTTTAGCGCAAGACCGACTCACACTTGGCCGGTTTTTAGTATTTGTTGTTATTCTGTAGAGTTTGCTCTATAATCACACTAAGTTTGAAGATTGTATGTATTACCGTTTTTACGATAGAGCGTGAAGGAAAACGTTGATAATAGTTTCTTGTTGAGAACCCCCCTTAATTTTTATCTTTTTAAATTTTTTATTATTTGTTAACAAATCCGCCGTAATAACGCATAATCTGAGAAAATTTAAACTATGTAGCTATTACGGTTCAAAAGTTACAGCCCTAAATAGGTAGGACAGACGGACGGACGGACGGACGAACGGACGGATAACGTAGGCTTAGTAATAGGGTCCCGTTGTCACCCTTTGGGTACGGAACCCTAAAAACGATCAGGCGCCAAACCCCTTCAAGCATCGGGAACTAAGACGTGGTCGGTCATTAAAGGACTAGTAACAAGGGGAAAAGTCACCAAAATGGAGGGCTATGCGCGGAGTTTCCCTATGAGATCGAATCAGAAATCAAGGGATCCACAGGAGAACCAGAGTAGCCGGCATATCCCAAAGAATTGCTAAACTCAAGTGACGATGGGCTTGGCACATGGCCGACGGGGTCGAAGAGTACCGGAAAGCGCAGCGTGGGTAGAACCTCCACATGGTTGACGTGGACCGAAAACCTGGTGAGGGTAGCTGGCGCTGAACACCCGTTGTGGCGATCCTAGGGAGGCTTATAATGTCCAGCAGTGGAAGCTTTAACAATTTCTATTAAAAATTGTGGTTTTAATTACATTTAAGTATAACTTTTCACCTTTTCACCTTTTCACGCCTTTTTAACCGACTTCAAAAAAGGAGGAGGTTTCTCAGTTCGACCGTATATATATTTTTTTTTTTTTATGTGTGTTCGCGGATAACTTCATCGTTTATGAACCGATTTTGATGATTCTTTTTTTGTTGGAAAGGAGATGTCCCGAGGGTGGTACCATGATAAGGAAACCAGGATCTGATGATGGCATCCTAGAGAAATCGAGGGGAATCGTCGAAAATCGTACCGCCAACTAGTGCGTTTTTTAATTTAAAGCACTCATCCTATTAAATCGAACTAATGAATTCAACACTGAAAATTGTGAAATAAACAAAATTTTAACAAAAAATTAAAACCGCCTTCAAAAAAACTAAAAAGTTAAAAAATAATATTGCAGCCAATGACTTTTTCGTTCGCATCATAAGAACATTAATTTGTTTTATAGAAGTCGGTGTCAAGCCAAGCCAAAAAATGCAAGCCATGTCGCGAATCGTACCGGCTTGACAGCGACTTCAATAAAACAAATTAATGTTCTTATGATGCGAACGAAAAAGTCATTGGCTGCAATATTATTTTTTAACTTTTTAGTTTTTTTGAAGGCGGTTTTAATTTTTTGTTAAAATTTTTATGACAACTTTTCCATATGTCCTTGTAGGATACTACATAACTTTAATTATGTTATAAGTAAGTTATGTTTATGTAACAATGATTAATATAAATTATTAGCGCACAATAATCGCCCAAACGAATCAGGTACCTATTCAAAGTAAGTAATTTTATTTACAGTTTGTTTTTTTTTTCAAGACAACAAGTTGTTCAATTTGATGGTCTGAAGCACTCTCTAACTGAAATATGTAGGTAAGTAATGCATTGAAGTTTACACACTGTAACACCACTACTATACTTACCATAATATAAGTATGGTACCCCATCGCTGTCTACCCCTCAGAAAGATTAATAGTCGTAGGCATATAATACCTACTATTATAGTGTTACGATTTGCCGTTAACATCTTTACACCTCAAACCACCCCTCTAATCTAATTATTCAACCAAATAATAATCCACTAAATTAATAATCCGTCACAAATAAACTTAATCTATGACGACAGCGACGCGTGCTTTTTCCTGCGCGCACGCAGCCGCGCGCACGTGCCGCCATCTGTCGCAGGAAGAGCCACTCGACTGGAAGATGGGCTTCCAGTGCTGGCAGGCTTGACTGACTGTCACAGGTGCATTGGTCTTTGAACCTGGTCTGTTCAATATGGATGCAGAACATTTGTTTCTGTTGAACGACTTTGGCCAACATTTGCATAAGGCTGCGATTCCGGCTTACAATCTTTGTTTTTGTGATGGGAATCGAAAGGCTGAGGTTAAGTTCCGACTACCGTACCTACGTCAAAATCTCAAAATCCATAAGTTTTGAATACTATTAATGCTCAACTCACGCTTAAAAGACATCAATAATCACTTTGATAACTACGTCATTCATTATACTTATAACGAAATCGTAAATATAAGACAAGCTAAATATAACGTTGCTACAACTGCATGCTTAAAATAGTTTTTGTACTTGTCACATTTTGGGGTACCTAGACATGACACGTGACATTCATAAGTCACTTATCTACTATTAGGTAGTATTCAGGGCCTCTACCCGCACATTCGAACATCGCAATTGCGTGAATGTTTTCGTTGCAATGTGAACTCTATTACAATAAAGTGCGGACCGAAACAGTGGCGATATATCGAACATCGAAAGTCCGGGAACAGGGCCTGGCTACAAGATATCAGTTGCCGATGATGCTCAAATTCCTACCTTTACAATACCTAGGTGTACAGTAACACACAATAATATAACGACTCTGGTCCCTATCAAGGGAATAATTTTTAGACTCTGACATTTGTAGAATCGATCATTATATTTGTAATATCATGCAGACATTCTTGTCTTGCAAATTTTACCACTGGGTCATTTATAGAGTTTGGTAGGTACGTAGTAGTTATTTCTGAAATCGGTCCATATCCTTTTTTTTATGTGGTACCTATGTATTTCGGGTTTAAAGATGGCTCGATAGGTCAAGAGATAATAGATGGCTTGCTCTATCTCTGACATCCGCAGGGAGAAAAAAAATAATGGTGGATTATTTCAAACTTCAGGGTGAAATTGATACCATTAGCATCCTTTTAAACTAAGAGTCTACCAATCAAACTGATCATTTTTTACTATGGGAGCAAACCGATCGGAGCAAAAATAAAAAAGCTGTTGCATACATTTGTGTCGAATAACCATTGCAGTTGAAACAGCAGATTTTTTTGTTGCTCCGATCGGTTTGCTCCCATAGTGAAAGTTGTTCAGTTTGATGGAGAGACTCTCAGTTTAAAAGGATGCTAATGATATCAATTTCACCCTTTTGATAAGGTATATTTTAGTACTTAGTTTAAGTATTAAAATTTTATTTCAGTGGCAAGTTGCTTACATTAGTCTTTAACGGATCACCTGTGTTTCACCATTAATAGATAGAGTTAATATTAAACTCGAATGAGCAGTCTGCACAGATGTGCCGATGCCGGTAGCTTGAGACAACCTGCCAAAACGGAATGTTACGATGTTGATTTTTAATAAACAATGGCCAAGTTGAAGTTGTGTTTATTTGCGTAAATGTTCCGTACCGAAATGTAGAGCAGCCTGTGGATCAGCTATACGCAGCGAGCCTACAATGCTCTGCGCATCCAGTAGGTACAATAATGGGTTCAGGATGCTGATAGGTTCTGTAGCGCATCAGGGATGTTCGCGGTGGCAAATGTGAATCCCTTTCACGCCATAATTGACGGCCATTGACGGCGGCCCGGTAGCATAGTCGGTATTGAACCTGCCTGCTGTGCTGAGGGTCGCGGGTTCGAATCCCGTAAGGGACAAATATTTGTATGATGAATATGAATATTTGTACCCGAGTCATGGATATTTGTATCTATATATATGTATTCTATATCGTTGTCTAGTCATCATAATACAAGTCCAGGCTAGATTCTGGTACTTTAAATGTGACTAGATAATTTGTGTGACATTGTCCAAGATATTTTTTTTTTTTTATAAAACGCAGTAGAGTCGAGTCGCCTCCCTGATGCGTCGCGTCCAAAGTGGCTCCAACAGTATCCTGAACACCATTTCAAACCGGCCACACTGTCCCTTCTGAAGGCTATTGGACGGAACTACTCCTCTCCGCTGCTCATGTATATGTGGCATAAGAATAGGTATATAGGGTCTTTCTTACTATGCTGATACTCTTTTAAGGGGATGATCAGACCATCAAACAACTTTCTCTATGGCACCAACATGGAAAACGCGAAAAAAACATCTGCTCGTCCATACAAAACTGCAAACCTATTCAAGCCAAATGTATGGCACAACACAACTGATATTTTTTTCGCGATTTCGATGTTGGTCCCATAGATAAAGTTGTTTAGTTTGATGGTCTGGTCATCCCCTTAAAAAAGTGTCAGCATATTAAGAAGGACCCTGTATTCTATGGCCGCTGTTCGATTCCTGACCTGTACCACTATAAGTTCTTCGGAATTTATGTACGGTTGTATTTATCATTTACTAGCTCGGCGGCGAAGGAAAACATCGTGAGGAAACCTGCATTCCCTAGAATGGAAAGAAAATATCTTATGTTCGGTGTGGTATGCGTAAAATATGGGTGAGCTTGGGGCGAACACAAAGGACTAGCGCTGGTCTCAATGTTACATAGCGACCCTTGCTTGTAATAGCCCAAAAACAATCAATAGGTGGCCTATATTTCAAATTGGATGACTATAGATATATCTATACCTATGAAAGAACAATTTTCTATTGGTATGTATGTAGGTACATTCCGATTACACCCGATGTCCTGCTGGGGTAAGCAGCGAGTCATACCATTATCTTCGTATTCCGTTTTTCCAATTTGTTTACGGAACACTAAAAATCAACTTCCATTGATCACGAAATGGTGTCATTTACAAAATCCATACAAGGCATTTCAAGGCATTAGCCTCAGTCGCCGACTCGATAATAGAAATCAAGACATTTCATAAAATTATCGTTTGTCTGGCCGTTTGAATCAATGGCATAAATAATCAAGATCAAGATCGTAGTCCGTAATCTCGACTTAATGCGTAATCTTTACTTAGATAACTATAAAAGAGTTCCGTGACTGACTGACTGATTGACTGAAAGACAACGCACAGCCTAAGGCTGCCTGTCCATTGAAGCTGTGCGAGCTGTGTAGCTGTTTTTTTAATCAATTAGGAGCACGGGCGAGATCGGCCGCGTCTCGCCCGAGCTCCTGATTGGTTGGACAGGCACCCTAAACCGCTGCAGATAGAAACATGTGGAATACAAGGTTCTTCTTAATATGCTGACACTTTTTTAAGGGGATGATCAGACCATCAAACTGAACAACTTTCGCTATGGGACCAACATATATAATATTTTAGATTAGGTATTAGGTAATTCGTAAGAAACATGCATTTGGTACGGTTTTCCTCTATGGAAAACCAATAATTAAAATATCTACTAAGATACGAATAATATAGATAGGTACTTATATTGCATAATATTTCAGTTAAGTAGATTAAATGTTTTCCTTTGTTTTGTTTAAAATGTAAAGAAAAGAAAATCACGTCAAAAGGACAATGCAATAGGCAGTGTAACTAGGCAGGTACTTGTGGTGTCACAACACAAGTCAACAATTCGTGTTTTTAATTATAATAAATGTTCGTGACTTCACTCTCCTTTATAAGACTGCGATAGTCGCTATTGAAAGAAAAAAACTATTAAATGAGTAAAAGAATGTTCGTTGATTTTTTTACGTTCGACTGTTGCCCATCTCTAAAAGCAAATGTCGATAGCTATAGTGACATAACCAGAGCATTAAGGCCCTCATCGAGTACCATACAAGTCCCATGCAGGAAGATTTTCGCGAGGCAAGGTAATGACTAGTGGGCTGGGCATGTAGGCATGTTAATTGGTCGCAATGGACACTGCCCGGTGACCATAAATGAACGTACGTGGGTAGAGCGACGCACCGTCTAAACCCACGACCAAAAGCAAGACCTTTCGTCTTCTTCGAATTTCCCTTTAATCCACCTGTGGAGTGAGGTTCGAGAGACGCGGGAAAGGTCTGGTTAAGCTGGTGTTGGCAATACGGACGCTTGGATGTCTCCAAGCCTATTGTTTCGATTCGCTTTGAGTTGATGTGTTCATTCACATGGTTTTTCTGACGTCCGTCTAGCTTCGACTAATATAATGAGAACAGTAAAATTGTACTTTCGCCATTTGGTTGGTAGCATGGAGTTATCTAGTTTCGACGCTTGGTTTAAATAGGTCACTCTTTGAGATAAGTCTGCCGACTTGCCACTACGTTAAGTTAAGGTGTTCATGCGTTAGTAGGTTCTGTTTCCCAAAAAGAAAAGGATTGACTTGTTAAGATTAAGGTTCTTATCTTAGAAACGGGGCCGAGGTGACTTAACTATTTGTGGTCAGGTATAATCCCTGCGGATCTGACTAAACCATTATGTCATTTTCCTGCGACACTTTTGCCTTATCAGGAACCACGCAATCATTCAATCAAACAAATTCACAACTTGAGAAGTGTTAAACTATGACTGTACCTAATCCGTAAGGTAAAAACGATGTCGTCAGTTTCTCTACACAATAAAGACATCCTGCTTAAAAAATTAGATGAATCGAACACCGAAAACAGTATTTAATCTACTTTGTAGCGGTCTATTTCGGTTTGTCCATCCATCGGGATCGGGAGCTATTCCGGGCGAGGCAGGTTTTCGGGGAATGTCAACAAACGAACGGGCTCACATTCAATGAACTCTGCATGCGACGCCGCCGGTGGCGGACCGGTTCCCTGGGTATTCATAAAAATTATGCTCCTGAGACGCTCAATGGACGAGCTCGAGCCGTTGCATCGGTCCGTGCAGTGTTTGCGCGTCCATTTTTAAAAAGGTCTTTTATATATGTGCTCGTATAGTCACGTACTTTTAATCCGAATATTTAATGGTCGGTTTCACAAAGTAATAGGTACAATGCTAGTTTTTTTGTTACTATTCTTCGTAACAGTTTAACTATCGCTGTGATAGTAAACGCAGGTATCATTATATTTGAACTAAATTAAATCGCGAGCAGGTGGTAGTTATTGTATTGCACAAGTTTGCGAAAAGTTGATTCGGTTCGCGTGGGTTGGCATTCTGACGTGCCAAACTGCTTGAGATTGACCTAACTGCTCTTTCCGATCATTGCACAACTAAATCATAATGTAAATTGATAACTGTAATGTAACAATACTAAACAGTTAGAATATGAAATATTCAAGAGAATGAACAGAAACCTACGAAGTTATTCTTATCAAAAAGTAGGTCAAGATAATAATAATTAGCAAATGTTAGGTAGCAGTTAGCATTATTTTTCAAACTTAATTATATTCAAGAAGTCTATCTAGTCTTGCCTTATTTCCCAATGTAGTAGGTACTATACAAGGGATAAAATGTTCAAGTAGGAATGAAAAACAATAGCTAAGGATTTAGTTTCGTATAATTTTCTTTTAACAAATGATCAATAGAAAACTGTATAATTAACAATGTAGTGTCTTAACAGATACTTCAAAATTATTAGCGATGTAGGTAATATTATACAAATACTTTGGAATGTTAATATAAACAATCTCATATGAATACAGTGGACTCCACTTAACTTCACTTACAAACACTTTTACATACAAAAGTGTGCAAAAAATTTTATTTTATTTTTGACTAAAAACTGATAAATTGATGTCAAAAAAATTATGTCAAATGAGTGAAATTAGAAACGGTTACAAGGGTCTAGGATAAAATTACACCAACTTATCAGCCCTAAGCCATCGGCCGTGTGTGTTCTCACAGCCTATTCACAAATTTGCTATTTTTTTGCGTCCCTTTCGCAGTCTTAACCGTCATGGAATAGAAATCTAGACAGAATTAAGTAGAGAGCTTAAATAAATACAGAAATATACAGTTTCCCCGACTACACATTTGACAGAGCCATCAATCGATCAGAGATACAATTTTATTGAACAAATATTACATACACTTATACCAATTTATTACAAAATCAATACAATTTATTTACGTATGGAAAATTGATTTCTTAACTACGTATTTGAGCTATGTCAAAGGGTAGAAGAAAAACAGAAACTGGCATGAAAGTAAGGGACGGTTGAAACTGCTCAAGGACTGTTTTATACACCATCCAATGTTATATTTCAATTTTTACATAATACAAGACATTAATGGAGATTCATAATGAGATTATAAATGGGAATATATTACGCGAGGCCATGCTTAGCAGGGTGAAATGAAATATGCAACCGTTAACCATAAGTTAATCTCGGATGCGCTGATCAATGATTAACTAAATAAAGCAGTCAATAAATAAACGATCATAAATATCTAATAAATACCTACACAGGCTATATTTACAGGAAGCCTACTCATCAACGGCGTTATCAGCCTTTAAACAATTATAATACAGCACTATCCCGGCGGGATAACAGGTATAAATTAAAAAATAAAGTAAAGCTGCCGGCTTAAGACTTGTATTACAAAATAATACTGACACCAGTAAAAGAATATACGCGCAAGATGGAATGTGCGGGCTGTGGGCCTGGACGGCTCACGAGCCCACCGCGCTACTCGCTGCCTCGCACAACCATCTAATTCATCACAATTCTAACCGCGTAGAATGGAATTATAATACGATTAACATTGATTTACAATTATCCAATAAAGTGGTATGGTGGAGCTGGGCCCTGCGAGCAGGGGTCGGCTGCACCATACATTGATTACTCAATAACATTTCTACATTAACAAACAATAACATGCAGTGTGTTGCGAGCCAAAGCCTGCGCCTTGGCCGCACACACCACCCTCATTACGCCCCAACACCAATCTCCATCTTGGCCTTTTTGTAACAGGAACTTTGTTTGATTAAAAACAAATTCTTATCTCAAAATAGGTAGAGAAAAGGTTGATATTAAAGGTATTGTGAGGGCAGCACGTCTGCACCTCGTGGTACACAACAGCTGGGAGCGGTCTGCGAAGCGAGTAGCATGAGGTACACGGTCGCCGTTCACATCCTATACACTGAACCGAATACGGGTTACGTTCCACAAAACCGACACTGGGGACAACTGAAAATTTACACATAATCAAATCCTGCGACTCCTCAACTGATCGGATCGGTATATACAAAAGAAATTCCTCAAAATAAATTATAAGCTTCGTAAAATAATTATCACATAAATTTTCTTATATCTTCCATTCGCTCCACATTACTTAACACATAATCTATCTATATGTACACGAGATACAATATGAACAACGCACTGTCAGATACAACACGGATAGTCTCGGAGGCACGGGCAGGGGCACGGGCACTAGTGTGGCGGCGCGGGCGGGCGGCAGAGCACCTGGCCGCGCGGCGCCGCGACGGCCACGAGCTGCACCTGGCCGCGCTCCTCCTGCGGCGCCGCCTTGCCGCGCCGGTGCAGACGCACCCACGCGCCGAAGCACACCAGGATGGCGAGGAACACGGCCACCGTCGCGCCGCCCGCGATCGACGCCGTCTCCATCATCAGCTGCCGGCTCGTCAGCACGTACGAGTCGTCCAGGTCCTTGAACTCGCACCGCTGCCCCACGAACCCGCTCCGGCACTCGCAGTTGTATATGGGGCTGTCCGAGATGACGACGGTGAAGCACACGCCGCCGTTCAGGCAGTAGTACTCCGCGTAGTCGGGCTCGCACTTGAACATGGGGAAGGTGACGTTGAGGCGCGGCTGGGGCTGGGGCTGCGGCGGCGGGCGCTGGGGCCGCGCGGGGCGCGCCGGCCGCTTCGAGATGGAGCTGGAGCACGCGTCGGCCAGCCCGGCCGCCCACCACACCACCGCCCACCACACTACCAACGACTGCATTGTCCGCACGATCCGGGGGGACGGCGCGAGCGGTACGTGCACGATTTTGACATTGGACGGTGACTTATACGAAATCCGAGAGGCGATGACATGACCGCTTTCGAATTTCGAACTGGAACCCTTCGCTCGCATCCGCGTCGGCGGTCCGCCCAGACATGTTTCCTGTGTTAACTTTTTTTTCACGTCGACGATCACTCGCTCATGACGGAGGCGCGGTTTCTACGAGATATCGCATCGATCCCTCCGCGGGCATGTCGAAAGTGAAACACTCGACTCGCTCGGAACACTTTGATGATCGTGGTTCACGATTATTCACGGAGCACATACACACAATGTCCCGTTCGAAACGATACACACAAAATGGTGCTGAGCGAATCGGACTCGCACTGCGCTCGGTGAGTTGTCTATGCGCGACTGACGGAGGGCGTCTACTGCATCCGCCATCTGCCGACGAGAACCAGCGGCGTGAAGTTGGCCGCGGGCTGCCGCGCGTGCCTGTGTGCGTGCGCTCCGTCTGTGCGTACGCGGGGAAAACACGCTCGTATGCGTCATGTGCGTGCCAGTGTTGGTAAACTTCTTTTTTTTTTCTTTTGTTAGATGGGATATGGGATTAGGGTATTGTACAGAGCTACCTTTTTCTGAATAGTTTACTTTTGTCTCAATCTCAACGAATCTCAAAAAATTATTTTCTATCACTTTTGTCAGAGTTAAAGCGAGCTCATAAGTAGGTAGCTGCAGAATGTTTATTTACACAATAATATCTTAAATTACATAAGTTATGTTTACTCGTAATAGGTAGGTACCTACATTTATATCAAGATTGATCGATCACCATTCATCCATCCAATCATACATAATGATTTTATTGCTTCTTTGTTGCAAACTATTAACATGGTGTTGCTTTATTAATTTAAACCCGACTTTACCAGTCTTGTGTTGATGTTTAATTTAGTTATACTTATTTTATGCAATATTTTCACTACGGAACCCTTTTTACATAAGCCAGACACTAAATTCCATTTTTGGGTTATTTGATCATTGTCATTGAGCTTGTTTAGCTGTGCGTGTATCCGAAAAAATAGGGGAAAAAAAATACAATTTGACAGCTGTCACAATGCTTGTACGTTCGAAAACCTGATTTTATTAAAATAAAATTGTAGTAAAAAATTCAACAGAATCATGTATCCTGAAACGTTCTTAAAACGCAACTTTTATTTTGTTTTATATAAGTTATTTGTTATTTGGAATAACTCCAATTTAAACCAGCTGTCAAAGCCAGCTGTTTAAGAATTTTTTTTGGGAATTTTTGGTATTTGAACGTGTTTTCTTACACATCCGTTTTTTTATCCCGGTTACTACATCAATAGCAATGATCGAAACGTCTAACGTAACCATTCCGTAAATAGCATTGTTTCTTTCTCACTCAGCTCAAGTGTTCCACTCCTATCCACAAAGCTTCTTATGTCAACTGTCAACTGACTTGACTGAACGCTCCGAATATTTTTTTCATTGAAAAAGTGTAAATATTTTTGAAAATTCATGTTAATTCATAGTTAAAATGTCGGAATCCTCTAAATCTAAGTCTACGGTAACTCTGAATCCATCACCAACTTTACAATGTAAAGATCTTCACGAATATCTGAAGAGTCGATCGGCGCACTTTCTTGAGACTTTATACAATTATCCTACAATCTGTCTAGCTGTTTATCGGTAAGCTTGACCAATTAAATACATTATCAGTCTAAAGCATCCATAAAATTACTAAATATCGATGTTTTTTGTAACATTTAGAGGTGATGTTCCCTGTCGGACGGAACCTCCCGGCCTGAGTCGCACCGACGGTAAAAGACCTGATGGCCTTACGTTGGTTCCATGGAAGAGAGGCCGTAGCCTGTTGTGGGATGCAACGTGCGTCAGCACATTCGCACCCTCTCACTTGAGCCACACCATACGCGCTGCCGGCTCAGCGGCCGAGAACGCAGCCAGGCTGAAGCACGACAGGTACTCTAACCTGGAACCAACGTACTACTTCATACCGGTCGCTGTCGAGACGGCTGGGCCGTGGGGTTCTGAGGCAAAAGAATTCATCAGGGATCTAGGGCGACACCTTAAAGAAAAAGGCTGCGACCCTCGTTCCGGCTCGTTTCTGGTACAAAGAATATCGTTGGCCATACAACGGGGCAACGCAGCCTCAATAATGGGCACGTTCCCGACGGGGGACACCTCCCAAGCCTAAATAGTTAGGTTAAGCATTTTATAAATTATTTTATTTACCATTGTTATGTAAATAGTTTTTTCCTTATATGTTTACTTTTTTAGGTACTTAATTAGATTATAATTGTATATTTTATTAAGATGGAGATTCAGAATGAGCATGGAATACAATTTAATAAACTCTAAAACACATGAGCTAGACATATTTTTTGACTCGTTAAATAGATTTAAGTGCACCATTAAGAATGTAAATTTGAATAATTGTATTGTATAAATAACATCACTACTAAAATTTTAAATTTATATGTTATTAAGTATTAGTGATTTCGTTAATTTAATTTTTCATTCAATTCAATTCTTCTTTTTGTGTCAGATTATGGACCCATAGTTGTTAATATCATTAATTCCTTTGTTAATTATAAATTTGTTGATTGCAAACTATAAATAGTTATAAATAATTTATGATATTACAAATTAAGTTATAAAATGCAAAAAACAATAAAATTACAATTAGATAAAAATTAAAATATTGTTAATGTAAAATTCCAATGTCGAAGTCTAGTTAAATATTTAAATATTACAATGTATATTATAATAATAATTTTTATGTGTGATTGATGTATTGTTGTGATTTAAACTGATGAATGTTGTGTACTTCTATTATAGGCATGTACATTAGATAAAATACCGCATGCTAATATTATAATCTTAATAATGTATTGTTGCTGTTGATGTACCTTAATAAATAAAATAAAATAAAATAAAGATGGTATTAATTTAGTGTGTTATGTTACCCCTTTTCTGTAAATAAAATAATAATACAACCCTTTAGAGGTTATGTTTTGTAATGTTATTTCACTGGTAATTTTACGTTTGTAGGGAACTGCCGGAGTTAGCGCGGCACTTCGTCATCCGGCTGTTGTTCGTGGAGCAGCCGGTGCCGCAGGCCGTCGTCGCGTCGTGGGTCTCACAGACTTATGCCAAGTTAGACACTTTACCTTACTATTATTGTTAAGAAGTGCTACATCTCACTTTAATGCCCTTTCTGTCATCGAAGACGAACTAGCTGTTGCCATCGAGCTCACTGAATACACAGATTATAGTTACTTTGTAATAGATCACATCACTTTCTTAGAAAATTCAAGCTTTAATGACTGACTGATGAATGATTTACTGATAGACAGTACGCACGAAAATTTATCTTATGGCGCTTGACACAGCATTGTTATTACTTCGTACAGCATACAAGTGAGTGGCAGAATTCATATAAGCACATCACTTATGATGCGCAAAAGGTACTTATCTCGGTTCCTACCTAAAATATAGGAGCACCGTAGAACCCTCAGTTGTAAACCATATTGGTTGCCTTGGTTTGTTTTTTTTTTTAGATCTACGATCCAGATTTATTGGACCTTCCATCTGTCACAACGGGCAGCTCAACTGCTGGTTGGCTGCCCTCTGTCAAACAGAGCTGTGAGCCTTATACTAGTTTCTTGGGTTTTGTCCTAGACGAAGAAAAAATATATATTTAACTGACATATCTTTAAGGGTAACTGATAAAAAAAACTACAAACCATGCTGAATCACTAAAATATATAGGCCAACAAATTTCAGAGGATGATCAGACCACCACCATACCATAGAGAAAGATTTATGGTCTGATCATCTCCTTAAAATAGTTTCAGGTAATTTTGATGGGACCTTATGATAAAAACACCATAGACCATAGAGTTATTAACAATAAAAAGGCATTATCACTTCCAACAAAAGCATGTTGGTTTCCTCGCTATGCTTTCCTTCTCCGACAAGCCATCCCTATTTTATATGAATAGTAATAATGTTGCAGAGAACAGAACAAAGCGTGTGAGGCGCTCTCAGAGCTGTCGGTATGGCAGGAGGCTCCAATCCCCGGCGGCTTGCCCGGCTGGATGCTCGCGCAGTCCTTTAAGAAGAATCTGAAGGTGGCGCTCCTGGGAGGGTAAGATAATAATAATAACGCTTTTTACGTTCTGTGTTTCAATATGATCATCATTCATCCGTTCTGGGTGAAATACTCCTCCGTAGATAGATGATACGACAATTTATTATTACAGTTGTAACTTGTAAACCATGGCATATGGATGTCATGGGAGCTCATAATACTTGAAATTAGCAGAGTCAAAAGCAAAAGTTAGCTTAAACACGAGGTGTACGATTTGAAATAAGATATGTAAACATAAAAGACTTCCTTTGTACTTTGGAATCACCAGCCTTTGAAAACCAGGATCATAATAGCTGATTTTTTTCGCGATTCCTGAGGTAGGCTCCATCCAGTGAAAGTTGTTCAGTTTGATGGTCTGAGTTCACCGTTTCAGTATTTGCTAGGCTGTCACTTACACCTTGTATACAATTTAGTTTTCTTCCCTACAAAAATCTCTTCAAAATATGCGAATTGTAATTCCCGCACTTATATTATCATAAAAACCCACCAGGGGCCGACCATGGAGTATGTCATCGTCCCTGGAACCGGACGGCAAAGCTCGCGACGTTTCGTTCCTGGACTCATACGCACTGGAGCGGTGGGAGTGCGTGCTGCACTACATGGTGGGCAGCGCTCAGACCGAAGGGATCAGTGCCGATGCCGTGAGGATACTGCTTCATGCCGGCCTTATGACCCGGTAGGTGCCTTCACAACCAGGTAGAGCCCTCATTATTAGCTCACCATCATCTTATTTAAGAGCTACGCTCTTGTCGGTGTGGTATTCGCCAATCCTGTCTCTTTTCCGCTAGTCTCTTGATTTCTTGATACAACACCACTTCAACCTTTTTTTCACTTGGGCTAGATAACTCTTTCTAGGTCTTCCTCTGCCTCTCTTCCCCTCTATCTTCCCGTCAATATATATCAAGTGTCCAATCATTTTTCCCCTCCGGTTTTCGATTAGGTATAGTTCTCTTGACTAGACAGGTGCCCTTGTAACCAGAAAGTGGCCTGCTCACCAGGTGCCTTTTAGACAAGGAACTTTTTAGGCAGGTGCCTTGACGACCAACTGATCATTCATTACTAGATAGGAACCTCCCTCACTACCAGAATGGTACCTATTTATATTGCAATAATCTTTAAAATTGTGTACGAGAGAGTCCAATTTGCTAACTATAAAACTAATCTCGATGTATACTTTTCAGTAACTAAGGTTTAACTGTCACTCGGAAGTTATCTAGTGCTTAGAGTACAAGGTGGCAACTACCCACTTTTTTCTAGGCACTGATCGAAACAAATAGAAATGTACCGTTATTATTGATAATTTAATTATCTTATGTACACGATTTACTTGAGAAGTGAATAAATTATTATCTTATTATCTTATCTTATCTTATCAATATTATTTACAGAGATGCTGAGGACGGTTCCGCAGTTATAACTCGCGCTGGTTTTCAGTTCCTTCTACTTAGTACTGCTAAACAGGTAATCCATCGTTTTAATTTTATTAACTACCGCTCTACTAGTATTCGATATAATAACAAAGTTTATCATGTGTTGAACAGGTGTGGTTGTTCCTACAACACTACCTACACACGGCTGAGAAGCGGAGCCTGAGCGCGGCGGAGTGCCTAGCGTTCCTATATCAACTCAGCTTCAGCACCCTTGGCAAGGTAACACATGAGGAGACCATGGAGCATATTCTTTGTGACTGTGATGTCTTGGCGGCAAAGCGCATGTGCCTCCTCGATTATGGATATCCAAAACCGGGAGATTTTTTATTTTTATGTTGTTTTATTCATTTTAGGAAAACTTACGGACTAATTACAGGATAGTAGGGTATCAACATTTTTTTAAAACAACATTGGCCTCGATTCGGAGTGTACCACGACTAAACTAAACTAAATGTATTCCTGTCACTTTCTAAAATAAGATTAAGAAAAGAGACAGAAAACCAACAGCTGACTTTAGTGCTGTCAAAGTGACGTTAAACGCCCAAAAACGACTTAAATAAGATGGCGTACATTATGATGGCATCTTATTTTGCGCATTTAACGTCACTTTGACAGCACTAAAGTCAGCTGTTGGTTTTCTGTCTCTTTTCTTAATCTTATTTTAGAAAGTGACAGGAATACATTTAGTTTAGTTAAGTCGTGTCACAGTCCGAATCGAAGCCATTGCCAACTAAAAGTTTCCACAGATAAATATCATTCGTTCTACATACTTTTGTGTGTGAAAATACAAATTTAGTATCAATAAAATAATAACAAGTTACATTACTAAAAGCTCAGAGTTTGCTAGTACTTCAAACCATCCACAAAAGAAAAGGAATTATATTAACAGATCTTAGGCTTCTTCCCCTCAATGGTATTGCCTCCTTCATTGACCATGTATTTGAAGGGTGAAGAAAGCAAAAAAAACATATATTGGGGTTAACACAAAAGATCCCACTGGGTCGAAGTGTTGCTGACTTGCCAGCCCCCACAACAAGATAAGTAAGGTAACACATTAGAACAAGAAACATTTTAATTAAGTATTTTTGAGTTTAGCTTCACGTGTGCATTGTAGTTATCACATCATCATCAACCTATACAGGGTGTACAATAAAATAGGACAGCTACTCAAAGGGGTGCTTCAGACCATCAAACTGAACAACTTTCTATATGGGACCAATATCGAAATCGCGAAAAAAAAATCCGCTCTCCCATACAAATCTGCAAACATAACTCGACTGAAATGTATGGGACAGTAGATTTTTTTATCGCGATTTCGATTTTGGTCCCATAGAGAAAGTTGTTCAGTTTGATGGTCTGAAGCACCCCTTTAAGTAGCTGTCCCATTTTATTGTACACCCTGTATACGTTGCAGGGCACAGGCCTACCCTCAGGTCAGGTAGACCAACACGCATGCCCAATGCGGATTGGTAGACTTCAAATACGAATCAGATTTTCTTTCGCGTATGCGGGTTTCCTCATGATGAGCTCATTGAGAGAGAAAAGAGAGAAAAGCTCATTGATACATGGCATTTCGTCCGTACGGATTCGAACCTGGTCCCTCACTTTAAGTGTTCTATCCTCCAATAAAATTGTAGGAAAAAAACGGCAAAAAACATTATAAATAATATAAATTATCATTATTAATATATGTACATGAACTATTTAATTTAAGTACTTTTGATTTACGGGACATTTCACGTGAAGCGGACAGGAAAAAAAAAATGAGGTTCTGAAAATCGACCACATTCGGCCCATTTGTACTTCTAGTAGGTATGAATGTGTACGCAAAATATTTTTTTTGTATAGTGTATATCTACCAAGTTATAGGTTTCAAAAGAATTGTCGTTGATTGGTACTACAATTTTTCGAAAGTAATTTTTCGAATATAACAAATGTACTATAAAATATTTTACATAGCGATACATATTAAAAATATACTGTTCTTTTTGACAGTAAAAAAAAATTAAAAAATTAAAAAAAAATTAATGGTCAAAACCGGAAGTAAACTTTTCAAACCAGAATTACAGTCACTTCGACCAATTTTATTTCTTTTTTTTTCTTTCAAAATATAGCTTAAATTATAATGAAAGTACACTAGAAAATTTAAAATGGGATCTCTATTAGTTTAGGAGATACGTTGAATAATATACACCCGCGTCGCAAGGGGCGTCATATGTAGCGCTTGCAAGGTTGAGCAGTTTGCGCGATATTGCAACTTTATTAATATTTTATATCGTTTTAGCGTATATTTAACCTCATTTAATGATATGAAATAAGTTTTATTAATATAATATAATATAAATATCACTACATAATACAAATATAAGTTAATAATATATATAAAGAAAAAACGTTTTTGGAGCAGTAGAAAAGTTTTATTATTTGCGAAACGTGACTAATAGCGCCATCTGTTAGTAACGTGTAGTACTTTTTTGTCTCAGATAGAGTCAAACGGTCAAACCTATCTACAAGAAAGAGATAGAAATATGACGCCTAGCGGTTTCGTAACTTAAACTTTAGTGTTGCTTTAACCGCTCAGCGACTTGTGCACGTTTTAATCTGTGACAGTTGTTATTATTAATGGCGCCGTACGGTGATCGATGTTTTAACCCATTTCACTTGGTAGAAGTAGAAGGATGATTGAATTTCTCTCTTAGCTGCTTTACAATTTCTTCGTTTTCTATGGATGTGTCGGTTTGGGTGGAAATATGTTTAAACTTATCTTCGGGAATAAACGGTTCATCTTCAATGTTTTGCGAAGGTTCACTAGATGTTTGACTGCATTGCACAATGTCTTCATTAGCTACTGGAGGAGATTCAGTCAAAAGTCGTTTCCTGCAGGAGGATCTTGTGAAAAACTCCACTTTTGAGCTAAACGTTTAGATATTTTCCTTAAATTTTTAAATTTTCGATGAAGTACCAAGTGAAATGGGTTAAAACATCGATCACCGTACGGCGCCATTAATAATAACAACTGTCACAGATTAAAACGTGCACAAGTCGCTGAGCGGTTAAAGCAACACTAAAGTTTAAGTTACGAAACCGCTAGGCGTCATATTTCTATCTCTTTCTTGTAGATAGGTTTGACCGTTTGACTCTATCTGAGACAAAAAAGTACTACACGTTACTAACAGATGGCGCTATTAGTCACGTTTCGCAAATAATATGACTTTTCTACTGCTCCAAAAACGTTTTTTCTTTATAATATATTATTAACTTATATTTGTATTATGTAGTTATATTTATATTATATTATATTAATAAAACTTATTTCATATCATTAAATGAGGTTAAATATACGCTAAAACGATATAAAATATTAATAAAGTTGCAATATCGCGCAAACTGCTCAACCTTGCAAGCGCTACATATGACGCCCCTTGCGACGCGGGTGTATATTATTCAACGTATCTCCTAAACTAATAGAGATCCCATTTTAAATTTTCTAGTGTACTTTCATTATCATTTAAGCTATATTTTGAAAGAAAAAAAAAGAAAAAAAAATTGGTCGAAGTGACTGTAATTCTGGTTTGAAAAGTTTACTTCCGGTTTTGGCCATTAATTTTTTTTTACTGTCAAAAAGAACAGTATATTTTTAATATGTATCGCTATGTAAAATATTTTATAGTAGATTTGTTATATTCGAAAAATTACTTTCGAAAAATTGTAGTACCAATCAACGACAATTCTTTTGAAACCTATAACTTGGTAGATATACACTATACAAAAAAAATATTTTGCGTACACATTCATACCTACTAGAAGTACAAATGGGCCGAATGTGGTCGATTTTCAGAACCTCATTTTTTTTTTCCTGTCCGCTTCACGTGAAATGTCCCTTACAGTAAATATTTTGTTTGGATGTTTCAGGACTACAGTACAGAAGGAATGAGCAACAACATGTTGGTGTTTCTACAACATCTGCGAGAATTCGGACTTGTTTATCAGAGAAAGGTTTGTAACTTTGCATGGCATGATAGGTCATAAAAGGACTATTAATCTGTAACCTGAAATAAAATATGTAATTGAACAGTTTATTTCAATGCAAATTTAATTACAGGGTGTAAAAGACACCCTGGCAAATACGAAACTGTGAATACAGACCATCAAACTTAACAACTTTCACTAAAAACAAAGTTCGTTCAAAAAGCTGCTTGTTCTTTTGGCCTCTTGAAATCGGTCAATAGTCAGGAGGAATTTTGTATAATTTTAATATACCTTTTGTATAATTTCTCAGCGTAAAGCAGGTCGTTTCTACCCGACGCGCCTCGCGCTGAACATAACGTGTGTGCGCGACGCGACGGTGGCCCCCATAGCGGCAGCGTCAAACCAGCAGGGCTACATCCTCGTCGAGACCAACTACAGGGTCTACGCGTACACGCAGACTAACCTGCAGGTGGCGCTGCTGGGACTGTTCACCGAGCTCATCTACAGGTTAGACTAGAACCCACCATCTCATGGCTCTTCCAAGCTCGCGGTTGTACAAGGCGAATCGCGGGAGATGCGCGCGCTACTTTATCATCATTGTTGACTGGGCTATTGAAAGCAAGGTTCTTCGACCATTGCTGGTCTATTATGTTCGCCCCAAGTTTTACCCATATTTTTACACGTACCTTCATACTTATGGTATTTTCTTTTCATTCTCGTATATGCACTATGCAGGTTTGCTCTCGATGTTTTCCTTCACCGCCGAGCTAGTGATAATGATAATAAACGTCATATGGGTGAAATGCAGAACGGATGTACATAGATACAATTTAAGTTGTCTCGTAAGTTTAAAATAAGATACCGTCTTTTCTCTTTCCTTGATTAAAATTATTTCCATTATTCTGAGCAGTGTATTTATTTCCCAATTAAGCCCATTTTTTATTTTTTTGATGCGCGCAATGAGGCACGAATTATTATATTTTTAAAATTTAATACTAATATAACTTTCATACAAATTTTATATGTCTCTCCACCACCTTGTCAATTTTGTATATTAGGAAATAATTTTTTCTTAGTTTAATTTAACTTTTTTTTGGTTAAAATGACCACTTAATATCTAAATTGTCAGATTGAAATAGGCTGGAATTAAAAGGAAACGATTTAGTCATAAGATTAGCGTATTAAAGGTTTGTCTCCATTTTTGTTAATTTCGTAACTCAGGGTTAGTAACGACATTTTGGGCACAATTACAACAACAATTCTACCATTCGATTGTATTTTTATAAAATGGCATCATTTTCTCAACTTACGTCAAAATATTGACATTAAGATGGCCGTATTTTGCTTCGCAGTTCGAGGTTGGTGTATGACACGCATTTTGTTAAATATCAATATCAGGGTTAATAACGCGATTTTCTTATTTCCGGTAAGTGTAATTTGTCAGTTATTTGCTGATTTTTCTTGCGTAAGAGATATAATTACCGCTGGGATATAAGTTATTGTCAAACCAATAGCGATTTTGGTAGCAAATATTTTTGAAGTTAGGATTTCTCAGTTTATTTTATCAGTTTCGTAACGTTTCGTTACTAAACGAAACTGAGCTCTCAGTTTCGTTACACTAAGGTCTCGTTCATATGAGTTTGTGACATAATACTGTTTTTTTTTTAACATTAGACATCAAGTAATATCCAAAATAGTAAATAATATGTATTAATTAATTTAATACTAGAAACTAAAAAATATATTTTAATGTTCTATGAAAATAATTTTATAAAATATAATGAGATTATTAAACATAACACAAACTAAATAGCGGCGTCTTCTCCTGGCTGGCAGCATCTTCTCCCTGGCTGGAGCGATGTCGTCTTTCTTGCTGGCGGCATGATTGTTTGCAGATAAGATTGATTTTTGACAAGGTTTTTGCAATTAGTACAAAAATATACAACGTGTTAATGAATTAGCGCAAAACCTCATACACCCCAACTGATTTATAACAAAATAATTAGATTGATTTTTTTTTTTTTTTTTTTTTTTTTTTTTTTTTTTTTTTTTTTTTTTTTTTTTTTTCGGGGGTAGGCGTAGAAACGTTAACAACGCAAAATTTTGCTCATGTGATATTTTATTTATAATAAATCAGATAAATTAATTATTGTAGTAAATCTATGATAATATAATAGATTAACACTATCTACCTGCCAGCAATTGTTCTCCAAGTCCTTACTTTTACTAATTCGGAAATAGAAGCACTGCAACGTTCCATCTGTACCACTGCACTAATGGAGTCCATCAAGGAATCAATGCAAGAGATGTCTTCGCTCTTCCATGCGCAGATGGCTCGTTTTCAGTCGGAGCTCGGCAAGTCTGCACCTAAAACACCTGCATCGTCTACTTCATTGGCCGCTGACTTTGAGGCATTCAAGGCCTTTGTTGTATCGGTATTGAATAGCCTTCAGAAGCAGATTGAGTTGCTTGCAGCGGAGAGCGACCGGATGGAGATGCGCAGCCGAAGGAAGATCCTACTGATCCACGGCGTGCCAGAGTCGAAGGAAGATGATCCGGCCCAGTGCGTCGTCAAGGTGGCTGTAGACCGTCTCAAGATGCCAGGAGTGACTGTAGGTGACATCAGCCGCTGTCATCGGTTAGGCCGAGCCACAAGTGGTAAGGCAAGGCCCATCTTAGTTAAGTTCAAGGTCTTGTCTGTCCGCGATGAGATCTGGCTCGCTAAGAAGAACCTGAAGGGCAGCGGCGTGACCATCTCAGAGTTCCTGACGAAGATGCGTCACAAGTTGTTTATGTCGGCGAGGGAGTGGTACGGCGTCTCCAACTGCTGGACGAGGGACGGCAACGTGTTCGTGGTGGGGCTCGACGGCTCGCGCCACCGGGTTGCCTCTCACGCCGAGCTCGAGAAGATCCCCCGTCCTGTCCCTGCCACCGAAGAGCCTAAGGTGGTGGTTGAACGCACTCAGAGGAAGCGGACTCCAGCAGTCAAAAAGTAATTTAGTTATTTTCCTTGTGCGTGGAACGTAGGTAGGTCATTTGTTTATTTTATTTTTCCAAATCATTAGGGTACTGTTTAATTTTTAATTCTGAATGTAGGTGACACTGTAATTTTGCACGACACATTACCCTCTTCTCCATTTATTGTTATTTTGATTATAATAAGATCCAATTTCTTTCGTCCGAATTGTTTTGTTTTCATCTATGACATTTGTGACAGACGTCAAACTCTCGCTCGACTCTGACATAGTGCGTTTATTTTCTTTGATTTTTGTTTGAGTGTTTGAGTTGGGAAAGAGACAGCAATATTTATTATTGGTTCGTTTCCGACGCTTTCTGTCCCGCTTTTACATAATCAATATTGCTGTTTTTGTGACGTCTTTGTTTTTCGTTCCGTTCCACGCACTTTATTTAATTTTTCATTATTTTCACAAAGTTGCCCACGCTTTTATTTTTGTTAACTATAGTATTTCCCCATTCTGCTGGCGGGTAGAAAATCAAAATTGTTTTTGATTTTAATAGTTTTAGTAGTAGGTTTTAACAGTATTTTTTATATCTATATATATATATTATTTATTTTAATTTATTTGTACTACAACAATGGACAATGACGATTGTAATAGTGAACATTTTCTATCTTTCTCTTCATCATCTGAAAACCTGACCAGTGATGATAGCTTTCATAGTACTTCTTCTCTTTCTGTCAATGACTATTTAAACTGTCAATTTTCAGATGTTTCCAAAAACTTTAATGTTGCTCATATCAACGCCCAGAGTATTCCAGCTCACTATCCAGATTTACTTGCGACTTTCGACATCAAAAACATTCACGCAGTCCTAGTTTCAGAATCTTTCCTTCATCCCTGTCTACCTTCTACCTCTTACTCCTTACCAGGTTTCCAGCTACTTCGAAACGATCGCACCAACACCTCTCATGGTGGCGTTGCGATCTATCTTCGGAGTCACATCCCTTTTTCTATCATCAGTAAGTCTCCTCAACCCCCTCCCCCCGGCACTGCTGAACATCTCTTTCTGGAAGTAACTCTCTCTCACACAAAAATTTTTCTAGGCGTCTTTTACAGCCCGTCTCTCACTATTGACTACTTCTCCAGTCTGGAAAAACTTCTCGAAGATTTCTCGTCCTCATACAGTCATTCTATCATCATGGGCGATTTTAACACCTGCCTCCTCAAAAATGACTCCCGGTCTCTCCGTTTAAAATCTCTTGCCAAATCCTGCAATCTACATATACTCCCTCTTACTGCAACTCATAATTTTCCAAACTGTATACCTTCTCTTCTTGACCTGATATTAGTTAGTTCCCTTAATCATGTTGCTAAACATGGCCAGCACAGTGCCGATGTCTTTTCCTACCATGATCTCATCTACCTATCCTACAAAATCCGTCCTCCTAAATCCAAACCCAAAGTCCTTTTACAGCGTAATTTTCGTGCAATGGACACAGACGTACTTCTTGAAGACGCTGTAAATATTGACTGGTCGGCTATCGATCGGGCGACTACAGTGGATGACAAAATTTCTCTCTTCAACTCACTACTTATCGAACTGTACGACAAACACGCACCCGTCCGCCCAGTTAAAGTCAAGCATCTCCCTGCTCCATGGCTGACCGACGATATCAAGTCGCTCATCGTGAAGAAAGGTCGTGTCAAGGCGAAATACAAGGCTGAACCCTCTGATGCAAATCGTGACAAGTACCATCTGATTAGAAACCGCTGCAATAGAGTGTGTAGAGATGCACAAAGACGCCACATTCATCGGTCCGTTGAAAATGCTGATCCAGGCAAGGTCTGGAAATTTCTGAAAACTCTGGGAATCGGCAAAACTCGAACAGACCCTGTTTCAAAAAAACTTGACATGAACTCTCTGAATAAACATTTTTCTTCTGCTTCAACGTTAGATGATCTCACTAAGGTTAACACCTTAAACCGACTCTCTTCAAGGCCGACTCCTAATTTTTCTCCTTTTTTCTTCTGTCAATTCACTGATTGTGATGTTAAGAGGAACATTGTCTCCATTGCCTCTAATGCCGTCGGAGGTGATAGCGTTAGCCGTAATATGATCATTCCTCTCCTAGATATCCTGTCCCCTGTAATTACCAAGATCCTCAACCATTCAATTTCCTCTTGCACCTTTCCCACGATCTGGAAAGATGCCGAAATTATTCCTTTGCCTAAAAAGAGCAATCCGGCTACTTTCTCCGACTACCGCCCAATTTCTATCCTTCCTTTCCTTTCCAAGGTCCTTGAACGCCTCGTTCATCGACAGCTAAGTACCTTTCTCTCAAAAAACAACCTCCTTAATCCCTTCCAATCCGGTTTCCGCCCTGGTCATAGTACGGCTACGGCTCTAGTTAAAATCTCCGACGACATTCGTTATGGCATGGAAAACAAGCTGCTTACTATTCTGACACTACTAGACTTCAGCAATGCGTTTAATACCGTAGACTTTGATATTCTGCTGGGGCTGTTGCACACTCTTAACATATCTCCAACAGTGATTGACTGGTTTCGTAGTTACCTGTACGGGCGCCGGCAGCGTATAAAGGTTGAAGACACCTTCTCTTCATGGTGTGATACCTCTGCTGGCGTGCCGCAGGGTGGCGTGCTATCACCTCTTCTGTTTGCTATCTTCATTAATTCTATTTCCGATCAACTTAACTCTTCCTACCACCTCTATGCAGACGATCTACAGATTTATACGCAGTCATGCTTGGATGACATCACTCGGGCCATCCAAACCACAAATGACGATTTAGGTCGAATCCAAGACTGGAGTAAATCCTATGGCCTCAAAGTGAATCCAAGTAAGACGCAAGTAATTATCATTGGTAGTCCGTGGTTTGTATCGAGGGTTCCCCTTGACCAGTTGCCTTCTATCGTTTTTGATGGTGAACGTATACCATATAGTACCACTGTCAAGAATCTAGGGATTTACTTTGACAGTACTTTTTCATGGATGCCGCAGGTCGCCGAGGTTAGCAGGAAGATGTTTGCTGCCTACGGTTCTTTAAAGCGTCTTCGCAACTTTCTTCCCATAAGCACTAAAATTGCGCTGGCACAATCCCTCCTGCTACCAATCCTTGACTACGCTGACTCCTGCTACCTTGACTTGACTGTGGAGCTACTTAATAAACTTGAGCGACTTCAAAACCTTTGCATAAGGTTTATATTTGGCCTGCGGAAGTACGACCATGTGTCGGAATTCCGCGCTCGACTTAAGTGGCTCCCGGTCAAACGTCGAAGGGATGCTCATATCCTTTCCCTTCTCTATTCCATTCTCTTTCTTCCTTTGACACCTCATTACCTTAAGGAACGTTTTGTTTTCTGTTCCACTATCACTGGCCGTCACCTGCGCTCCTCTGAAAATCTATCCCTCCTTATGCCCATCCACTCCACTAACTTCTACACCAATTCCTTTTCCGTGCAGGCTGTTCGGCTCTGGAACTTGTTGCCAGAGTCGATCAGACGTGCTCCCTCCTTGAGTGTTTTTAAGTCGAAAGTCAAAGATCATTTCCTTGACCTCTGATTTCTTTTCAACTTCATTTTTATTTCGTTTTTCTCCTCCTACTGTTGTTTCCGTGTTGTATGTAGTACTCACCTATATGTATGTATATAGTTGAAGAAATATGTATGTATGTATGTATATATTTTAGATTATTTTATTTTTAAGTATATTTATACTTTCATTGTCATTCTGGATTTCTTTCTTCTCTTGATCTACACCGCCTACCTATTTTTCGTTTTTGTAATTCCTCTACCCTAAGGTTGTCTGGAAGAAATCGCTTTTTAGCGATAAGACCGCCTTATTTGTACGTAATTGTAATTCTTTATCTTTGTTCAAATGTATATTCTGTTTTGGTGTGCAATAAAGTATAATTGAATTGAATTGAATTGAATTGAATTGAAACAATAATTTAATTATTTTGATAGTTAAAATTTAAAGTTATTCGCATTTTAAGTTTCGAGGCAAAAATGATTTGCTATCATTTCAGCACTAAAAGAAAGCGCTAACGTACTCATGTATACATTTTAATAATCTTGTTTTGGTAGTAAGTAGGGTGAGTGTGCCCGTGCGGTGGGTTGACATCGGGTTCAGAAAATTTTAAATTTTGCAAACAAATTATTTAACATTTTGAAAAAAATTACCTATGTAGAAACCATGATAATTCGATTCTGCTCTCGATTCTAAACAAACTACTTTCTAGTTTTGCGTTAATTCATTAACACGTTGTAGATGTAAGTTAATTAATAAAGTTGATTTATGCCATAAATATTTTATTTATTTTAATGCTTATGTGATCTCACCCTTACCTTATCAGTTTCGTAACAATTTATCAGTTTCATTACAATCTCAGTTTAATAACGATTTCGTTACGGTACATCTATTCTGCATTTCACCCATATAATCATTAAATTTTAAGCCTTTTTACTGAGGACTTGTTTGAAATAAATTATTTCATTTGATTTTGATTTGAGTGTTACTGTTTGGTCAGGTTCCCCAACATGGTGGTAGGAGTACTGACGCGGGAGTCAGTCCGCCAGGCGCTGCGCGGCGGCATCACGGCCGAGCAGATCATTCACTACCTCAACCAGCACTCACATCCACAGGTACTTATTGTTGTACTCATCACAGATGGTCAGGTTCACATGGTGGTTAGTACTGACGCGGGAGTCAGTCCGCCAGAAGAACGACTCGATAGAAGAAGATACAACATTACTAAAAAACAAGAATCTCACAATATCATTGTTGTTTTTCAATTTATTTCGGGTCATTATGGATTTGTTTGAAAGATTGTATAAAATGTTTCCCTGTATGTTTATAATAACCATGTTAATTTCGACAGATGTTACATACGGAAACGAGCGGCATAAAGTCTAACCTAGTGCTGCCCCCTACCGTAGTGGACCAGGTCAAGTTGTGGGAGAGTGAGCGGAATAGGTTCACCTACACCGAGGGAGTCGTGTATAATCAGTTCTTGTCACAGGTATAATTTTATTCTAATTGTTGTATTTATAAACGAACCTGCCGTAGTCGACCAGATCAAGTTGGTGGTAGAGTGAGCGCAACAAATTCACTTACACCGCAGTCTTGTATTTGTTCTTGCCACAGGTATAATTTATCTTCGGGTAAAGTCAAGTGAGAATCTCGAATGGTAGTGGGTCAGTGGAGGAACCTTTAGATAAAATGTATTGAAAAATTATATAAGTTGATGATGAGTTTCTCTACAGGCTGACTTCGTGGTGCTGCGCGACTACGCGAAGCAGCAGGGCGTGCTGACCTGGCAGAACGAGCGATCCCGCACCATGGTGGTCACGAGACACGGCCACGACGACGTCAAGAAGTTCTGGAAGAGGTACTCCAAGAGCTCCTAGTGTCCTGGTGGCTGCTGCGTCACTGTGTGCAGGCTGTGAACTGAGCACGTGGCAGAACAAGGCCACGACGACGTCAAGAAGTTCTGGAAGAGGTACTCCAAGAGCTCCTAGTGTCCTGGTGGCTGCTGCGTCACTGTGTGCAGGCTGTGAACTGAGCACGTGGCAGAACAAGGCCACGACGACGTCAAGAAGTTCTGGAAGAGGTACTCCAAGAGCTCCTAGTGTCCTGGTGGCTGCTGCGTCACTGTGTGCAGGCTGTGAACTGAGCACGTGGCAGAACAAGGCCACGACGACGTCAACAAGTTCTGGAAGAGGTACTCCAAGAGCACCTAGTGTCCTGGTGGCTGCTGCGTCACTGTGTGCAGGCTGTGAACTGAGCACGTGGCAGAACAAGGCCACGACGACGTCAAGAAGTTCTGGAAGAGGTACTCCAAGAGCTCCTAGTGTCCTGGTGGCTGCTGCGTCACTGTGTGCAGGCTGTGAACTGAGCACGTGGCAGAACAAGGCCACGACGACGTCAACAAGTTCTGGAAGAGGTACTCCAAGAGCACCTAGTGTCCTGGTGGCTGCTGCGTCACTGTGTGCAGGCTGTGAACTGAGCACGTGGCAGAACAAGGCCACGACGACGTCAAGAAGTTCTGGAAGAGGTACTCCAAGAGCTCCTAGTGTCCTGGTGGCTGCTGCGTCACTGTGTGCAGGCTGTGAACTGAGCACGTGGCAGAACAAGGCCACGACGACGTCAAGAAGTTCTGGAAGAGGTACTCCAAGAGCTCCTAGTGTCCTGGTGGCTGCTGCGTCACTGTGTGCAGGCTGTGAACTGAGCACGTGGCAGAACAAGGCCACGACGACGTCAACAAGTTCTGGAAGAGGTACTCCAAGAGCTCCTAGTGACTGCTGCGTCATTATGTACAGGGAGGTAGGGTAAACAGTTTAGGGAGTGATTGTACCCAAGTAATGCAACTGTCTACCCTAACACCCTGTATATTCCCAGGGGGCAGCCAGAGACACCACGATTTGTACCCCAGTCTTTTCTGTAAAGGAAAATATTGAGAGGAAACCCTATTGTACCCATTGTCCATGATTGTGTAAAAATAAAGCTAAAGATATTTTCTCTTTTTAACCGACTTCAAAAAAAGGAGTAGGTTCTCAGTTCGACCGTATATATATTTTTTTTTTTTATGTGTGTTCGCGGATAACTTCGTCGTTTATGAACCGATTTCGATGATTCTTTTTTTGTTGGAAAGGAGATATCCCAAGAGAGGTCCCATGATAAGGAAACCAGGATCTGATGATGGATCCCAGAGATATCGAGGGGAACCTTCGAAAATCGTAGTGCCGACTAGTGCGTTTGTTAATTTAAAGCACTACTATTAAATCGAACTAATGAATTTACCACTGAAAATTGTAAAATAAACAAAATTTTAACAAAAAAATTAAAACCGCCTTCAAAAAACTAAAAAGTTAAAAAATAATATTGCAGCCGATGACTTTTTCGTTCGCATCATAAGAACATTAATTTGTTTTATAGAAGTCGGTGTCAAGCCAAGCCAAAAAATGCAAGCCCTGTCGCGAATCGTACCGGCTTGACAGCGACTTCAATAAAACAAATTAATGTTCTTATGATGCGAACGAAAAAGTCATCGGCTGCAATATTATTTTTTAACTTTTTAGTTTTTTGAAGGCGGTTTTAATTTTTTTGTTAAAATTTTGTTTTTTTGTTTTAAGACTATTTTGATTATTACATTGTGTTAATTATTTAAGTTAACTATGTTTTCTCAAATGATAAATTGAGGAATTTAATTCATATGCGTACGGCGCTATGCGTCCATTTGTTAATTAAGACTGTAAATATACTTATTACCAAACTATTTTCTTTATTATTTTATTCGATTGGTCTACACTAGACTCCGTTCAGGAATTCGAGCGACAAAATGTAAACAAAGAAACGTCACTGTCAAAGTGACATTACGTGGTCAAAAACCTTTGGTGTATTTTTTAAGAATAAAATTATGGCGGCACGGCATATAATAAATTGCGTTGACATTAAAAACGTATTTGTCTATCTATAAATAATATCCGCGTTTTACCTACCAATAAAACGCTTATTAACTACTTACCTCATTCGAAGCCTAAAAGTGAGAATAGCAACCCTATTTTCCTATGCTGTGGCGGACGTGACGTCAGTTTCCGTCCATAAATCCCCTCCAGTTTAATACGCTTTCCTTCCACCAGGTGGCGTCGTTGGCATTTTAAGCAACGAATGGTTTTTGAATCATTGCGTTCGAACTTTTACCAGGCAGGAATTAAAAATAGGCTTCGAATGAGGCGGATATTAACTCACTGTACCGTCATTCGAAGCCTAAAAGTGAGAAGTGTTTGATATCGCCTGGTGGAATATGTGTGTAGGTATGTAACGCCAATGTGACACTGTGTTGTTAACTGTATGAGTATGTTCATAACACAGAAAATCGTAAGTATTAAGTTTCTAGAGGTGTGATGTATCTTGAATAAATTCATGTATTGGGAAAACAAAAGTAAATAAAGTATACCTACTTGAGGAAAAACGTATTTTATTTTGTCTCTAATTTCAGAGTAATTTTCAATTAACAAGTAGTATTTATTCAAATCGTAAGAACTTCCGAATAATTACTTAAATATAAATGAAACAATGCCAACAAAATGTTTAATCAGTAACATAAATAGACCTTAAGATATTGATAGCTTTTTGATTTTGGTCACAGAAAGAAATCCAAGAATGGATCCATCCATCTATTCAAGAAATGTACATGACGTATCCACGAAAAAGCAATTTTACAGTTTACAGGTTCCTAAACAAGTTGTTCTCATAATTTTTAGAAGAAGAAAATAAATTGAACTCTTTATGTTAAATATAAGTATAACAGCTATGATGGATTGTAGATATCTATGTACAATAATTATATTTCTATCATAAATGAAAACAAATTGTTTATTTGGTATATCATAGATATTATGTAATTGCTAGATTATTCGTATGACCATGAGGTACGACCAATACCTATTAATACCTATGCTATGGGTGAAAACATAGCTGACACCACGTTAGTTTGGACTGGGGTTGGTCGTATCTCGCGACAATAATGATTGATGAATGTATTCTGGGAGCGCCAGTTCCCTCGCGCTAGTATCTCGTCTACTGGGAGGTTGAGCACCCAGTGCTTGGATGCCACGGCCGGGCGTATGCTGCCTGCGCTGGCCTTTATACCAGCGTCCACAAGGACGCTCCGCACCCAGCCAGCTATCACAGAGCGGGAGGCGGCCTTCGCAGGACCGCACGCGGTTATAAACAGGTTATTTACCTTACATAGGGATCGTCGGGTCTGTGATAGGTCGATCACTCTTTTTATCCAGTATACTGAATCTATAGCTTGATGGTCTGTGTTAGATTTTAAACGCCAGCCAGATTGCCTTACGTCTGACTTATCAGTCTTAGACCCAAATTTAGGCCACATAATAATCTGGTCATCTGAAACAAGACAATGGTTTTCGTCAATTGCCAATAGTGTTAAGTCATGGGTCCTGCGGCCCGAGCATAATAGCAAAAGGGTAGCTGCCCTTTTTGAGCATTGATATAAGTTATTAGAATCAGGGTTATTGTTTATGAGCCATGATGTGAGCACGTCTGTGTCCCAAATAGGTGGCTTATGGGATTGTTTTGGTTTTTGGGCAGCTATAGACTTTAACACTTTCTGAACAAGGATATGGGAGCTCAGTCTTTCCGATGTCTCGGGATTACAAAGAGTGGATACCGCTGATTTGTATACTAGGATAGTACTGAAGGAAAGTTTGTTTATTAAGAACAAATCTGTCAAAAACCTGGCTAATTGAGATCCTGAGGGATCGGAAGACGAGACATTATTCTTAGTGCACCAATTTAACCACTTTAGCCATGCATTATTATATGTTTTAATAGTAGAATCGCGCCAACCTGATTTGAGCAGTTGTTTCTGTTCTGGTGTCCAGGCAGTCAAGTCGGGGGACCACCCCCACATCTCCATATTTCCAGCGTCATTTCTCGGACTTGTGACGGTGGCAGACCGGTCGATGTGTCCACTAGCACTCGATGAAGGCGCCGGATGGTGAAAGGAGGAGATAGGGCGCGATTCTTCACATCCGGTCTCCAAAATACCTTCTCCCACACTGGGACTACTAATAGGTACACTCCCCGTGCAGTGTTTAAATGTGCTAGGACTTTGGGTATTAGAAAAGGAGGTGGGAAGACCCATGCCAGTGAGAAGTCCCAATTGTGGCTGAATGCGTCGTGGTAATAGGCATTCTGATCTGTCCTGTCCAGGCTGACGTATCGAGGTACAACATGAGCCGAATTTGATGCCATCAGATCTATGAAGGGTATTCCCCATTTTTCGAAAACTACAGACGTTACTTCTGTGAGCAGGTGCCACTCGGGAGGAATTTGAAAACGTGACAGGCGATCTGCTTCGCAGTTTAGTTTTCCTGGCAGATAATGAGCAATCAAATGTATCCGATGTGTGTCCAGGAGTGCAAATATCATTTTTGTCACATGTATCAGAATGGGTGACTTGTTCCCGCCTTCTTTTTTGATGTAAGACACTACAGTCCTGTTGTCGCTTTGCAACATAACTGTTGATGTCGCTAGGAACAGAGACTGCCCTCTTAAAGCGTAGTACACAGCGAGCATCTCTTTCACATTCGAGTGCAGCCTGTTCTCGTGAGCTTGCCAGGCTCCTGACATCTCTACATCGTCCAGACAAGCACCCCAAGCAAAACCTGATGCGTCTGTCGTCATAAAGTGGCTCACGGGTGGAGCGTGTAACCGGGACTGATTCGCGCGATTTTTCAGCCACCATTTCAGTTCGAGCAGCACTGATTCGGGGACATTGAAGCGGTGACAAGAATCTAATTTCAACAGATTGTTTTGAAACTGTAGGAGATTGCGATGGTTCAGTCGACCTCGCGGTACTGGGAAACTTGCGAAGTTTATCAGTCCAACCAAGCTCTGCACTTCTTTTAAGTTTGCAGTTTTTCGTTTTAGAATGGGAACTATTTTGTCTTTGATAGATTGACATTTTCTTGGTGGCAGCCATTTTAGACCGGACCACGGGTTCCATCGAATCCCTAAGAATTCCAGGCATCTTTGAGGGGTCAATATCGACTTTTGGAAATTGATTTGCCATCCTAGTTCTTGTAGGAGATTGACAGTTTCCTGAATATGTTGAGAAAGTATTGTTTTGTCCTGATGGGCGATTAGATAGTCGTCCAGATACGTAACGAGTCTGATTCCTTTGCTCCTCAGGATTTGCGCAATCCAGTTTGTGAGCATTGCGAACACTTTGGGCGCCGTCGCTAAGCCAAAGGGAAGGCATGTCATTTCCAGAAGGCTGTTGTTGTAACTTAACCTTAGAAATCTTCTGTGGACCGGGGAGATCGGAACATGAAAGTACGCATTCGAAATATCGATTTTGGCAAGCCAATCTAGAGGCTGCAGGAAGTCCGGTATTTTTTGTATGTTTATTAGTCGAAACTTGGACACAATGACATAATCGTTTAGATTCCGGAGGTTGAAAATGGGCCGCATTGTACCATCGCTTTTCGGTGTCAAGAACATGGGGGATATAAAGCTTGGTGAGAGCTGCGCGCTCTCCAGAACTCCTGAGTTTATCATTTCTTTTATTGCTTTTGTCATTTGTTGAGAAACTGGAGTAATTAAACTGCGTTTTATATTTCTGGGGACAAAAAGTGGAGGCTTTTCCCCGAAGGGTATTTTGTAGCCCTTTATGATACTCAGAAGGGGTTTTGGAGTTCCCAGCGTCTCCCAAGCTTGAGCGAACCGCGCTAAGCGGCCCGCTACGCATACCGTGATCGAGTCAGAACTTTCGTTTTGCACGAAAATTTCTTTGATTATTATATTGCATGTTTCTGTATTGTCCTCTGCCATGCCCTTCGTTAAATTGATGCTTCTGACGTGAAGCTCTATTGTCAGGTCTATTTAGCCTGCTATTTTGGTTTTGCGGAAACCGATTTCCTTGTCCTTGAAAAGGTTGATTATATCCCTGCGGGGGATAGTACATAGGGACGGGCATCCCTTGCGGAGGGAAGTACGTAGGATAAGCACCTTGCGCAGGCGGCTGTGTGTATGTTTGCCGAACATGGTGGCTTTTGGACAGATCATAAGAGCCCTGCGCGGGCGGTTTAACATGCGACGGTCCAGCTTGCGCAGCCGCCGGCCAGTTTGTTTTTTGCGTTGTACTGCGAGTCGGCCAGAAAATTTTATTTACACCACCCGCTTTTTCGAGAGCGGAAGAAAATGATTCTTTATTAAAAAGAGACTCGCTAGTAGGCGGAATCTTGCGTAAATTAGAACGTACAAACTTGTCTTTGACTAATCGCAAAATACCATCGCGTCTTTGTTCTATTGTATCGGCCCTATGGCCACAGGACAGTTGAAGCAAATCAGCGGAGATTTTGTTATAATTACCCTCAATAAATACTTCGTTAACTTTGTCCTTCAATGTCGATGGTGATAAATCATCAGTCTCAGATGCCCACTTTAAAAGAGATTGAAGGCCACATTGCGTAGCATCCCTTAATTTAAGTAAACCTTGAGTGAACGCCGCATAACTTCTTTCAGTAACAATTAAATTAGGAAACCTATCGAAAGGTTTTACTTCATCATTACACTCAAGTTCTATAAACCCGGGGGTGGAACTATAACTTTTTTGTACGTCGGCGTACCTCACATTGTTCCACTCGGGTGTATTTAAATGTTGGATTGAATTTAATAAATCAACATGCTCTTTGCACGATTTTGAAACTGTGGGTTCTTTAAGCACTGTGTTTAAGGGCAACTCAAAATTTGGACTAGACTGCCCCAAGGGGGCGTCATCAATATCAGAAAATAATTCTCCGCTGGCATCGAGACTCACTACGTCCTCATTTCTTTGTTCGTAAGGAGGTGCCTGATATATAGGGTAATTCGGAAAACTATTAACGGACACGAATTGTTGAAAACATTCTTGAGCGAATTTGCGCAATTCGTTACTGGATTTTTTACGTTTCCCGCTTAGAACAACTTTATCAGGCACCTTTCGCTTCCTATTTTTTCCGGAGGACGTTCCCGGTCGCGGCTCCTTCGGAGGGGGATTTAAATTATTCTCCGATTCGGATGAAGAGCTTGACGAACTACAGCTCGCCGAATCACTCATAGTAAAAAACACGAACGGTAAAACCGTTTACAAAGAAAAATAACTTGCTTACCAGTGTGTTAGCACTTGCACTTTGATATTAGAACTATTATAAAAATTTTCAAAAGTTAAACTGACTTATTTTAAAAATGTTCTAACCAACGTTAGGGAAAAATTAAATGAACACTTTTGAGTTGGTTAGAATATGTCCGCACAGTTCGGAAAATAAACCGCCAATGATTCAAAAACCGTTCGTTGCTTAAAATGCCAACGACGCCACCTGGTGGAAGGAAAGCGTATTAAACTGGAGGGGATTTATGGACGGAAACTGACGTCACGTCCGCCACAGCATAGGAAAATAGGGTTGCTATTCTCACTTTTAGGCTTCGAATGACGGTACAGTGAGTTAATAAAAAGTATCGTGACAATTTGAATGAAATTTTTAAATTATGTTATGTAGCGTAGCATCTGCGCATAGCGTACGGACTGAGACGAAGGTATTAAACAATCAAGAGACGCGTTTACGTTATTGTATACAATAAAAAAATATTTTTCATTAAGAACTTTGTTAAAACAAACCAAAGGTCTAAAATATCTGATTGTTGCCAGACCACGAAATAAAATATTTACAGTCACGCTTTCTTTTAATATAAAATAAATTATAACTTGCGTTTTTTAAATTTATTTTCCATACAAAATTAACATATCATTTGTCATAATCCTTTGCGAGAATAAATAATTTACTGTTATTCATTCCGGAGATAAGTTTTCTTCCGTCTCGAGATGGTATTTTCTACACTGGTATCACCGTTGTTTACATTTTGTCGCTCGAATTCCTGAATGGAGATTAGTATCCCGGAGGTTGGTTCATCATAAATATGGACAGAATTTTTTGTTTACTTTTTAGAATAAATTTCCGTCGCCATGCATCTATCGCGGCATGGTGGTTGAACTAAGTTTTAATAGCCTTCGTAAAAGTTCCCATTGAAAAAAATATTTGATTATATTTTTATTAAAAATTAAGTTATCTAGTGGCCGTAGCGTGGCGCGATATTTTGCTATCGCGCATTAGCTCTCTGTCTACTTATATTCTATTTCGTTTGCGTGCGAACGAACGAAATAGAATATAATTCTCTATTTGCCTTATTGTACATAAATATTATAGATCTTGACTATTATAAAACTGTAAATTTGAAAAAAGAATTTAGTTTGCAAAGATTTTTTTTTAGTTTGTTTGTTTGTTTGGGTGTTTGTTTGTTCGAGTATCACGCAAAAACTACTGAACCGATTTTGATGAAACTTTTTTTGTTTGGTAGCGTAACATCTGACTTAAAATCTGGTATATAATTTATGCGGACGAAGTCGCGGGTAAAAGCTCGTAGTTTATAAAATAAGATACATGGCACTTCATGACACAAAAGGGCGTGTGACTCAGTTAACGGCAGTTGGCAGAACCCACGACCACTGTTATTATCGCGTGTCATGCTACGGACGCAGAACGTATCACCGATGCATGGAAGACCTTTGCTAAACAAATACAAAACAGGCAATCTAAAGACTAGCAATAAAAAACAATATTAAAAGATTTCTTTTTTATTTTATAAAATATTACAATATGCACTGCATGAAACATTTTTTATTTCTTTTTTATCACTCACAATCTCTTAAGGCTCCCACACATAACTGCGAATTCGCATCGCATCGCAAATATTTGCGAGCGCTCGATCGACTTTATTACGATGACTTATGTATGATTTTCGCTCGCTGATATTTGCGATGCGTTGCGAATTCGCAGTTATGTGTGGGAGCCCTTAGGGTCAGCACACATCTAGCGGAGAACTGTTAGAGCAGTTTTCATGAATCAATTGATAATGAACACAATGGTCATTGAAATAAAGTTGAAAATAGCGTGCAGGAGAGAGGAGATCTTTGTTCCTGTTTTGTCCTGTTCGCATATAGTAATTGATTTCATTATCAACATGAAAACTGCTCGAACAGTTCTCCGCTAGGTCTGCGCTTACGCTTAGGGTCAATTCCCGCTGAAAGCAGCGGCCGGCAGCGTGCGGTATTTTACCTCGCATATTTCACTTTATCTTCAGAAAAGATAAAATGTCAGTTGAGGTGACAGCACGGATAGCCACGCCGCTGCGGCGGTTGCACTGTCATTCTAGGTCGATCGGAATTTTATCTTATCTCACTGCAGATAAAGCTCAATATGGTAGGTAAACGCGCTGCCGGCCGCTGCTCTTTCAGTAGGAATTGACCCTTATGGTAGAGTTGAACATAAACCCATAACTAACGATTCTTTTTTTGGTCACAAAGACGCCGCATATTATGAAAGCGGTCACCCATTTAATGCACTACATATAAGTGGCAAATGATCTTATTGGTTCGATCAGCCAAGACGTCGTTTTCAAGGACTGCCTGCCGTACGAAACCAAATAGTCCGAGATCCGACCGTAAAATTATGCACCTATTTCATAGGCGAACGAAATGTGTTTCTAGTGTATGTTTGCACAGGGGTTAATTCAACGCCACCAGGAAGCCTAGAAAAATCTTGCCGCAAGCACCTTTTCCATTCTGATTTTTCCTATAACTTTTTCCACCTGTCTGTTAGGGAAGTAAATGAGGTGCCATCGGAAGGAGACTGATCTAAAGTACTAGAAAAACTAGTGTTCCTACTGGCAACCCATTTACTTCCCTAACAGACAGGTGGAAAAAGTTTTTTCTAGGCTTCCTGGTGGCGTTGAATTAACCCCTGTGTATACACTAGAAAAATATTTCGTTCGCCTATGAAATAGGTGCATAATTTTACGGTCGGATCTCGGTCTAAAAAGCGTCAAAAGATGGCGGGATACGTGATTTTAAACAATTTGTATGGGGAGTTACGTTGCAAGTCTTATTGGGTGGACGCGTGTCTGCTCCCAGGCTTGCGACGAAGCTCGAGTGTACTTTTACTATTTATAGATATTGACAAAATCTTCAACACTAAGATTAAGCTACTACTAAATAGAACATTAATTTGAAGAATATAATTGAACAGACATTTATGCAGTAATAGTGCATAAGTTCGGCGATCACGCCCGGGCAATGCGGCTTCTTTGTGACTTAATAGTCTGTACCGAAGACAGTCTTATAAAATAGTAACCTAGTTACCTAACACTGGATAATACACGTTAAAACAACATAGCTAAGAGTTAAATTCAGTCGCAGATAGGTCATGAGGAGGGGGCGGGCGGCGGCTTTATAGGCGCCAGCGCGGAGTACAGCTTGGTTATAGACGAGTGTACCACGCGCTCCAGCGAATCGTCCTCGGGGCATTTCACCTCCTGCCGATGAAAAAAACAACGACTTTAAATATCATAGAAATTAAAAGGGCTAAACTGAACTTAAACAGAAAAGGAAATATTCACAATGATGAAAAACGGTAAATTGATGAATGATGACAAAGTAAAAATGTAATATAAATAAGTCAATTTTGTTTGGTGCGCGGGGTTTTCCGATAGAAAAATTCTTATAGTAACAGAATCTATACCACGTTTATTATGATGACCAAACAACGATAGACAATGACTTAAAATCTGATATATAATTTGTGCGGACCTTCGCGGGTAACAGCTCGTTGTAAATATATTTTTCTCAAACATGCTTGGAAATGTGAGCATTATTTTGACAACCTTCTTCGAGATAAATCGAAATTGCAGTACTGGCCAACTACATGCGCGCAGCGGCCGGCAATGTTTGTATGAAAATCCATATCTGTCGTGTTTTGCGGCCAAATAAATTACATAGTAAACTCATATCTGTCGTGTAATTTAAAAATGGAACGATCTTTTTCTCCTAAACATGGCGACCAAGGAGGTAAGTCATCAAAGGTTTTATTTAAATTTCGAACTGACTTGAAAATAGAAAGCTGTTTATTGAAAAAAAAAGAATTGTTGTTCGTTGTTCGTCATTGATTTTGAAAAGCGTTTTAATTTCCGCGAATTATTTGAGAAAATTTAGTGTTTTAATTTCCGCGCATTGTTTGAGAAAAGTACTATACAAGCCTTGGCCACAACCAGGCATTGATGGACTTACGTATGTGTGCCTCGGCTTCGCCTCGGCCCACATTTACACGTTCGTCCATCAATGCCTCTGTTGCTGGCCGCTGCAGTAATGTACTATAGCAGGCTCTCTAAAGATTAGATGAGGTCGGTAAGGTTACTCACCATATTAAGCAAGTCAATGTCAGCCCGCTTCCCGTCCACAGTGACGTGTAGTTTGTCTCCCTTGAACATCTTCGGCACAGAGTCCTCGCCGAACATTTCTTGTAGCATCTCTATCACGCACTCCTGCAAGTATATAAAGGATTACGTATGAGATTAGATCCAAAAACTGGTATAAAAATTAATATCACCAATCGGCGAAAAGCGGCGATGTTTTTACCAAATTGTCGCTCATTCTCGTACGTGAACGTTCGCGTATTGCCGCATGCTGTGCGTGTAGGGGTGTACCGGTCACCGCGAGTTTGTGTGAAGCTGTTTTTCCGGTAGGATATTCTATTTGGTTGTATTGTAAAGTCGCCATCAGATATATCATAGCCAACAAGGTGGTCAAATATTAGGGTTCTGAGGTGCTCAGTATTGTATCGTACTAGTTACAGTCACAGTTACCTTGAAGTGCATGCGGTCTAGTTTGGGCGCGAGGGGGAGGTGTCTGGGCGCGGGCAGGCTGGAGGCGCTCAGTATTGTATCGTACTAGTTACAGTCACAGTTACCTTGAAGTGCATGCGGTCTAGTTTGGGCGCGAGGGGGAGGTGTCTGGGCGCGGGCAGGCTGGAGGCGCTCAGTATTGTATCGTACTAGTTACAGTCACAGTTACCTTGAAGTGCATGCGGTCTAGTTTGGGCGCGAGGGGGAGGTGTCTGGGCGCGGGCAGGCTGGAGGCGCTCAGTATTGTATCGTACTAGTTACAGTCACAGTTACCTTGAAGTGCATGCGGTCTAGTTTGGGCGCGAGGGGGAGGTGTCTGGGCGCGGGCAGGCTGGAGGCGCTCAGTATTGTATCGTACTAGTTACAGTCACAGTTACCTTGAAGTGCATGCGGTCTAGTTTGGGCGCGAGGGGGAGGTGTCTGGGCGCGGGCAGGCTGGAGGCGCTCAGTATTGTATCGTACTAGTTACAGTCACAGTTACCTTGAAGTGCATGCGGTCTAGTTTGGGCGCGAGGGGGAGGTGTCTGGGCGCGGGCAGGCTGGAGGCGCTCAGTATTGTAGTGTACTAGTTACAGTCACAGTTACCTTGAAGTGCATGCGGTCTAGTTTGGGCGCGAGGGGGAGGTGTCTGGGCGCGGGCAGGCTGGAGGCGCTCAGTATTGTATCGTACTAGTTACAGTCACAGTTACCTTGAAGTGCATGCGGTCTAGTTTGGGCGCGAGGGGGAGGTGTCTGGGCGCGGGCAGGCTGGAGGCGCTCAGTATTGTAGTGTACTAGTTACAGTCACAGTTACCTTGAAGTGCATGCGGTCTAGTTTGGGCGCGAGGGGGAGGTGTCTGGGCGCGGGCAGGCTGGAGGCGCTCAGTATTGTATCGTACTAGTTACAGTCACAGTTACCTTGAAGTGCATGCGGTCTAGTTTGGGCGCGAGGGGGAGGTGTCTGGGCGCGGGCAGGCTGGAGGCGCTCAGTATTGTATCGTACTAGTTACAGTCACAGTTACCTTGAAGTGCATGCGGTCTAGTTTGGGCGCGAGGGGGAGGTGTCTGGGCGCGGGCAGGCTGGAGGCGCTCAGTATTGTAGTGTACTAGTTACAGTCACAGTTACCTTGAAGTGCATGCGGTCTAGTTTGGGCGCGAGGGGGAGGTGTCTGGGCGCGGGCAGGCTGGAGGCGCTCAGTATGCCGGCTACGAGTGCATCCGCGTACATATCCGATACTGGCTGCGCCTGCCACTGCAACACAACAAATACTTATTAGCTGCCCCTGCCTGTGTCCAATGGTAACAAGGAACAAAACGGAGCAGTACAAAAACCAGCCTGCGGAACATGACAGAGGGGACATTTCACGTGAAGCGGACAGGGAAAAAAAAGTGAGGTTCTGAAAATCGACCACATTCGGCCCATTTGTACTTCTAGTAGGTATGAATGTGTACGCAAAATATTTTTTTTGTATAGTGTATATTTACCAAGTTATAGGTTTCAAAAGGAGAAAAACTTATTTATCACTCTCTATTTGCAACGTAATGTTTAACTGGCATCTGTCGAAATTGTTTACTTAAGCAACTATAATTGAAATTATTTACCTAACTATAATTGTAATTTCTTAAGTCTAATCTAAATTTATATAAAGTCACAATACCGATGTTGTTTTTAACTATGATGCTATGTTTAAGTTGGCAACATTTTCACTTTCCAAAATTGTTTAGCTATAACTAACTGTAAATTCGTAACTCAAATTTATGTTATGCCAAACACCGAAGTATTTTTTCATAGAAATTGTATAAAATAGTTTTTGGGACCTCCGAGTCTGGTATCTGTTTACTAGTTTTAGATATATTGTTTTTTTATTAAGACTGTTTGTGTCCAAAAATGAAAAATAAAAATAAAATAATAAAATAAAAGAATTGTCGTTGATTGGTACAGTCACCATCAGATAGATCGTAGCGGACGAGGTACTCAAATATTTCTGAGCAGCATTACGTTTCAATAAATTCGTTACACTAGATAAGGTTAATAACATCAGAACATGCAATTAGTCATAAATATAGGAGCCGCGACGTTTCAATAATTTCTAAACACACAACGAGGTAAAAATATCTGAAAGCACGGATCGTCAAAGGTATCTACGCAGTCAGGGTGTTCATAAAGATCTGAACATTTACGGAAAATATACCTTATGCCGCCACCATACAGTTTATATTCGTTAAAATATTCACGTTTTTGTCAAAACGATTTGACAACTATTGGGAAGAAAGAGTAGGATTTCAGATATACACACATTTATTTATATATCAGATCAATGTATACATACACGATATTATATTAGTTTTCAAGGAACACAACTCGAAAACTGAGTGACTAATGTCAACCTGCTAGATTGAAGACTATAGGTATTAATTTAATCATTATGAGTAGGTAAGGTGAATAAAAAATGTAATGGAACAGAAAATACTCTTTATTTAAGACTCAAACGCAAACACACTTCATTTACTTATATAATTAAAAAACCTTAAACACCTACTTCACTACGCGTAGTACGCGTTAACTAGTAAAAAATTCAAATTTTCTTCAGTCGGTAAAAACTTTAGTACTTTGTGTAACCTCCTTCCGCATTTAATACATCCTGCAACCGTCTCCGCATTGAACCAACCAGGTTTTCACATACGTTTCGCCCTCGAAAAGACTCCCAAACGTTGATGGCGTGGCATCTTAATGCATCTTTTGTGCGACATTGGTTTCCGTCCCACTCTTGTACCATTTTACCCCATAAATTTTCTATGGGGTTGAGATCGGGGCTTTTAGCAGGCATTTTTATACGAGTCAGCACATCTCTGTGGTCATGAATCCACGTTTGTACCAAGCGGGCATTATGCACCGAGCTGTTGTCTTGCATGAAAGTGATGTGCTCATTTTGATAAAATACGTTGGCAGTTGGCAGAAAGGTCTCTTCAATTATTTCTTTGTAATCCATCGCATTCATACGACCTGTAATTTCAACCAGCTCCCCCGGACCATTCTTGCACATCCAGCCCCAAAACCCAATCGTAATGCGCCCACTCCTGCGATAAGGCATCACATTAGGCTCCAGATATCGTGTATTGTCTGGTCTCCACAAACTCATTCTTCCATTATCAGATGAACAAAACACCTTTTCGTCCATAAAAATCACTTTATCAAAATTGTGATTTAAATAAGTTGCTGCAAATTGCAACCGGTCAGTTTTATGTCTGTCAGTTAGTGCCGGCTTCCTTGCTGGCACTCTATTTTGTAATCCTCCCTCTTTTAGACGCCTTCGTACGGTACTGCTCGATACTTGAAATAAATTAGCAAACTGCGTCGTATTTATGAATCGTTCATCGCGAGCTTTATTTATGATAGCCATGTCCTGACGCCTTGTCGTAGAACGCGGACGTCCAAATGAAACGTGGTTAGTCAAGGCACCTTCTTGCTGCCATCTCTCCAGCCATCGATACACAGTGTTTCTCTGAAATAAATTTATGTGTCCTTAATTTATTATGATCGAAAATAAGCTTTGCATTTAAATTCTGTTTGTTCAACTTTCAATATAATAAAAAATACTTACTGCTACCCCAACTTCATTAGCTACATCTGTTATAGGCAGACCATCATTTCGTAATTGTAGTATCGTCCTTTTTATTTCTGTATCTATGCGATAGGGAATCATGGTGGTAGGTAATCTGAATTGATCTGAATGAGTACGAGAATAATATAAACTATTACTAGACTATTACCTATTCTGTGAATATAATTCCTACAAATATTATAATTGCAAGAAGTTGTCAACGTCAACAATACAGAAATTAAAAAAGATGAAAATATATTAAGTTGAAATTTCGAACTCGTCAAAAGAGTTCGCACGCGAAAGATAATTACCAAGTAGATTTTAGTATTTAAAGAAGACATAAAAAAAACTACAACATGAAGCAAAACTATCCTTACTAATAATATACAGGGTGTTACAGAAGTAAAAATAAAAATTTAAATCTTTTAAGATTTTATTTCTTTGAAGAAGTTAAGACCATCAAACTAAACAGCTTTCACTATAGTACCAACATCGAAATCGCGAGGAAAAATCTACTATCCCATACATTTAGCTCGAGCTCGAGTAGATTTGTAGTTTAGTACGAAACAACCGATTTTTTTTCGCGATTTCGATATTGCTCCCGTAGTGAAAGTTGTTCAGTTTGATGGTATAAACCACCCCCTTAAATGTTTATTTGTATTTTTGTAAGTCCTTGTATACAGAGTGTAACAAAACACCCTAGTAATACTTATGGGGGTGCTTCAGACCATCAAACTGAACAACTTTCACTATGGAGTCAACTTCGAAATCGCAAAAAAAAACAGCTGTTCCATACAAAACTGCTGTACCGACCTGACTAAAATGTATGGGACAGCAGATTTTTTTTCGCGATTTCGAAGTTGCCTCCATAGTGAAAGATGTTCAGTTTGAAGCACCCCCTTGAGTATTACTAGGGTGTTTTGTTACACCCTGTATAATAATAATATTATAAATGCGAATATAGCCATTATGATACTTTTTAGTGTTCCATACCAAAATTTGTAAAACGGAACAATTCATCAGCTCGGTGTCTGCCCGTCCGTCCGTCCGTCTGTCACAGGCATTTTTCATAGAGACCATAAGACAGGAAGTTGAAACTCTGTACAGATATAGCAATTGTTGGTCCAATATCATAAATGAATTAAAAAAAAAACTAAATTTTTATATTCGAGGGCAATTTGGGGAGGTAAAAAAAGAAAAATTTTCTACCCTATGGTGTGGGGTATCAATTGAAAGCTTATGAAAATACGAGTATAAAAATATATTTTATTTTTTTTTTAACTTTGTTTAACAAAAATTTTCAATTAAATCCGAGAAATTGCGGTCCCCACCTCTATTTCAAACAATATAGCCGTATAAGATCTGGAAAAAATTATGAACATCAGAAATAACGTGTAGATGGCGGGAAAAATATCAGGGTGGCACTAACTGAGACCCGGTTGGTGTAATGGTTACCACGCCGGACTGCCAAACCAGGGTCCTGGGTTCGAATCCCATGTTATACAACGTGTTAATGAATTAACGCAAAACTAGAAAGTAGTTCGTTTAGAATCGAGAGCAGAATCTAATTATCATGGTTACAACATAGGTAATTTTTTTCAAAATTTTTAACGATTTGTTTGTAAAATTTTAAATTTACTGAACCCGATGTCAACCCACCGCATGGGCACACTCACCCTACTTACTACCAAAACAAGATTATTAAAATGTATCCATGAGTACGTTAGCGCTTTCATTCATTGCTGAAATGATAACAAATCATTTATGCCTCAAAACTTAAAATGCGAATAACTTTAAATTTTAATGATCAAAATAATGAAATTATTGTTTCAATCTAATTACATACATATATACATACATATTTTCACGCCTGTCTCCCACTGGGGTAGGCAGAGACAACGGAACGCCACCTGCTACGATCCTGACATACCTCTCTAGCTTCCTCCACATTCATAAGACCTTTCATGCATGCTCGTCGGTTAATTATTTTGTTATAAATCAGTTGGGGTGTATGAGGTTTTGCGCTAATTTATTAACACGTTGTATGTTCGTGCCGTTGTTGTATGGTTACCATATTAAAAAGCCTACAGTGCTTAACTTGGGATCATTGCAATGTATGTGCCTGTGAGCGTTATTTATTTATTTAACTTGGATAGTTTTTTTTCATTACCCAAAACTATCACCAGTTTAAAATGATTTTCAGTTACTATGTGACTAAGTAAGTGTCAATTTATAGTGGTTGTCATCAAAGACGCATGTTAAACAACTGGTAGTACGGAACACTAATTGCCCGAGTCCCGACTCGTACTTGGCCGGTTTTTTTATCTCGCTAATGAGCTGACTGTAATGTTGTTCTATGTTACTAGCGGCGGAGCCGCGTCCATAAACCTTTCATAAAGAATCAAGTTTCAAAATAAAAGCATATTAAAAGTTATACACACGAGTAGATTTGAATTCCAAACAATACAAACGTCATGTCAAAATGAAAGATTGACACTATTTATAGTACCTATGCTTGCATAATATAGTGTAGTTTAAACTGTGTGATACAGACTGAAGGTATATTTTCCATAAATGTTCAGATCTTTATGAACACCCTGACTGCGTAGATACCTTTGACGATCCGTGCTTTCAGATATTTTTACCTCGTTGTGTGTTTAGAAATTATTGAAACGTCGCTGCTCCTATATTTATGACTAATTGCATGTTCTGATGTTATTAACCTTATCTAGTGTAACGAATTTATTGAAACGTAATGCTGTTCAGAAATATTTGAGTACCTCGCCCGCTACGATATATCTGATGGTGACTGTACTACAATTTTTCGAAAGTAATTTTTCGAATATAACAAATCTACTATAAAATATTTTACATAGCGATACATATTAAAAATATACTGTTCTTTTTGAAAGTAAAAAAAAAATTAAAAAATTAAAAAAAATTTAATGGCCAAAACCGGAAGTAAACTGTTCAAACCAGAATTACAGTCACTTCGACCAATTTTTTTTTATTTTTTTTTCTTTCAAAATATAGCTTAAATGATAATGAAAGTACACTAGCAAATTTAAAATGGGATCTCTATTAGTTTAGGAGATACGTTTAATAATATACACCCACGTCGCAAGGGGCGTCATATGTAGCGCTTGCAAGGTTGAGCAGTTTGCGCGATATTGCAACTTTATTAATATTTTATATCGTTTTAGCGTATATTTAACCTCATTTAATGATATGAAATAAGTTTTATTAATATAATATAATATAAATATAACTACATAATACAAATATAAGTTAATAATATATTATAAAGAAAAAACGTTTTTGGAGCAGTAGAAAAGTTTTATTATTTGCGAAACGTGACTAATAGCGCCATCTGTTAGTAACGTGTAGTACTTTTTTGTCTCAGATAGAGTCAAACGGTCAAACCTATCTACAAGAAAGAGATAGAAATATGACGCCTAGCGTTTTCGTAACTTAAACTTTAGTGTTGCTTTAACCGCTCAGCGACTTGTGACACGTTTTAATCTGTGACAGTTGTTGTTGTTGTTATTGTTTGTTGATGGCGCTATTAGTCACGTTTCGCAAATAATAAAACTTTTCTACTGCTCCAAAAACGTTTTTTCTTTATAATATATTATTAACTTATATTTGTATTATGTAGTTATATTTATATTATATTATATTAATAAAACTTATTTCATATCATTAAATGAGGTTAAATATACGCTAAAACGATATAAAATATTAATAAAGTTGCAATATCGCGCAAACTGCTCAACCTTGCAAGCGCTACATATGACGCCCCTTGCGACGCGGGTGTATATTATTAAACGTATCTCCTAAACTAATAGAGATCCCATTTTAAATTTGCTAGTGTACTTTCATTATCATTTAAGCTGTGGGGTACTACTACAGATGGTCAGCACCCACAAGTTATAGCAAAGATGTCAACAGATGGCGATACCGTCGCTCGCGGAAACATGCTACATACAAAGACAACGTTCATCGTAAATACGTAACTCGTAACCTACTACACATAAGGTTCACAATCGAATGCGAGACATAAATCGCGCAAGAGAAATAATCACAGAGATTAGATACTAAGAACTGTTGGACCACGGCCGGTCCCCAGGCATCACACCTAGCCTGGCGGAAGTACTTCCCTTTTCAATGGAGGAACATTCCCAAGTAGCACCTCCATAAAGCTATATTTTGAAAGAAAAAAAAATTAAAAAAAATTGGTCGAAGTGACTGTAATTCTGGTTTGAAAAGTTTACTTCCGGTTTTGGCCATTAATTTTTTTTTTATTTTTTTATTTTTTTTTACTTTCAAAAAGAACAGTATATTTTTAATATGTATCGCTATGTAAAATATTTTATAGTAGATTTGTTATATTCGAAAAATTACTTTCGAAAAATTGTAGTACCAATCAACGACAATTCTTTTGAAACCTATAACTTGGTAAATATACACTATACAAAAAAAATATTTTGCGTACACATTCATACCTACTAGAAGTACAAATGGGCCGAATGTGGTCGACTTTCAGAACCTCACTTTTTTTCCCTGTCCGCTTCACGTGAAATGTCCCAGAGGTGAGAGCGACACAGGTCACTTCTAAACGTCACATTGGCGATTATCTCCATATCAAATCAAATCAAATCAAATGTTTATTGCATTGCCACATTGTATGTACATAGGTTATGGATATGGTACGTGAGATCTTAATAATTTTACAATGTAGCACCCCGTCAGGGCATAACAATATGGAGAGGACTTAAATTAGGTATTACATGCGATAAATCTATATAGTATCGTATTATCATAAAATTACATCTATGACAAAGACAAACGAATTTATAATCAAAGAATAAAATAATATAATCCATAATCATAAAATAATATAATCAATAATCAATAAAATAAATAAATCCATAGTATCTCACTAAAATTTGACGTTTAGAAGTGACCTGTATCGCTCTCACTTGTCATGTCACTCACAACACTACACAATGATGTTCAGCGAGCGAGTGGGGATTAACTGTAAGCGGAACCCGCAAATTTAATAAATGAAGATGATACTGTGGTTATCTAATTACTCGTCACTAGATAACCATGGCATCAAAGAAGATAGGAGTTGGGAAAATAAATATTCGACTTGCCTCCACTGAAAACGGGAGACAGCAAATAGGAAAAGCATGGCATTAGGCACAAAGTATTATAATTACTACCGTAAGCATTAGTAAGCCAATTTCATGCCTTCCCAAATAAGATATCGCCATTGCTTAATTTGCAATGGTTTTTTTATTGTTAAAACTTTAGAGCGGAAAAGTTCATGAATTTGATCATGGTATGATTTTCTCAGACAGCCCCAATAGATAAAATAAAGGTTAAATATAGGAAGCTCACCTCTAGAGTGATGGTGGTGGTGTCAATGTGCATGTCGATGCACCCGTAGAGGCGCCACCGGGTCTCGGACACGAAGTCTATGGCGCCCGCGAGCTGCATCACCACGTGCCGCAGCAGCGCGTGCGAGCCCCCGAAGTGGATCGACTGCCGCTGCGTCACCTCCGACGCCGTCAGCTCCGTGTATTCTAACACGAAAATGACGCTAAGTTTTTTAAGAAGCCAACAACACTACACATACTTTAGTAATCTAAACTATTATAAAACTGTAACAGAAATGTGTCTGTACCACAGGTCCGGCACTTCAAACAACGTTTTAGATTTGACATGATGACGTTTGCACATGCGCACTTTGCGAAAATTGTGCATGACATATGTGTAGGGTTGACTTAACACGCATCGTATGAACTACATTATACATTTCGTTACTTTTTATGGTTCATTCTTTTATTAAAAATAGTTTTTAAGCTAAAGAATCACAGAAAATGTGAACTTAGCGTTATTTTCCAACGTTTATTTTTACTGTGAGGAGAAAAATAAAATATATTTATGTATTCAAATCCAACGGGTGCGCGCGCCTGACTGCATTCCCTTGCTCGGCTTCCCTCAAATTACCACAGAGAGTGTGAGGGGAGGTGGGGTATCTGAAGTCAGAGGGGGGCGGGGAGTGGCCGTTCTGTATGTAGAACTATATACTATTACCTATTCCGTGTTTGTACATTCAATATACAGGGTGAAATTTATATCATTGACATCCTTTTAAAGTAAGAGTCTACCCACCAAACTGAACAGCTTTTACTATGAGAGCAAACCGATCGGAGCAAAAAAAAACAGCTGTTGCATACATTTGAGTCGAATAGGCGTTGCAGTTTAGTATGAAACAGCTGATTTTTTTAATTGCTCTTATCTGTTTGCTCCCATAGTAAAAGTTGTTCAGTTTGATGGGTAGACTCTTAGTTTAAAAGGATGCCAATGATATCAATTTCACCCTGTATTTACAAAAAAAAATTACGACATGGTTTTTACCTGTCCCTGATTCCAAATCACCAATTTTTGGATTTTTTGTCTGTCTGTTTGTTTGTTTGTTTGGGTTTTTGTTTGTTCGAGTATCACCCAGAAACTACTGAACCAATTTTGATGAAACTTTTTTGTTTGTTAACTTATCATCTGACTTAAAATCTGGTATATAATTCATGTGGACGAAGTCGCGAGTAAAAGCTCGTTCAATATACAGGGTGAAATTGATATCATTGACATCCTTTTAAACTAAGAGTCTACCCATCAAACTGAACTAATTTTTTCTATAGGAGCAAACAGATTAGAGCAAAAACAAAATCAGCTTTTGCATACCTACATTAGAGTCGAGTAGGCGTTGCAGTTTAGTATGGGACAGCTGATTTTTTAGTTGCTCTAATCTGTTTGCTCCCATAGTAAAAGTTGTTCAGTTTGATGGGTAGACTGTTAGTTTAAGAGGATGCCAATGATAATCAATTTCACCCTGTAGTTACAAAAAAAAAAATTACGACATGGCTTTTACCTGTCCCTGATTCCAAATCACCAATTTTTGGATTTTTTGTCTGTCTGTTTGTTTGTTTGTTTGGGTTTTTGCTTATTCGAGTATCACCCAGAGACTACTAAACCAATTTTGATGAAACTTTTTTGTTTGTTAGCTTATCATCTGACTTAAAATCTGGTATATAACTTATGCGGACGAAGTCGCGGGTAAAAGCTCGTAATATATAAATACTCTTTTTTTATACTGTGCTGTATTCAACGCAAACGAACATTCGCATGGCGCGAGCGATAAAGTCGATAGCGATTCGCTCATCGGCATCGCGATCCGAATGTTCTAAACGGTCCAAACTATTTAGCTGTGAACATAAGTGGACATACAATGGTCTTTACTAAACATGTGGTGATAAGTATATGACCTTTCTTTCACTCACAAAAAAGCTGCATTTGGAACCCATAGTAGCTTCCTATGACAACATAATAAATATAGAGATCCGAGAACGATACGAGTTACTTACAAAAATATGAATATAAAATGAATATAAATAAATAAATAAATAAATATCTTGGACAATGTCACACAAATTATCTAGTCACATTTAAAGTACCAGAAACTAGCCTGGACTTGTATTATGATGAATAGACAACGATATAGAATACATATATAAATACAAACATCCATGACTCGGGTACAAATATTCATATTCATCATACAAATATTTGTCCTTTACGGGATTCGAACCCGCGACCCTCGGCACAGCAGGCAGGTTCACTACCGACTGTGCTACCGGGCTGTCAAACAATAAAAAACAACAAACATATAAACAATAGTACATTACTGCAGCGGCCAGCAACAGAGGCATTGACGGACCATGCGCGTGCAGTGCATATAGGCAATTAGGCAGTGCCTACCTGTCTCCTCATTAATTATTAATCAACTAACAATTTACACTCATACTCTATAAACACAAACAAATAAAGCATCCAAAAGCTTAATTCCACATTCAAATATGGCGCGCAAGAACTGTCCGAAGTTCGGGTGGGCCCCAAACGCACGCACGCAGCGCGCAATAGGCAGTTTTCAAACGGCACAAGCTCACGCAATACAAACGATCTATGGCTACCTATGCATTTACACTTGTTAAAAACTATACGACAAAAATGCAAAGTACGAATTAACCACGCGATAATACGTGACGTTTGACCTTCGCTATTTACTGTCACAAAATAAGCATGCGTAATGTATTAACCAACCTCGTGTGAAAACAACGAAGCGCTTGGCATCTCATTGATAGATTGCATCTTCGCTATTTGGTTGCATGCGCGCTCTTGACGTTGTTCATTTGGCTGCGTTCAGGACCTTTGGGTGCGGTTGTTTTTTCAACTCGCTGGTAAGAACGTTTTCACCGAGGCTCTGGTTTTGTAAGTCACACATCCTAATTCGTATACGAAAGTAATACCAAACTCTATGGAATTTATGCATTATTCGTATACGAATCAAGATGTGTGAATTTCAAAAATAGCACTCTTGAACGGCGTTTAGTGCGAAAAATTGCACTCGGGGTGCACCTGGGGCGTAGGTTCGGAACGCAGCTCTTGGCCGATTTTGTTTTGTTTGACTTTGACAGTTTGTTGAATTCCGAGCGTGTTCAATTGTTTTTTATGTGTTTTGGTAGAAATTAGCTGAATATTTTGTTTCTAGCAGTGTATTTTGTTAATATTAACAAATTATAAATAAAGTAAGGTTTGTAGTGAAAGATCAAATGTGTTTCGATAAATTACGTGCAGTTCAAATATTTTCGCGCAGTTTTCATTTGATTTGTCGTGGTTAATAATATTCATCAACTAGCGAAGATTGATCGTCAATAAAGAGAGCAGTGTTATGAAGAAATAGGTAAGAAATTAAACGTGAAACAGTATACAAACCAGTGGCAAGTTGGTGACCAACATACTCACTATCTACCTACTTGCCACTCTGGTGCTGGTGCTGGACAGAATTCAGGCACTCTCAGCGAAATGGGGATTGTAAATATGGTAGGTATAGTACTAAAAATATCTTTGATAGCAGTCGGGGTACAGTCGTGGGCACAATTATGCTGAAAATACCGTATAGGTTTTTTTTCAGTTCTGTTTGCCTACTTGTGCCTGGTGGTAATGCACGCCTGTGTGACGGACGAACGTGTAAATGTGGGCCGAGGCGAAGCCGAGGCACACATACGTAAGTCCATCAATGCCTAGTTGTGGCCAAGGCCACTCCTACATACACACACACACACACACACACCCCCACTGACACCCCTATACTATTTTCATCCTAGCTTCACTTTAAGATGATATAATAATATCCTAAATACCGTAATGAAGATATGTAATGTAATATATTATGTAGTATAACTTAAGTCAAAATTGTGTAGTGCCTACTTACCCTGTACCCTCGATGTATGTATGCTGATATAAGAGCAGGTTGGGACTGCAAATCAGTGCTGAGCAGCAGATCTTATTAGGTCCTGCCAGCGGACACTGAGTCCTAACCTATTGCCACAATGTGTTTTTTATTTTATTATTTTTTTTACCATGAAATGTTTAAATTGTTTTATTTACTACCTGCTTATGTTCAATGTTTGTTTTATTATTTGGTTTTATATTATATATAATGATATGGATGGGTGCCTAATAAATGTTTAGCTGCACGGAAAGAAAAATTGTACGGTACAGCCATGTCATAAATCTGTTGTTATTTGAACTTTTCTGTTTGATGAATCTATTTATTGTTTTGTGTCCTATTCTATATTTTTGTGTGGCAATAAAGTACATTTTTATTTTTTTATTTATTTATTTGTATAGTACTTTTTCTCAAACATGCTTGGAAATGTGAGCTTTATTTTGACAACCTTCTTCGAGATAAATCGAAATTGCTGTACTGGCCAAATACATGCGCGCAGCGGCCGGCAATGTTGTATGAAAATCCATATCTGTCGTGTTTAGCGGCCAAGTAAATTACATAGTAAACTCATATCTGTCGTGTAATTTAAAAATGGAACGATCTTTTTCTCCGAAGCATGGCGACCAAGGAGGTAACTCATCAAAGGTTTTATTTAAATTTCGAACTGGCTTGCAAATAGAAAGCTGTTTATTGAAAAAAAAACAAATTTTTGAAAGAGAAATTTTTGATTTTGAAAAGAGTTTTAATTTCCGCGAATTATTTGAGCAAATTTACTGTTTTAATTTCCGCGCATTGTTTGAGAATAGTACATTACTGCAGCGGCCAGCAACAGAGGCATTGATGGACGAACGTGTAAATGTGGGCAGAGGCGAAGCCGAGGCACACATACGTAAGTCCATCAATGCCTAGTTGTGGCCAAGGCTTGTATAGTACTTTTCTCAAATAATGCGCGGAAATTAAAACAGTAAATTTTCTCAAATAATTCGCGGTAATTAAAACTCTTTTCAAAATCAATGACGAACAACAATTTGTTTTTTTTTTTTCAATAAACAGCTTTCTATTTACAAGTCAGTTCGAAATTTAAACGCTAAACACGACAGATATGGATTTTCATACTAACATTGCTGGCCGCTGCGCGCATGTCATGGCCAGTACAGCAATTTCGATTTATCTCGAAGAAGGTTGTCAAAATAATGCTCACATTTCCAAGCATGTTTGAGAAAAATGTATAACAAGGAACGAATGAAATGTGAATGTGTTACATTTTCTGACAAACTATAGTGCTTGGGACTTTGTTTGCTGAAACAAATAATTTTTATTTATTTATTTATAACGTACTGTTGAGGTCGCCGGGCGCGAGGATGTGGTAGTTGAAGTTCCTCTTCACCAGGATGCCCTGCAGCTGCTTGCCGGGCTCCGGCGGCTCGACGGCCAGCGAGCCCATCACCTGCAACACATTGTCACGTTTTTAGGGCTCTGCGTCCAAGATGTGCCAACGGGACCCTATTGCTAAGCCTACACCTTTCGTCCGCCTATCTGTTTTAGGTACCTTTAAATGTATCTTTTAAACTGTAATAGGTAGCTGGTTAAAATTTTCAAAGAATATGTCTTATTGTGACGGATATCATCATCATTTAAGTCGATAGACATCCACTGTAGACACAGGCCTCCCCCAAGCATCGCCACAACGACTGGTCCTGCGCTGCCCTCATCCAACGGCTGAACTGAAACTCGTCGGCCCCATCTGTTCAGCGAGCAATGTGCCCCGTCCGTTGCCGTTTTAGCAATTCTTTGGGCTACTCCGGTTCTTCTGTGCATCTCTTCCTTTCTGATTCGATCTCGCAGGGAAACTCGGATAACAGATTTGCTTCTTCTTCTTATCGTGTGGGCAGAGCCCTGGTGTCAGAGTTTTTTCAGACCGCCTTACGGTTTTTATGTAACGACTAATACCACCAGAGATAGTAGCCGGGACCAACGGCTTAACGTGCCATCCGAAGCACGGAATCATTTTTCTTTTCAGACAATCAGGTGATTCAGCCTGCAATGTCCTAACCAACTGGGGAAAAACGCACAAAGTGACATATCACTAGGTGTCGTCCCCCGTGGGAATCGAACCCACGACCTCCGTGTCGAGAGCCAATGCTCTTAACCATTAGACCACGGAGGCAGTTACTACGGATTTGCTAATAAGTCATTTAAAAGACAAAAAGTAAAAAAATTATGGGAGTTCCCCTACAATAAACTTGTTATTGTCAAAGCTTTTTAGCTTTTCGTAAGTACTTTCAATGAAAATTATAACGTACGCAGCACACCCAGTTTCTAAAAAATCCAGTAACATTAATATATTTCCTAATTTCAAACTAGATAGCGTTGCGAGAAATTAAATCGCGCTATCAAAATTCAAAATTTCAAAATTTTATTTTACGTAAATAATCGATTTTACTACTTTTTTCTTTTGCTTCTTATGCAATAGCTCTGAACTCTATCATAGACGAGTCCGACACGCTCTTTGTTTTGTTTTTGTTCTATCGTAAAAACTTTAATACATACAAGCGTCACACTTGGTGTGACTATAGTGTAAACTCTAAAGTAAAACAACAAATAATAAAACCGGCCAAGTGTGAGTGGGCATCGCGAGGTACCTTGGCGGTCTTGTCGCCGCGGAAGGTGAGCGCCAGCAGCTGAGTGTTGCGCGGTGTGTGTATGGCGATGCGGCCGCGGTGCGCGCTTCAGTTTGCTCTGTAGTAGGATCCTACAGGCTATATCTGTATATGTATATTACCTTGGCGGTCTTGTCGCCGCGGAAGGTGAGCGCCAGCAGCTGAGTGTTGCGCGGTGTGTGTATGGCGATGCGGCCGCGGTGCGCGCTTCAGTTTGCTCTGTAGTAGGATCCTACAGGCTATATCTGTATATGTCTATTACCTTGGCGGTCTTGTCGCCGCGGAAGGTGAGCGCCAGCAGCTGAGTGTTGCGCGGTGTGTGTATGGCGATGCGGCCGCGGTGCGCGCTTCAGTTTGCTCTGTAGTAGGATCCTACAGGCTATATCTGTATATGTATATTACCTTGGCGGTCTTGTCGCCGCGGAAGGTGAGCGCCAGCAGCTGAGTGTTGCGCGGTGTGTGTATGGCGATGCGGCCGCGGTGCGCGCTTCAGTTTGCTCTGTAGTAGGATCCTACAGGCTATATCTGTATATGTATATTACCTTGGCGGTCTTGTCGCCGCGGAAGGTGAGCGCCAGCAGCTGAGTGTTGCGCGGTGTGTGTATGGCGATGCGGCCGCGGTGCGCGCTTCAGTTTGCTCTGTAGTAGGATCCTACAGGCTATATCTGTATATGTATATTACCTTGGCGGTCTTGTCGCCGCGGAAGGTGAGCGCCAGCAGCTGAGTGTTGCGCGGTGTGTGTATGGCGATGCGGCCGCGGTGCGCGCTTCAGTTTGCTCTGTAGTAGGATCCTACAGGCTATATCTGTATATGTATATTACCTTGGCGGTCTTGTCGCCGCGGAAGGTGAGCGCCAGCAGCTGAGTGTTGCGCGGTGTGTGTATGGCGATGCGGCCGCGGTGCGCGCTTCAGTTTGCTCTGTAGTAGGATCCTACAGGCTATATCTGTATATGTATATTACCTTGGCGGTCTTGTCGCCGCGGAAGGTGAGCGCCAGCAGCTGAGTGTTGCGCGGTGTGTGTATGGCGATGCGGCCGCGGTGCGCGCTTCAGTTTGCTCTGTAGTAGGATCCTACAGGCTATATCTGTATATGTATATTACCTTGGCGGTCTTGTCGCCGCGGAAGGTGAGCGCCAGCAGCTGAGTGTTGCGCGGTGTGTGTATGGCGATGCGGCCGCGGTGTGCGCGCTGCAGCGCCGCCTTCAGCCGCGACATCTCGTTCTGCTCCCCGTGCACCAGCACCTGAACCGTGCAATACATACATTTAAAACAGTTCCGTGAACGACTGACGGACGACACGACGCACAGCCTTAACTACCGAGAATAGAGACTACGAAATTTGGAATATAAATTCTACATAGGATGTACTTATACGTCAGGGTTGAGACACATATACCGACGGCGACCGGCGGCCAGCCCATACAAAAATGTAATTTAGTATGGGAAGCCGTCATTGAATTAGGATTACTATGGAAATTGCGTCCACGCTCAAAAGTGTCCGAACCGAAAGAGAATCAAAATTCAAAAAAGAGAACCAATGGCGTGACAGTCTTTGTTTGACCGTCCGAGCACGCGCTAGTTCAGGATGCCATACTGTGTTGTAAAAACTTGTAAAAACTACTTCAATAAAGTGAAAAAAGATGATAGGGTATCCTATTTTCAGTAAGTAGACTATTGTTGTCTTATCATTTAGAAGCATGATTTTGTTTACGAACATAACATTTAATTATAGTTTTAATATATTGTAATTTATATTCACGCCAGCTGATCGCGTCAACCATTACGGCTGTAATATGTTACTGTACTCTTCTCACGCACGCAAAAATACATAAGCTCATCTCTTTCCTGCGTGTGAGTGAGTTAGCGATAAGAACTCGCGTGCGTTAAAAAAGTACAGCAACATATAGTTTTTATATGCATACCCACATTTTTATTTATATTAGTTCGGACACTTTTGTCGAGAATTTTGTACCAGAGACTGACTCCATAATACCTAACTCTATGGAAGCCGTCCGCCATCGACGCGGCGACGACAGCGGACAAGTTCCCATACTAATAGTACATTACGATACGTGTGACCTAAGTAGTCCATTATTGCACGGCGTGAATTATCGCCCGAGCGCAGCGAGGGCGATAAACGCCGTGTAATAATGGACTTACTTAGGTCACGAGTATCGTATACTATTTTATAGCTCGTGTGACCTAAACCCGCCAACTTTTGTGTGTGTGTGTGTGTGTGTGTGTGTAATGTATTGACATTCTCTTTCATGTTGAAGTTTTTAATTCTACGAAAACGTATACTAACGAAAAGGGCAGAAAGGGGGACCGGGGGCGAAGCCCCCGGCGGGGTGGAGGGGCGGAGCCCCCCCGGGGGCACGGGGGGCGGAGCCCCCCGTAGGACACAACCATGACTTTAAAATCTTCGTTCAATTATCGCAACCACAATCAATAGATACTCACCTCTAATCACATCTACCGTCACATCATCATCAGCCCCTACTCACCCCCTACGCACGTACGCACTAGGTGGCACGTAATCACATCTACCGTCACATCATCATCAGCCCCTACTCACCCCCTACGCACGTACCCCTAATTACCCCCACGAACTAGGGGGTACACCCCCTAATCACCCCCACGAGCTAGGGGGTACACCCCCTAATCATCAGCACGAGCTAGGGGGTACACCCCCTAATCACCAGCACGAGCTAGGGGTACACCCCCTTATCACCCCCACGAGCTAGGGGGTACACCCCCTAATCACCCCAACGAGCTAGGGGGTACACCCCTAATCACCCCCCACGAGCTAGGGGGTACACCCACTAATCACCAGCCCGGGCTAGGGGGTACACCCCCTAATCACCCCCACAAGCTAGGGAGTACACCCCCTAACCACCCCACGAGCTAGGGGGTACACCCCCTAATCACCCCAACGAGCTAGGGGGTACACCCCCTAAACACCCCACGAGCTAGGAGTACACCCCTAATCACCTCCACAAGCTAGGGGGTACACCCCCTAATCACACCCACGAGCTAGGGGGTGCACCCCCTAATCACCACTACACACCCCTTACGCATTAGGGGGTGTACCCTCTTATCACCCCTATGCATCCCCAATCACCCTCTACGCACTAGGGGGCGCATCCCTTACTCGCACCCTACTACCAACATACTATAAGGTGTGAGCAGGGGGTGCGGGTGTAAGTAGGGCGTACGTAATATAATTAAAGTAGGGGGGGTAACTTGGAGTCAGTTGGGGATTTCGCGATTTCAATGTTGGTCACATTGATTGAAAGCACATTTAAAAGTACCTACCTTCTTTTGTTTATTATGCATCTGTGCAATAAAGTAGATTCATTTTCGAATGGTGTAATGTAATCCGTGTAATAATGGACTACTTAGTAACGAAAAACCGTGACCTAAGTGCGGGTTTAGGTCACGGATGCTATAAAAGAACCTTCTTTTGTATATTATGCATCTGTGCAATAAAGTGGATTCATTTTCGAACGGTGTAATCCGTGTAATAATGGACTACTTAGGTAACGCAAAACCGTAACCTAAGTGCGGGTTTAGGTCACGGAGTGCTATAAATGTCATTTTTATATCGGTCCGCCGTCGGTCGCCATCGGCAAATGTGTCTAAACCCTATAACCATACTACCTACTTAAAACCATACCGGAAGGGAAGATAGAGGGGAAGAGAGGCAGAGGAAGACCTAGACACCCAAGTCAGAGATGATTAAAGTAGACAACCAATATTCTTTGCTTGGGCAACGAAGGAAGGTGAAGGGGGTGAACGGGTGAAGGAAAAGGTTGATGTCGTGCGTGTCGTATTCAGAACTGAAGAGACTAGCGGAAAACAGACAGAATTGGCGAATACTCCACGGACAAGACCGTAGCGTAGCTCTCAAATAAGATGATGATGTACACTAATACGGACTTATCGAAAATCTACCTCTAAAAACTCTGTTGTAAAATCTTAAAATCCCCAGATCGAATCTCCCCACAAATTCCCCTCATTTTGAGGAATAACCCAAAAATTAGCAATTCTGTCGTAAGCTGAATATTAAAACAGAAAAGACAAGCACTAGCGCCTTGAGCTTTTCAATTCACGAAAAATAATATGTACAGTCCAAAAATTTTGTATAGTAACTAGATTGTACACTACGGTGCTGGCACCGGGGCAAGTGAGATTACCTAAATCCTCGTGTGTCCCTTTCTAACTAGGGAGTCCATTCATTCTCAAATTTGACGGGATACCTAATATGCATTTATTCAAGCCTGTTTCTTACCATCTCGTTGAGGATTCAATATTATCTTTTTATTCTGAAAATGTTTTTAGGGGTAAACTCAGACTAAAAAAAAATATATATAAAATTAATTTTGAGTTTACCCGCGACTGTTCTCGTTCATCCGCAAAACTAGAAAGTATTTTGTTTAGAATCGAGAATTGAATTATCTTGGTTTCGACATATGATTCTTTCTTCAAAATAAAATTTACTGAACCCGATGTCAACCCACCGCACGGACACACATACCCTACTTACTAAAATGTATCCATGAGTAGGTTAGCGCTTTCATTCATTGCTGAAATGATAACATTTTTGGCTCAAAATTTAAAATGCGAATAATTTTAAATTTTAATTATCAAAATAATGAAATTATTGTTTCAATCAATATTTTGCTATAAATCAGTTGGGGTGCATGCGGTTTTGCGCTTATTCATTAACACGTCAGTACCAATACGTACTTACCAGATTGTATGTCAAATCATAAGCTATCAAACAAGAAAATTTTCATCAAAATCAGTTCCTTAGTTTTTGCGTGATGCTGTTACAAACAAACAGACAGGCGAATATTCTAAAAAACGGTTGATTTGCAGTCAGGGAAACCTAAAAACCATATCGTAATCCTACTCATGCTGGTTTTCCCAGGGACTACTGTCAACCATTTTTCTCTCAGCGTTTCATCCCTGGGAAATCTACAAGCAACACACATTTTGTGTTTAATACATAGGTCGCCAAAATGGTCAATGGTCACCCTAGTTAAGAAAAGTTTAGCGAAACAATAAAATATCTAACCTGTGGAAAGAAAACCCACAGCTAGGGTAAATTTCATTTTTTCATCCAGTAACACAACAAAAATTGACCATTTCTAAGGTTTACAATGTTATTATCAAAGAATATATTTAATCCTGAGACCCTGATGTTCAAAGTTAAATTGTTGTAAAGTTTTAATTAAGACCATGTTATTATCAGTTATCACAACAATTTAATTTGTTATTTTATGACTTTTCAAATTTCAAATATGTCCGCCACTGGTCCGCCATAATAATATTTTTTCATAACACCAAAGAGTTGCCATTAAAAAGTTTTGTAATAATACACTAAAATATTGTACTTACCTTATTTGTTTTGTCATAAATTGAACAAAATTAGTGTATAACAAATAAAAATTATCAATACCCTAATATACTTTAAATTATGAATTTTCAAAACAAAAATATTTTATTAATTTACATACATCTTTTGTTACAGTAAATTCTAAAGTGGTAGCTTAATAAGTTGGCAACACTTTAGAAAGAGACACACGAGTATTCTGGTTATCTCACATTTGCTTGGTTGTCAGCCTACAACAACATTGAAGGAAATTAATACTTATTACGTAAAATTAGAGTTTATTTTGCATTCTCCACGAAATTCGAGAGTTTGGTCCACCTATAGGATACTATATACAATGTTCTTGGTACAGTCACCCCTTATACGGACCTATAAGGTGCTGTTTAAACAGATGTGACGTGGCGCGGACGTGACGAGGGTGGGGTGCGGCAATATAAACCTTATAGTATGCAGCATAGCGTCGTTTGGAGAATTACGCCCGCGCCTCCAGGCGACGTCGCCTGGTGGCGTGGGCGCGATTTTCCTTTACGACAAATACGACGCTATGCTACGTACTATAAGGTTGAATATTATGTTACTTTGACTATCCGCCACCGCCACGCGTCTCTTCTGTATAAACAGCACCTTACATCGGAAATATGCCCCTTGATAATGGACACAAGACTTTAACTTCATAGAACTCGAATAGTTATCTTAACAACTCACCACATGTGGCGGCTTCAGTATATTAATGAACTCGGAAGTCTGCTGGTAGTCAGTGTGCGCGGAGAACGATATGTAGTCCACAGACATCTTGAGGGGCAGCTTCTGCCCCGACATGGACGTTATCTCCTCGGGCTCCGAAAGGATCGTCTTAGCTAGAGTACCTTCTACGCAGTAACCTGGACAAAAATACGAATTTGATATCAAGTGGTTAGGTGACATTCCACTAATACACACTGGGCTCGACTGGTGGAATATGGTCTAGAACTGAGTCGTGCGTTAATGTAGTCATCATCATCCCAGCCGATAGACGTCCACTGCTGGACATAGGCCTTCCCCAAGGATCGCCACAACGACCGGTCCTGCGCTGCCCAAATCCAACGGGTTCCCGCCATCTTCACCAGTACGTCGGCTCACCAAGTTGGGAGCCTACCCACACTGCGCTTTCCGGTACGCGGTCGCCACTCGAGAACTCTTCGGCCCCTATGGCCAACGGTTCTACGAGAAATGGACTCCGCTCTATGTCGACGTCGGCTACTCTGGTGCTCCTGCAAATCTCTTCATTTCTGATTCGATCTCGCAGACAAACTCCGAGCATAGCCAGACCATTGCCCTTTGGATGACTTTCAGCCATTTTATAAGGCCTTGAGTGAGCGACCACATCTCAGTTCCATATATCATTACTGGTAGTACAAACTGGTCAAAGACTTTCGTCTTGAGACACTGCGGTATTTGGTACGAGAAGATACTACTTAGCTTCCCGAACGCTGCCCAGCCGCGTTGGGTAAAAGTTATGCAGTACTAAACAGCAATGACTCACGCATGGACCTATGTCGTCGAAGTGGTATGTACTAACCAGCAATAATGACTCCGTTCTTGGGATCAGTGCACCACGACTCGAACAGCTCCCTGGAGAGCCCCGACTGCATCATACCAGGCGAGGCCATGATCACGCACGGTCCTATGTCATCGAAGTGGTCTATACCCTGGAAAAGAACATTATTTATTTAATAACTATGTAATGTACAAGCACCAATAGACTTAAAAATATTCTAGCACGTGACTTTTTTGATGGCCCATATTAATTTTGTATTGCCTTAGTTTTTATTTTTTAATGTTAGCTTTATTCATAAGACTTTTCTTTCTCTTTATTTTTATATGTGGGAACTTGTTGTCAGCATCTGACTAACAATCTGTCTTTGTTGAAACCGAACTGTTATTTAGCTGTAAGTTCTCCAAAAAGGAAATAAATAAATAAAAATAAATAAAATAAATCATTACTATGGATGAAGCTAGAAGGAGGAGATACTGACAGAATGTTGTCAAACAAAAATATACCTAATGTCTTCAGGATAAGTTCGAACTTCAGTTTTATCTAGTAAGTACTAGAGATTATTTGGATGGTGAATACGAATATTTGTTACGTACAAGTTTCATCAAAATCGGTCCAGTAGTTTTTGCGTTATGAAAAAACAAAACGAACAGACAAACAAAAAATCCCAAAATCTGAGATTTGGTGTCTGGTATTTGGATGGGCTTTTCAAAAATACAAAAGGACTTTGTTTTTTTTATATCTTGGACAATGTCACACAAATTATCTAGTCACATTTAAAGTGCCAGAATCTAGCCTGGACAGTTTCGATTAACATTTAGGCTTTATTTCATCGCAATCGGCTAATTCAATCAAAAGTTATGAGTATTTAAAGTCAGTGTTGCCGCTCATACTAAGTCGCGGACACTGCTAGTGATAGTGAGTAATCATTTTAAATAGAGTAGGTAAGTCATTTTCTGACAATTATGCAGTTTTAAAATAAAACAATTTATTTCACTCAATACTAAAATAACAAAAAAATTTAATCCCTGCTCATCTTCTAAATATATAAAAGAAGAAACTGACTGAATGACTTAATGACTGACTGACATATCAACGCACAGCCCAAACCGCTGGGTCTAGAGATTCCAAATTTGGCACGTAGGTTCCTTATGAGGTCTAGGGGTGCACTAAGAAAGGATTTTTCAAAATTCATCCCCTAAGGGGGTGAAACGGGGTCCAAAGTTTGTATGGGGAAACAAGATTAGTTGGACTATTTTAGTCGAAACTGCACAGGAGTACTCCTATTGATAAATGAGTAAACATGTGTTTCAGCTTTTTTTAGAATTCAACCCCTGAAAGAAGGAAATGGGGTGACAAAGTCTGAAAATCATGATGGGTATTGTTTGTATGGTTTATGGGGTCGCTGATTACGAAAATTACAATGATTTTAAAATCCGGCGTGGTGGACGTAAAATACCATCATGCCGTATTTATTTATTCGTATGGCGAATTTCGTTTGTAGGCATATAGTTCATAAGTCCACATCCAGCGTCTGAAGCCATCGGAGGGCCTCAGGTGTCAGGTGCGTCAGGTCCTCAGGACGGCCCGGATAAGCTCGAAGAGGACACCGTTGTAGTATGTGCTGCATCGTCTGGTCTTCGGTCCCGCAGTCACATAAAGGAGACTCCGTCCAGCCCCATTTGTGTCGGAGGTAGTTGCACCTGCCGTGGCCGGTCCTTAGCCTGTTGAGGCGACACCAGTCCTTGCGCGGCAGGTGGAATCCGTTAGGCTTGACAGTGGGGTCCAGGTTTTCCTCAGGCGTTCCACCAGCCTTGCTTCTCCACTCGTCCCTCCAGCGCCGCTCCAGATTAAAATCCTCGCCTCTGAGTATGCTCGCGGTGATGCAGGCCGGGTGTCGAGACTTGAGTCTCTGTGGGGGCGGGCTGAAAAACTCCTCGTGGATGGGCAGGTGCGGTCGTGGCGCCAGGCGGTCGGCCTCTCTCTTGAGCGCACGCTGTCTTCGTAGGTTCGGCGGCGCGATGTGGCTCAGCACCGGCAGCCAGTGCGTGGGCGTCGACTTTACCGTCCCGGACACGCGCCTCATGGTGTCGTTCAACCTGGCGTCTATCGCTTGCACATGCACGCTCTCCAGCCAGACGGGAGCACAGTATTCCGCTGCCGAGTAGACCAGGCTGATCGCAGACGTTCGGAGGCAGTCAGCCGAAGCACCCCACGATGTGCCGCTCAGTTTGTGAACTATGTTGTTTCGTGTCGAGATCTTGTGTGACAGTTTAGTGAGGTGTTCTTTATACGTGAGCGACCTGTCCAGCGTGACTCCCAAGTACTTCGGACAGGGGTTGCATCTTAGCGTTTCATCTCTGAATATGACAGCCGGTTCGTACTTGGCATGGCGGTTGTTCAAATGGAAACAGGAAACTTCCGTTTTACTGGCGCTTGGTATTAGTCTCCATTGTGTAAAGTAGTTAGAAAGTTTCCTGAGGTCCGACGATAGGATATCCTCTCCCACGCTGAAGTCCCGGCTTTGTGCCACCAGTGCGATGTCATCCGCATAGATAAACTTACGAGCTGTCGTTTCGGGCAGGTCGTGAATATACAGGTTGAAAAGAGGAGGCGCTAGAACGGAACCTTGCGGTAGCCCGTTGTTCAATTTTCTTTTCCTGCTTTTCACGTCACCAAGAAAGACCTCGAACCGCCTCTCACTCAGCATATTCGAGACAAGGTCTACTATCGCCCTATTTGGGACAGCCGACATCAGCTTGAAGACAAGGCCTGTTCTCCAAACGGTATCATAAGCGGCGGTCAGGTCAACAAACACAGCCGTGGATTTTTGCTGTTTCTGGAAGCCGTACTCGATGTGTGTGGTGAGGGCCAAAACTTGGTCGGTGCAGCTGCGACCGCATCTGAAACCGGCCTGCTCTGGGGGTGTTACTGCCTCGATAAAAGGAGCTATTCTAGTCAGTATAAGACGTTCCAGAAGTTTGTAGGTGCAGCTAAGAAGAGCAATGGGCCTGTAGTTCTCCGGTTTATCGTCTGTTTTTCCAGGCTTTAGTAGGGCGACCACCTTTGACAGTTTGAATTCATTGGGCAGTTGGTTCTTCGCAAGTATACTGCTATACATTGCCGCAAGCCAATCGACTGCTATGGGGCCCATGTTTTTGATGAATTCGTTAAACATATCATCAGGTCCTGCTGCCTTGCCATGTTTCAGAAGCTTGATCGCGATTGCTACCTCTGGGGCCAAGAATGGCCTTGATAGCTCTTCGTTATCTACAGCGGTTCGTCTTAAGTGAGTAAGTTGCTTTTTCACCATTTTTGTGTGTTGTTTGTCCCGCTTTGCCCGCGTCACCTCAACCATCCTGTTGGCGATAGCATCTGGATGCAGCTTAGTGCAAGTCTTTTGAGATGTCTTCTTTCCAGTTAGGCTGTTGAGAACGCGCCATGCCTTCCTGCTGGATTTCTTGAAGTCCATATCTTCAACGGTAGCTTGCCATTTCTCCTTCCTGTGTCTGTCTAACGACTGAAGGAGCTGAGAGCCGATATCGTGGTCTCCTGTTTGCTGATATTCTGCATACAGTGAGTCGCTCTCCGAATTCCAGCCAGGGATGTATTCCTTTCTATACCCTCGTGGGATGCTATCTTTTGCCGCTTTCGTGACGAGTTTAGCAAATTTACTATATTGCTTTGGGACAGGGCAGAGTGCTGCAGCTTCCAGATACTTGTCGAGATTATGACTGAAAAGCTCCCAATTGGCTTTTTGGAAATTCCAACGTGGCAGAGGCATGGAGTTGGTTAAGGGGATCTTAATTCCGACTTCCAGGATTACTGGCCTGTGTTGGCTATTAGGGAAACCATCAAGAACTAGCCGTGAGATGTTGATTGGCTGCTGACCTGAATCTCTGGTAACAAATGTTAGATCTGGGTTATAATCCTTTCCCCATCGCGCAGAGCGGAAGGTCCCTTTATCCTTGGCGTCGAAAATAAGGTGCAGGCCTGCCTGTTCGGACCATTCCCATAGCTTAGAGCCATTATCATCAATTGTGCTATACCGCCAGGTGGTGTGATGACTGTTAAAGTCTCCGGTGTATATGCTGGGGTGGCAGAACGTGGGCAGCACAATTGGTGGCCAGGCAGTTCGTGGAGGCTTATAAACGTTGGTGATTTTTAAGTCATTTACCTGGACCACGACCCTAAAAATATCGTCAAGTACGTCAGCGGCTATGGTTTGCACTCCAGCAAGGCCAACCTTTGCATAGGTTGCTATTCCATACTTGGCGTGGTGAACGGCTTTGACCAGCGTATATCCGGGTATATGTCCTCTGTTGGCAAGGTCCTGTTCGTCTCGTGTGTGTGTTTCTTGGATGCAGACTACGTCAATGTTATAGTTCTGCAGTATCTTATGCAGGTAGTCACATTTGGCCATGCTAATGCCCTCTATATTAAGCTGGCAGATGCGAACTGAAGGTCCAACATCTTTTGTTCCTTGGTCCTTAGAAGGACCTTTTGAGGATTTGTGTCGGTGCATTATCAGCGTAGTGTGGGATTTGAAAAGTGCCTACAAAAGCGCCTTATGTTGCTGTTCGATTAGCACCACCCAGGGGACACGTGCAGGGTAGTTAGAGGTGCTTCCTGCGGACGTGAACAGCGATCGTCCCCCATCATGCCGTATGATCCGTCCGATCATGCCGTATTAGGGTGCGATGGGGTTGAAATGTCTAAATAACATTATGGGCGTCATTTTTGTGGTTTTTTGGGACGTGAGTGAGTTGTGAGTAGGGGATGCGTAAGTGGTGAGGAGGGGGTGCGAAAGTGGTATGTAGAGGGGGCAAGTATGGGGTGCGTAGGGGTGTATAGGGGGTGCGTAGGGGTGTGTAGGGGTGCGTAGGTGTGTGTAGGGGTGCGTAGGGGGTGCGTAGGGGATGCGTAGGGGGAGCGTAGGGGGAGCGTAGGGGGTGCGTAAAGGGGTGCGTTGGCGTGTGTATGGGGTTCGAAGGGGGTGCGTAGGGGTGAGCACCCGGGAATTTGTAAGTGGTGAGTAGGGGGTGCATAGAGGGGGTGAGTAAGGGTGCGTATAGGATAAGTAGGGGTGCATTGTAGTGTGCAGGGGGTATGTAGGGGGTGCGTAAGGGTTGCGTAGGGGGTTCGTAGGGGGAGCATAGGGGTGCGTAGAGGGTGCGTCGGGGGTGCGCAGAGGGTGCGTAGGGTGTGCGTAGGGGGTACGTAGGGGGTATGTAGGGGTGTATATGGGGTAAGTAGGGGAGGGTAGGGGGTGCGTAAGTTGCGAATAGGGGGTGAGTAAGGATGCTTAGGGGGTGAGTAGGGATGCGTAAAGGTGTGTAGGGGGTACGTGGGGGTGCGTAGTAGGTGCGTAGGGGACGAGTAGGTGTGTGTAGGAGTATGCAGGGGGTACGAAGGGGGTGAGTAGGGCTGCGTAGGGGGTGCGTGCGGGATGAGTACGGGGTGCGTAGGGGTGAGTAGGGGTGCGTAACTGATGAGAAGGGGGTGCATAGAGGGATGAGTAACTGTAGGGGGTGTTCTTTTAGAAGTCACAAAAACAAGTCATTGCCCCAAAAAACCCATAAATAAGTCCAAAGTCCACGCGTACGAAGTCGCGGGCAACAGCTAGTAAGATCATATAATGAATGAATTGTTAAATAAATATCATCCATTCAGAGGTTAGTGTACAGAGCATTCTCAACCAATGATAGAGACCTTTCAGTTATAATGAAGATAATTTCAACCAATTGTAATCTCGTAGTGACCAATAAAAATTGTTGGAGAGACCATGAGAGCTAGTCCAATAGTCGTTGTATATTATATAAATTGATTTATATTCGTAGATTGAAGAAATAGGACAATCTACTATAATGTTCAAAATTCCGTAACCTTGAAGGCCGCGTCGTCGTCTGGATAAGTTTGTTCGGTCGAGTCTTATCAAAAATCATTTGTTTGACTTGTGTTTTGTGGTTTGTAAATAAAATCGAGTTTTAATTAAGTTGTCATATTAAGACTGAACTATTGAAATGTAATTTAATTAACACTGAGACAAGAGATGATTATATTTTGTTATCGTTTAAATATTCGATAATTAGCGGACACCTGTTCAATCGACAAATAGATTAAAGTTTAACTTTATCAATGGTGATTGTTCATTTCCACTAGCTATTAAGTTCAGTGGACGGAGAGCTGTTTTATTAGATGCAGTAAATTATTTCAAGGTTAGTTTTGCGCCGGTTTGATATTTTGTTTTCATTGAATAGAGTGAGTGAGTTTATGTGTTGTGATAACTGAAAAAGCAACAACATTGTGTAGCAAAATAGTTTTTTTAAACAGATACTTTGCCTTATTTTTGGACCGCGACAGTGGCTCGAAGATTTCCATACAAATTAATCTTACCGTGGAAACTAAATGACAAACCCAGACAGATTAGTTCTTAATCATTTTTAAAAAAAAAATATGTAAATGCAGCATCCTTTGAGTACACACACTTAATCCAACTGCGATCGCCAACCCGCCTGCCCGAGATCGGGGATTATGGCAAATCCCCCCATTTTGGGGGAGGCCTATGTCCAGCAGTGGACGTCTACGGACGGCTGATATGATGATTGATGATGATAACATGTAACTTTGATTGGCAAATAAATATTAATATTGCAGCACGCTAACTGGTATATCCTGTTAAACATGTCCTATTCCAGCCATGGTGCCCGACAAACTGAAGCAGAGTCTAATCCGGTGGTTGGAGGAGCACCGCGAGCTGGTGGTGGTGCTGTTCTGTCTGCCGGCCAGCTTCGTCTTCACTCTGTTCCTGCGCCTGCGCGCGTGGGCGCGAAGCCTCACCAGCGACCCTCACAGGCACGACCAGAATGTTAGGGAGATACAAGCGAAGGTGAGTGAGAATTGATTCATGACGAAACCTGATTTCGTCTGGCGCACCCTGGGCAGTCAACCTCGATACCACAGATTACTCAATAGTTACTACGTATTGCTGACTGACTAATCTTTACACTACATGCTACAGCATGAATGATTGTCATACAATATAACTCGGGCTGACACGAAAGAAGAATCCATTGTTGTTTCTTTTTTCTCAAGCTTCCACCTTCCCTACCACCTCCCTAGCCTCCTCATTTTAATTTAATCTGCTTTGGTCTGTGTGTACCTTTAAGTTTCTTTTTTCTAATGGCGAGCTACAGTTTTTCTTTTTCATGTTCCCCCTCGGGGTGGTCAGAAATCTTAGCATGAGCAGAGTAGTGGACGTTCTTTATGAAACACAAAATTTTTTTTTCGTGATTTCGTAGTTATGTCTCCATTTTAAAAGGTGGTCTGTTTAATAAACAGATAAATAACTGGTTTATTTCATCAGAAAAAAATACAAGACAAAAGGTGACTGACAAAGGTAGATAGATAACAGGTAGACACATTATAGTTTAGATGTTGGTATGCATATGTGATGAAATGGGTTCTGACTCAGCACTATGTTTAGTACAAATATGTAACGCATTTAATTTAACACCTGTATATCATTCATTCACTCAGTAATGTAAACTTGCAGGTGCAAGAATGGAACAAGCTGCCGGGCAAGGACCGACGACTGCTTTGCACCGCTCGACCGAACTGGCTCTCTCTTTCTACCACATTCTTCAAGAAGCATCTACATCATCAGGTTTGTTATACACTGACAAACGAAGACACCCTGACAAAGCAATGCTATACCTCCAGAGTGTGTAGATATGTGTGTGTGTGTGATGGGGTTTTTGAGTGTGTGAGTATCTGAAGACGGAAAGACGGACTATTTGCGTGCGTCTGTGCGTGTGTGTGTGTTTTGTTATCTGTGTGAATGACATTCGGCAATAGGCATGAATACAAATTTTTCAACATTACTTTAAAAAAAAAATGGTATCCTAAAGTAGGACGAAATTTAAAAAAATCATTTTTTTAATAATATCACATACTTTCTGACTTCATTTTTTGACTCTTCCACAGCGTCGGCAAGTGATCCGTTGTAGAAAAGATGCAGAAAGAAACTCTGCTCTAATCTGGCCAGGTCTTTAAAACAAAGTATACAATGATTCTATTTCTCTAGGTCCCAATCCCTCTCTACGATATCCTGGATCTGAACGAAGAAGCTATGACGGTGCGGGTGGAGCCTATGGTCACCATCGGAGACATCACAGAGTACCTGATCCCTAAGGGCTACTCTCTCGCGGTCACCATCGAGCTGGTCGACGCTACACTGGGAGGTAAGATATTGAACTTTATATTGATAGTCAGACAGTTTATAATGGTTTATTTTAGTATCAGATATCACAGAAATTAATAAGTTGTCTTTTGACGGGCTACTCTCTCGCATGTTTGATTTAAAATACGCTCAAATTATAAACCATTTAGTGGCTAATTGCAGCGGGGTTTAATATGCCAGTACACTTTTGAAATTAACAAAGTCTTAGAAATTGTGGTCCAAAGTTACCGCAGAAAAATCTAGTAATAGTAGTTTCTAATTTAGTAGTTTCTTCCGAAAACAGATAATTTTCATTGTAAATTTTTCAAACGATGATAAAAAGTATATGGGTAGAAACAAATTTATTGACTGCGTATGTATGTATGTCTGAAACACCTGTAAATCACACTACTTCATCTTACAGGACTAGCGTTCGGTACGGGAATGTCAACGCACTCTCACAAAGCGGGCCTTTACCACGAAACCATCACCAGCTACGAGGTCGTCCTCGGCGACGGCTCCCTAGTAACAGCCACCGCCGACAACGAATACTCTGACCTCTACAAAACATTAGCCTGGTCCCACGGAAGCCTAGGTTTCCTGGTCGCCTTGACTCTCAAAATAGTCAAAATTAAACCTTATATCAAGATGACATACATTCCTGTGAAGGGACAAAAGAACTACTGTGATATGTTAAGAGATTTATCAGGTGCGAACGAGGCGAAACCAAAAGTGTTCCCTGATTATATTGAAGGAACTATCTTTAGTAAAGACGAAGCTGTTATTATGATCGGAGATTATTCGAACTACGATCCTAACATACCTGTTAATTGCTGCTCAAAATGGTACAAGCCATGGTTCTACAAACACGTCGAAACGTTCCTGACGGAAGGAGAAACAGTTGAATTGATACCTTTGAGAGATTACTTGCTGAGGCATAATAGAGCTATTTTCTGGGTGGTAGAAGACATGGTTTCGGTTGGCAACAATCCGCTGTTTAGGTTGCTTTTCGGTTGGCTTTTACCACCAAAACCAGCGTTCCTAAAATTCACTACAACACCCGGAATTCGAGCTTATACGTTTACGAAACAGGTGTTCCAAGATATAGTATTACCGATCAACGAATTGGAGAAACAAATTGATATAGCGAGTCGATTATTCGAAAAGTTTCCTCTACTAGTGTATCCGTGCAAAATTATCGATCACGGTCCATCGTCAGGTCAATTAAGGAGTCCAGATAATAAATACTTGGTTCCAGGGACTAACTACGCAATGTATAACGATTTGGGAGTTTATGGCGTACCCGGAAAGGTTAAAGACAAGAAGCCGTATAACCCTGTAGATGCGATGAGAAAAATGGAAGAGTTTACAAGAAATGTAGGAGGTTTTTCTTTTTTGTACGCTGATATTTTTATGAAGAAGAATGAGTTTGAGGTGATGTTCGACTTATCTTTGTATGAGAAAGTCAGAAAAAAGTATAATGGAGAAGCTTTCCCTCATCTGTATGAAAAAGTTAAACCTGAGTTGGATGTGTTTGCTATTGGCGAGGAGAATGCTATTGACGGGTGATTTGAATGATTGAAATAATAAATAGTTTGTAATAAAAAAGACTGTTTCATTCAAATTATGTCGTGTTTTTGTAAGTAAAATTGACTTCAAACTCAAAAAGGCCGAAGATTTCGTTTTATGGCGCGCTTTTGGCCTATTTTCAGTAGAGAGCGATGAAATGTTGTTGACGATGAATTAAATGTTGGTTTGGCCCTTTTAAATAAGTATATTTACTTCAACCATAATTTAAATTGAGTTTTTCTTTTAACGATCTATATTGCATTACCACTTATCACCACCGGGGGAGCCACATTGTGAAATAAATTGAAAAAGATGGCCGGCCGACACGAGGATCGAACCATAACCACCCGAATCGTGAGCCGGTTGTCCAGACCAGCGAAATGTCTCACTACTACTGAGGTGTATCGCACCGCACCTGTTTAGATATGAACCCAAAATCTACACAGTGTTTCGATACATCTATCGAAACACTGTGTAGATCGTCTATGAAAAATTAGCGTTCCACTTAAGATACCATAGCATAGTAATCCTCTCTCACTCCTCAGTATACATGTGCTAACCTTTTGTCAGGGCAAGCCCGTTTGTATAAAGTGTTCAAGGTGTAGTAACATAGATAAGTATTTAGTTCAATAACAAACTCCGACACCACTTGACACCAGGGCTCTGCTCACACGATAAGAAGAAGAATAACAAACTAGTGACATACCTTCAGGTTGGAGATGTGTCTGAATATGAAGGGGTTGTTGACGGCGATCTGCCGCCGGATGCGGTCGTTCATCGCATTCACGTACGTCTGGTACACCGCCATGCACTTCTTGGCGAGCGACGACGCGTAGTATATGGGGATGTCCTGCAGTTCCGGGTGGAGGGACCAGTACTCGTCTGTTGGTGGAAAAAAAAGATTTTTATTAGACGATAGGTTAAAAGATAAAAAGCGAACACGGATATCAAGCATCTACCCCCGCGCTGCACTATATCACTAGCGAAGTGAGTCTAGACTCATGAGGGTTGAACACTCACCCAGTATGAGCAGCCGCTCCTGCGCTCTGCCCAGAGCGAACACGGGTATCAAGCATCTACCCCCGCGCTGCACTATATCACTAGCTAAGTGAGTCTAGACTCGTGAGGGTTGAACACTCACCCAGTATGAGCAGCAGCTCCTGCGCTCTGCCCAGAGCGAACACGGGTATCAAGCATCTACCCCCGCGCTGCACTATATCACTAGCGAAGTGAGTCTAGACTCGTGAGGGTTGAACACTCACCCAGTATGAGCAGCCGCTCCTGCGCTCTGCCCAGAGCGAACACGGGTATCAAGCATCTACCCCCGCGCTGCACTATATCACAAGCGAAGTGAGTCTAGACTCGTGAGGGTTGAACACTCACCCAGTATGAGCAGCCGCTCCTGCGCTCTGCCCAGAGCGAACACGGGTATCAAGCATCTACCCCCGCGCTGCACTATATCACTAGCGAAGTGAGTCTAGACTCGTGAGGGTTGAACACTCACCCAGTATGAGCAGCCGCTCCTGCGCTCTGCCCAGAGCGAACACGGGTATCAAGCATCTACCCCCGCGCTGCACTATATCACTAGCTAAGTGAGTCTAGACTCGTGAGGGTTGAACACTCACCCAGTATGAGCAGCAGCTCCTGCGCTCTGCCCAGAGCGAACACGAGTATCAAGCATCTACCCCCGCGCTGCACTATATCACTAGCGAAGTGAGTCTAGACTCGTGAGGGTTGAACACTCACCCAGTATGAGCAGCAGCTCCTGCGCTCTGCCCAGAGCGAACACGGGTATCAAGCATCTACCCCCGCGCTGCACTATATCACTAGCGAAGTGAGTCTAGACTCGTGAGGGTTGAACACTCACCCAGTATGAGCAGCCGCTCCTGCGCTCTGCCCAGAGCGAACACGGGTATCAAGCATCTACCCCCGCGCTGCACTATATCACTAGCGAAGTGAGTCTAGACTCGTGAGGGTTGAACACTCACCCAGTATGAGCAGCAGCTCCTGCGCTCTGCCCAGAGCGAACACGGGTATCAAGCATCTACCCCCGCGCTGCACTATATCACTAGCGAAGTGAGTCTAGACTCGTGAGGGTTGAACACTCACCCAGTATGAGCAGCCGCTCCTGCGCTCTGCCCAGAGCGAACACGGGTATCAAGCATCTACCCCCGCGCTGCACTATATCACTAGCGAAGTGAGTCTAGACTCGTGAGGGTTGAACACTCACCCAGTATGAGCAGCAGCTCCTGCGCTCTGCCCAGAGCGAACACGGGTATCAAGCATCTACCCCCGCGCTGCACTATATCACTAGCGAAGTGAGTCTAGACTCGTGAGGGTTGAACACTCACCCAGTATGAGCAGCCGCTCCTGCGCTCTGCCCAGAGCGAACACGGGTATCAAGCATCTACCCCCGCGCTGCACTATATCACTAGCGAAGTGAGTCTAGACTCGTGAGGGTTGAACACTCACCCAGTATGAGCAGCAGCTCCTGAGCTCTGCCCAGAGCGAACACGGGTATCAAGCATCTACCCCCGCGCTGCACTATATCACTAGCGAAGTGAGTCTAGACTCGTGAGGGTTGAACACTCACCCAGTATGAGCAGCCGCTCCTGCGCTCTGCCCAGAGCGAACACGGGTATCAAGCATCTACCCCCGCGCTGCACTATATCACTAGCGAAGTGAGTCTAGACTCGTGAGGGTTGAACACTCACCCAGTATGAGCAGCAGCTCCTGAGCTCTGCCCAGAGCGAACACGGGTATCAAGCATCTACCCCCGCGCTGCACTATATCACTGACGAGAGTTGTGAATCTACTCTCGCGCTCTTCTCGCTTCTCGTGAATGTGGGTTCCGTATGTTGATTCCTGAGGATAAAGAATATTTTAGGAAAGTCTGGTAGCAATGTAACGTCAGCTAAGATACTGCAAAGCATGAAATTCAACCAAACATATTCAAAAGATTTTATTAAAAATTTGGACCGCCATTACAAGTCAGGCGTTTTCCTTCACAGCATATAATTCCTTCTCCCAATTATTTCAGTATAAATACAAAGGCAGTGCACAAAATGGCATAACTCCGTTTTGAGATCCATTGCAGACTGCAGTCTAGTGCAGTCAGCCCTAAAGTTCCTCGAAAAATAGCATTGGTTAGTGAAAATTTGGGGGGGGGCTCAGAATCAATTTAGGTATCAAATCAGTATTACTCACAGTGATTAGAACGTCGGGATGGACGGTGGGTATTTCAGCGGCCATCAAATGTCTGTCCTCTTGCCTCGAGAAGTCACCAGTGTATAGAACCTGGAACCAATAACAGCAAATTGTAGAAAAGATGTGCGAATAATTACGCACCTTATTGCCGACAGAGAGTAGCTATTTTAATTATCATCATCAGCCTATATTAGTCGCACTGCAGGGCACAGGCCTACCCTCACAGAAGGTGTATGGGCGTTAGTCCACAACACGTGCCCAATGCAGATTGGTAAACTTCAAATACGCATCAGAATTTCTGCAACGTATGCAGGTTTCCTCACGATGTTTTTGAACAGTCAATATTACGTACATAAGTCAGAAAAACTTATTGGTACATGGCATATTGACCGTGCGGATTCGAACCTGGAACCTCAAGATTGATCTCAATCAGGTTCAGGGTTTGAATCCAATCAGATCAGATCAGATATGGACATCTGTCCATACATCTCTCCAACGCGCCACCGACATTGTTATTTCAATGTATGCACAGTAATTTGTCGTAACTGCGACTACTATAATTTTTTCTGGTATTATTTACCTTGACGCCTGCTATCTCGATCATGAACATGGCGGCTCCTAGCACATGCCCCGCGTTGTAAGCCCAGAACCTGACGCCGCGCACGTCCTTCTCCTCGTGGAAGTTGATCGTCTCTATGCGGTCCATGGACCCTTCCAGGTCTGACTCTGTGTACAACATTTGTTCCGTCGATATGTTGCTGAAAAGAAAAATCATAATGATATGAAGTCTTATTTTTATTAAGATAAATATCTTGGACATTACACACAAATTATCTAGTCACATTTTAAGTACCAGAATCTAGCCTGGAGTTTTTATTTTAATGACTAGACAACGATATACAGGGTCCTCCCCTCCCTTCCTTCCCATATGCTGACACATTTTTAAGGGGATGATCAGACCATCAAACTGTACCACTTTCTCTATGGGACCAATATCGACATCGCGAAAAAAAAAGTTTTAGTAAAGTAGGTTTGCAGTTTTGTATGGAGCACCTGAGTTTCTTTTTTTGCGATTTCGATGTTGGTGCCATAGAGAAAGTTGTTCAGATTGACGGTCTGATCATCCCCTTGAGAAAGTGTCAGCATATTAAGAAGGACCCTATACAGGGTGTAACAAAACACCCTAGTAATACTTAAGGTGGAGCTTCAGACCATCAATCTGAACAACTTTCACTATGGAGCCAACATCGAGAAAAAAAAACAGCTCTTTCATACAAAACTGCTGTACCATCTCGACTCAAATGTATGGGACGGCAGATTTTTTTATTTTTTCTCTTTGTTGGCTCCATAGTGAAAGTTGTTAAGATTGATGGTCTGAAGCACCCCCTTAAGTATTACTAGGGTGTTTTGTTACACCCTGTAGAATACTTAGATACAATCATCCATGACTCGGGTACAAATAAATACATATTTATATTCTTCATACAAATTTTTCGATTAACTAACATTTCCATTGACAACTCACCTAACTTTAATATAATCAGAGACGAGCCACCGGTAGATGGCCTTAGTGGCGTGGGTCATGAACACCCGCCCCTTGAAGGAAGTCTTCGTCAGGAACCACGGCAGGGCTCCGCTGTGGTCCAGGTGGAAACTGTCAACAAGAAACATAACATAAGATAACTATTCTTTATTTGCGCACCAAGAATAGACAAATACAATTAAACCAGGAATGAGAAGGGGTTACAAAGGGTGGTGTGAGAAACTGTTATTTTCTTCCGCCAGATCTCATTATTTCTCATAGAACTGCGTGGCAAGCGGATTCACGGACGGTTCTGTTGATCACGCGCGTTATAGCTGGCCATGAGGCTCCGCTATTTCGCATTAACTTAAATGTGTTTTTGTTTATTTTAATAATCATCTTTCAGTATACAATACACCCAGAACCCACTTGTATTGGTGTACCACCACTCGTGAGGACACTCAATCATGAGGGTTCAGGTTCGAATCCGCACAGATAACATGCCAATGTACCTAATGAGAATATGGCATGATGTGCATATCTGTAGTATTCGGAAGTCTCCCAAACCAAATTGGGCATGCATGGACTAACCTACATACATCTTCCTTGAGGGTAGGCCCTACAGTGGGATGTATACAAAAGGCAGATAATGATGATGTAAACAAACTCGACTTTGGCAGAAATTAGCTTAGTCGCAGCAAATGACATTTCAGGAAAAAAAATTAAAATAACATATTTGGCAAGGTTTTCTTCACAAGGGTTGTACTCACTGTGAAATAAGAAGTAAATCCACTTCATCAGCTTCAATAAGATCCACAAATGGAAGAGCATCCATCCCTGACAACCCTGGGTGAATGCCGCAGTCCAACTGCAAAGAAAAGGTTCATTATTAGCTAAGGAAGTGTTATATTGTAAAGCTGTTGGTTTTGTCAATAAATGAATTACATTATAACCTAATAGAGTTTACAAGTGATTTTGTATGCACAAATTATATACAGATTTTAAGTCAAATCATAAGCTATCAAACAAATCAGTTCAGTAGTTTTTGTGTTATGCTCGAACAAACAAACAGACGGCAAGAATTCTAAAAAAAGTTGATTTGGAGTCAGGGCACCTAAAAACCATATAATCTTTTTCTTGTAAATATATTTCAATGTACAGACACATATTTAACAAATTTATAAGAAACGAGCTTTTACCCGCGACTTTGTCCGCATAAATGTTATATCAGATTTTAAGTCAGATCCATAAGCTATCAAACAAAAAAGTTTCATCAAAATCGGTTCAGTAGTTTTTGCGTGATGCTTGATCAAACAAACAAACAAAAAAACAGACAGACAAGTGGTGATTTGGAATCAGGGACATCTAAAAATCATATTAAAATAAAATAAATAAAATAAAAATCTTTTATTTCAGACAACATAGTCCATACAAAAAATGTTAGTAGGTACTGGAGAACTTATAAACTATGTTAGTAGATTATAACATAAATAAATAAATAAAACATCAAGCAGAGGTGGCTACTTACTTCCCTACCTGGCAGATCTACCGCATGCCGAACACATGTAATTCAGTAAATCTACCAAGCAGAGGGGAGTCCATTCTGTCAGCAATCATTTTCAGCACTCTGTTCGAGCTCGCACGAACACGGTGTACCGCTGATGCAAGTTTCTTTCGCATAATTGCGTAAAAGTCATCTGTACTTGCATCAGCAAACATTCCGGAGGCACTACAGTAGCGAGGGAGCCCGAACAGAGCCCTGAAGTTGTTATTGTATTGAATACGCAAGGCACTGTAGGCTTTTTGGGTAAAATCAGTCCAAAGGGCGCTTGAGTAGAAAGATTGACAGTATGCTTTGAAAAGCGTTAGTTTGACTGTTGCTGTACAACCAGCAAACCTTTGAACCAGCATATTATCCCTCACCGACAATGCCCTGCACTCCCTATTTACATCCAGATCATCCTTCAGATCTTCTGTTACAATATGCCCAAGATATTGTAATCTTTTTTTTTTGTAAATATCTTTTTTTTTACTATTTCGATCTTGGTCCTGTAGAGAAAGTTGTTCAGTTTTATGGCCTGCTCATCCCCTTAAGAAAGTGTCAGCATATTAAAAAGGAACCTCTGTATACCAGCTTTCAAACGTAAAAAGTTTCTCCAAAATCGGTTCAGTAGTTTTTGCGAATCTCAAGCAAACAAACAAAAACACAGAAAAAATCAAAAACTGTTGATTTGGAGTCAAAAATGTGGAATTTGAAAGACTGTTTTCGAATTTTGAAACTGTGGATGAAGTCATCATCATCAGCTTCATTGTTTTCCTTTTTAACCGTTGGCAGTTATAAAAATTAATTGAAGTTAAATCTGCTGTGGTCGAAGAGGAAATTAGATAAACTCAGAAACCTACGACATATTTTTTCAGAAAGAAAAGAGCATTCTTCGGAAGTGCAGATTTCTAGAAACTAATCGCAAGGTTTCATGCCATACGAAAAGTAGCTTTATCAACCATCCACCAGCAAAATAGAAAATGTTCGATAGAATTAATATTGTCACAAATACAGGTTTTGAATGTAGACCGCCAGGTACACCTAGATTTTGTATGTACGAAGAGCTAGAGGCATTATCTCGTATCTTTAATCTGAGAAGCTGTTGTAGACTTTGCCTTTGTCATAAAGTTTCTTCCAGTAATTTCGGTCCAACTTCGAATAGTATTGAGGTAACAGACAAATGCGTATTGCCAACCCAATTTTATTTGTTATATTTTTCAAAAAACCCAATTTCTTGCAGTTAATTGCCTACTGTTTTTAGGGTTTGTTAGATGTGTGTCTAATATAATAAACCAAGTTCCAAGCATCTGTGTTATTGAAAAAAAATAGGAGAGGCATTTGAAGTCGTAGAAACTTTTAAAATTTTGAAAACACTGCAATGTTTATGGCATTTAGAAAAATAAATAAAATAGCCTCGATCATTCAAACCGTTGAAAAACATGCTCAATTATTGGCCTTTCTTTTAAAGTATTATTTAGGCTGATATCTTAGCAATTCGCAGAGTAAGAGCTTAAATACCAAATTGAGGGAGATTAATGTCGATTTTTAAATGGTCAATTTTAATATAAGTAAATAAAGGTACAATACAATACACAGCATACATAATTCATCATCATCATCTCAGCCGATGGACGTCCACTGCTGGACATAGGCCTCCCCCAAGGATCGCCATAACGACCGGTCCTGCGCTGCCCCACAAACATAATTGTTTTTCAATTTCATAATTGTTCAATGTACAGACACATTTCTGTTACAGTTTTATAATAGTTTAGATATGCCATAGATATCTCAAATGCCAGCTGGACCCAAAACAAAAATTTGTGTAAACTAGGGTCTCAGTTATCGCGTTCAAGCTTGTCACGAGGCTCCACCATCTTATTTAATTCATATCACGATCTTTGGTATTTAATTATGATACTCCCAAAAATTACCTACATGACATTGACAGCAACAGCAGCCATAAAATTAGAATAATAATAATAAGCTAGGTCTTGACCCTTGCAACTTTGTGAAGAGGGCAGTGTCGCCCTTGGGCTAAAAACACAAGTGCACGGTCAAAATATCAATTCGAGAGAAAGCTCACCATAATCTTCTTCCCCTTGAACTCCAGCATGATACATGATCTGCCCACCTCCTGCCCAGCTCCTCTGTAGCAAATATAAATAAATCAAAATTTAAATATTATACAGAAAAACATCATAAAAGGGGAAAGTAGTAATAAATCATACTACAAAAAAAAAACAAATAATTTACCTATTGTGTAAGTTTCCAATTATTGGTGATTTTTTTAAAATCATAGATTACACAGGGTCCTTCTTAATATGCTGACACTTTTTTAAGGGGATGATCAGACCGTCAAACTGAAAAACTTTTTCTATGGGACCAACACCGAAATCGCGAAAAAAAATCAGTTCTTCAATACAAAACTGCAAACCTACTCGAGCCAAATGTCTGGGACAGCAGATATTTTTTTTTCCCGATTTCTTTGTTGGTCCATAGAGAAAGTTGTTCAGTTTGATGGTCTGATCATCCCCTTAAAAAAGTGTCAGCATATTAAGAAGGAACCTGTATTGTTGAATACAAAATCAATAACCTATTGTATATTGTGTTTCTCCAACACAACATTGACTTACCAAATAATGTCTAGTCCGCACTCTAAAGTGTCAAAAGTCTTTGTTTGATCGACCAACTACTTGCTCATCATTGAATTAGACTCTATCGATAGACAGGCCCTTTTATCGAAGCAACATATCCCACTTGAATACGGTGTTCACACTGTATTGATGTTCCCGAGTTAACTTCGTCACTATGGCAATGACAGACCGCAATGTGTCATTTTGTGTTGTATTGTGTGACATTTTGTTTGTTTGAACGTGCATGTCTATTGCTAGAGTTTACGTCAGTGGTGCACATCTATAATGATGTGCTGCAGTGCTGTAAGAATTTTTAAAAACTATGCAAGCCAAATGAACAGCTGTTTCAATGTTTTTACTCGGTTTGTATCACTAACACATACTTATGTTTACGTAAGTTATCCTGGGACACATTTTTGAGAATTTTGTATCAGTAAATGATTAGAACTAATCATTTTTACCGACATCCATTACTTGTCCGTGTGGTGTAGGCTATGAATAGCACCATCCCATTTCCTCCCGTGGGCGTCGTAAAAGGTGAATAAGGGATCTACCGGAGGATGAGGGTACACACATTCAATCCAACTGCAATCGCCAACCCGCCTGCCAAGCGTGGTGATTATGGCAAATCCCCCCATTTTGGAGAGACCTATGTCCAGCAATGGATGTCTATCAGCTGATATGATGATGATGATATAATTAATTGGCAAGTCAATGTTCTCCAATCATCATATACATTGTGTTTAAAATTGACTAACTAAATATTATGAAGCACAATCGCCATGAATGTCAAAAAACACCATGTCGATTTGATGCGGACCGAATCAGGTACATACATACATACATATTCTCACGCCTGTCTCCCACTGGGGCAGGCAGAGACAACGGAACGCCACCTGCTACGATCCTGACATACCTCTCTAGCTTCCTCCACATTCATAAGACCTCTCATGCATGCTCGTCGGTTCAGGCGCGTGCATTGAAGGTAGGCAAAAAGCAGTGAAACCTTAATAATTTTTAAACTCTTCTTCTTCTTCTTATCGTGTGGGCAGAGCCCTGGTGTCAGAGTTTTTTCAGACCGCCTTTCGGCCTCTGACGTGGTTTTTATGTAATGAGTACTACCACTAGAGATAGTAGCCGGGACCAACGGCTTAACGTGCCATCCGAAGCACGGAATCATTTTTTCTTTTCAGACAATCAGGTGATTCAGCCTGCAATGTCCTAACCAACTAGGGAAAAACGCACAAAGTGACATATCACTAGGTGTCCCCCGTGGGAATCGAACCCACGTCCTCCGTATCGAGAGCCAATGCTCTTAACCATTAGACCACAGAGGCAGTTTTAAACTAAAAGCATTTTGTTTGCTCAATGACTTTTAATTGGTTTAATTAGCTGTATGTAAAGAAAACAGAGTCATTTGGTAAACAAACAAAATTTAGTTTAGAAATTATTCGGTTTCTGCACTGCGGGCAGGCAAAACACAGTGAAAGCCTAATAATTTCTAAACTAAAAGCATTTAATTCACTAAATGACTTTGATTTCTTTAAATACAGGTAATTAAACCAATTAAAAGTCATTGAGTAAACAAAATGCTTTTAGTTTATGAATTATTAGGGTTTCACTGTCTTTCTGCCTACCTTCTATGCACGCGCCTGCGTCGGTTTCGGGTATCTTAAGACCCCAGGTTAGATTTACGTGAGTTTCCAATAGACTCAGGGCATGGAGTGTGTGGAAACAAACACACTGAACTATGATAACTCTTTGTTCACAACATATAGGTAAATACCTAGTTCTATTGAATATTGTATTGGTTTTTACTTCGAGAATGTACAAGTATGGTGCCAAAATCAATGGACCTTCAGTCCAATCCTTCTGGATCTACTTTTATTTGAAATTAAATGAAGTAAAAGCACCAAAATTATATTGCAAGATAAGGTCAACGAATTTCTCTGATTCTCAGCGATTTCCGATAGATTTGTTTGGAAACTAGATGCTATCAAGAACCTGCGTTCAAAGACCTACAGCCTGCGTTTTATATATAGATTAAAGGTATATGATTTAGGTTTTATCGATTGATATAAAAATAATAGAATCAAATATATTTACAGTGGCCTGATAGTAAGTTGATCACTTTCTTCCAACGGCACCGTATCGGTGCCCTTTCTCGGGTTCGTAGTCATGATTTATGGCTATTCTTTCTTCAATTTTCACAAAAACATAGATTTTACAGCTTTTTATTGAAATCAGCAGATTTTTAGCAAACAAAACAATCCCCTGCAGAAATTGATTTGAGGTTACATTAATGTTGCCATTTGGAAAATGTATTTAACTACGTTTTTCATTATTTTTGTTATTAATCATTTAATATCGTTTTAAATAATTTTTAATGAATTCATAAAAGCTTTCGAAATACAGGTGACGTATTTTCTGTCACTTTATTCCAAATTAGAAGCTTATTCCTCTAAAAATCTTGGAGAGAGCCTCTAGAATTTTACCCATATATAGCAGGAAAGTTTTGACTGTAGCCACCCCAATCCTTATACGGTTCATTGTACGCAATAAGTTTAGTAATTAAAAGTTTTTAATTATGAGGTTAAAGATGCGACAAGCCCTTAGATCATAATTTATTTCCAAATACAAGCCACATGGTTCCTCAAAAGGGGTTTAAAATGATGCTTATTTTAAATCATAGCTAGTTATTTCAATGCAATACAAATAATGTTTATTTCTAAAGTTCACATCTTCCGTAAAACGAAACGTTACTGTCAAAAACTGGCCGACGCCGCGCAGTCGCATGTTGGGAATATTTTTTGGTTATTTTATTGTAAATAATAATTTCCAATTTCTGGGATGCCTAAGGAGAAGAAACTATTCGACGACGATTCAGAGGAAGATGTTAACTTTATAACAGAAAATGAGTACGCTAAGAAATACGACTCTTGGCGGGAGAAAGAGGAAATACACAAACGTATGTCATAACTTTTTAAATTTTTTAGTAACATTTGCTTACTTTGAGCATACCAAAACATTAAATTCATCAGTTGGATTTTCTATCTTACTATCGCATACTAAATCACATATCTTCCATTAGTTTTTTTGATGATTTTTGCGTTATTCATTCATAACCAAAATCGAACTTTTTTTTTCTATACACAATTTTTTTCCAGTTGAGCAAAAGTACGGTAGCAAAGCTCTATCGTCGGATGCATCGGACACATCGGACAGTGATGATGATGAGCCCCCGGAGGTGTCGGAGGAGACGGAGACGCAGTTCCTGAAGACCCTCGCGCTGCTGAAGACCAAGGACCCGAGGATATACGATCCTGGCTACAAGTTCTTTGAAGATGAGGAAAAGGAGAAAGGTAAAATAGTATAAGAATATGGTACTGCAATACAGGGTGTGTCCATTCATTTTTATTTGCACAATATCTACAGAATATTTATTCTTTTTCGATGTAAGCTAAACAAAACAAAGCAAAAATGTATCATTAATGATATTTGAATACCAATTTACATTATTTTTTCCGAATTTACTCCTAATGAGCAAAGAGTTTATATTTGTGCTTTTTCATGTTACATGTCTATCATGACAGTATACAAGCCGCGCTCTTGGCGAATAGCTGAAGTAGGCAAAATGCGCTCATAGGTAAAATCAAGTTGTCGAATCGCGCCGGTTTGCAAAAAGAGCAAGTTGGCGAATCGCGCCGGTTGGCGAAACGATCAAGTTTGGAATGCGCGTCACAACCAACCAATCTACATCACCACATCATGAAAGACGATAGGAAGCAGTGGACAAACGCAAAAAAACTTAAAAGCTTTTATTCAAATGATTATCACATAGATTGCCTTTTGACTGCTCGCATCCCGGCTTTAAGATAACAATTGATAAACAATGGGTGGTTGAATGATATCACGGCAACAGGAGTTGAAGGGAAGAGTAAGCTACCACAGCGTTGGAATGTGTTCTGTTGTTGTAGAGATGTGGAAAGAAACTCTACAACATACATCTCTCATCTCATCTTTTAACCGACTGCGCGACACAAAGGAAGGAATGTCTAATCAGGGACGTCAATAAAATGTGCTAGGTTCAAACTAGCCGAAACCGATGGGAATGTATGACAATATGTATGGACCTAGAGGAAGCAAGAGAAGTGTGTCAGAACTGCCCAGAGTGGAGATCCATAGTAGCTGCCTACCCCTCTGGGAAAAGGCGTGAGTCTATGTATGTATGTATGTAAAATAAAACCAAACTTTCCACTCTTTACAGAGAAACAACCTGTAGCCAAAACATTGACATTTGAAGATAGTGATGATGATGATGAAGATAATGACGGCAACATATTCAAAGTAGAGAAGAAAGCTGAAATATTGAACGAGAAAGAACCAGAACCTAGTCAGAAAGAGTTGAACAGTTCTAAGAAGACTGTTAAGGTATATAAAAGATATGTGTTTATAATATACAGGGACAGCTTAGCGTAGTCGTTAGATAAAAACCATGTCAGAGGCCCTCAGGTGGTCTGAAAAAACTCTGACACCAGGGCTCTGCCCACACAATAAGAAGAGGGACAGCTTTTTAAGAGGATAATACCATCAAACTGAACGACTTTGTCTATGTGACTAACATCGAAATAGTGAAAAAAAAATCTACTGTCCTACACATTTGGTCGAGTAGGTTTGCAGTTTTGTATGGAATAGCTGACTAAGTTTTTTGTAATCTCAATGTTTATTCCATAGAGGAATAAGTTGTTCAGTTTAATGGTCTGATCATCCCCTTAATAAAACATCAGCATAATTATTAAGAATTATTATGAATAACTAACAGGTATGTATATTCTAACTATGTATTATATAATATAGTTAGAACATTTCTGACTGCTAAATATGAAATCAAGTTAATATCGATAGATTTATTTCCATCTAACGCATTATTCTTCTCCCCATAGGAAGGTAAACTGAAGGACTACCTAACAGGTAGAGCGGAGCATGTAGACCGTGAGGTGGAACAGGATCTGGCACCACTGAAGGCACTGTGGTCGGACCCCAAGCTCAATGAGGGAGAAGCTTTCTTGAGGGACTACATCCTCAACCAGAGGTCTGTTTTTTTTATAAAATTATACTTGTGATTAGCCTTATCACGTTGTAAGAAAGAATACTGTGCTATGTTTAGTATGGACACTCCCTGCCAGCCACCAATTTCGGCTTCAACCCCTCGTGGTCCATAGCCCACTCCCTCGCCATTATTAGAGAGAGATGATTATTTGAATGACCAAAATGTCTGGTCTTGACAATTTTACACTATGTAATGCAATATTGTATTTTAATTGTACTTTGTACATTTTGTTTTGTTTAAAAGATGTGTGTTGTAGAGTTTCTGGCCGCATCTTCTCTCAACGGAACACCTTCCGACGCGGTGGTAGAGTGAAAAAATTACGTCAAAAAGCTATCTATATAATATTATTTTGAATAAAAAATTAGGAATTTTGAAAAGAGGAAACTACAAAATTAAAAGTCGAAAAATATATCTCGATCACAAAGTTGAAGTGGAGATGGGCAGGACACTTGGCTAGACGGGAAGATGGCCGGTGGACCAAGGCAATATCAGAGTGATGGCCAAGAGAGGGACGGAGGTCAGTAGGCAGTTCACCAGCATGTGGGTCTGATGACATTGTGAGAGTAACGGTTTCGCATTGGATCAGATTAGTACAGGATTGTGAAGACTGGCGCAATAAAAGGGAGGCCTATTCCCAGCAGTGGGTTGATGTGGGCTGATTTGATTGCTTGATTGATATCTCGATTATGATGCAGAAAATGGATTTATATTAAAACTTTTTGTAAAATCTTTAATTCAGCACTGCTAGCATGCCACCCACGACAAAGCGTTTAAACGAGTAAAACTTCATGCACGCTCTTTCTGGCGTACGTAAAATAATAAAGATGGAGGCACATCTCGATTTTTGTTGTTTCCTCGGGGGTGGCATGCGAGGCCTACAGGATTAATTAATACCTTATTTTTTAGATATCTAGAGGATGGTGAAGGTGAGCCAGAAAAGCTGAGAGATGATGAGGACTTGGAGGAGGATGAGAAGAGAGTGGAGGAGCAGGGGAAGTTCGAGAGGGCTTACAACTTCAGGTTCGAGGAGCCCGATGAGGAATATGTACGTTTGTATCCTAGTTCTTACTGAAATTGAACATTTCCCAAAAAACACCTAAATTGGCTACTTGACAACTAGTCAAATCAGCTACTCTTTATCGGACGTCAAAACATGCTCTTTGTATGAAGATTTGTACTAAATAATGAGTTGTGACATCATCAACATTTTCATTACTTTTTATAGTTTATCTTGTTATTAAAAAAAATAGTATTCAAGCTAAAAACTCAATGAAAATAGGAGTTTAGCGTTATTTTCTAACCCTTTTTTATAATACTCAAGATTTTTATACTGGCTGAATATCCAAGTGACTTCTCTGTTCTTGCTTAAAATATGGATAAATCAGCAGCAAATTTATCAAAACTGCTACCACTTAAATTATTGGGTTTGCGGTGAACACCCTTTAGTCAACAGGGGAAATTCAAACAAAATTACACCAGTTCAGTATCCATATTTCTAAGGTGTTTGTCAATCTGTTTTCATAAATTACCGTATTTGACCGTACAAAAACTGTGAATCATCCAAACCCTAACCGATCAAATGTTGCTTATTTTAAGTGATTATTTCCCATACCAAATCGATGTAAAATATCCCCAACACTTTCCACCCACAGTTGAAACGCTTCCCGCGTACCATGAACTCGATCCGGCCGAAGGACGACCGTCGGTCGCGCAAGCGAGCCGAGGTGCGCACGCGCAAGGAGGAGGAGAAGCAGCGCAAGATGGAGGAGATAGCGAGGCTGAAGGCCCTCAAGCTGAAGGAGATACAGGAGAAGATCGCCAAGATCAAGGAGGTCACCGGCAATCAGGAACTGGCGTTCAAGGTATACTTTATTTTTAGATTGGTTTTAAAAATAAACTGATAGAAAGACCAAAGTATAATAATCCGAAATCACAGACACGGACGCTATGAAGGATTTCGTTTGCAGGATATGCCTACCGCGCTTTGACTTTTGTGATGTATTCTTAAGATCACAAGGATGTATTGTTTACATGGCGCCGGCAAGTGTTGTGGTCCAAAAAATCTTGTAACATTTACAACTTTTTTTTCTAAAACCTGTGAAATCATATGAGAAGGTTTCATTTGCTGATTCTAAAAATATACTACATCATTTCAGACACATGTTTTCTGCAAATTTTTTTTTTTTCAATAAAAAGTTCGGTAAGAAATGGCTGAATTAATTTTCGTTATACATAACGTCAAATACCTCGCAAAATCCTCATATGTAACGTCATGAACGAATTTAATTAAAATATTTACAAAAGTTGTTCAGTTTCATAGTCCAAAGCACCCGGGCAAAGTATGTAATACTTTTAAGTTTATTCGCTGTATAATCATATACTTACGACTATTCCCCGATGGGGTAGACGTTTCACCAGCGGTTGTCTATACAGGGTGTAAGCCAAAGTATCATTAACCTTTAAACCACATACTCTACCCATCAAACTGAACAACTTTTACTATGCCGTCCCATAGCAATACCTACTCGATTCAAACGTATGGGACAGCAAATATTTTTTTGTGCTGACTGGTTTGCTCCCATAGTAAAAATTGTTCAGTTTGATGGGTAGAGTATGTGGTTTAAAGGTTAATGATAATTTTCCTTACACCTGTATAATTCTCTCATAAATGTTCCAGGACGATGATCTGGAAGGTGACTTCGACCCAGAACAGCACGACAAGCGGATGCAGGCGATATTCGACGAGCAGTACTACGGCGACGCCGACGGAGAGAAGCCCGTCTTCCCTGACCTGGACGAGGAGCTGGAGATCGGTGAGTGGACAAGACACACTGCTGGACCTAGGTAGAGTGCTTAGAACATTTAAATAGGGACCTGCCTTACGTTAGCATACAAGATCAAATGATCATGTACATCTGCATACAATTGTATACCTTATCATTATCAGTAAACGAGACAGCCTATAATTGCGGAACAACTAGTCTTGTTTGGGGTTCACACGAGACTATTTGTCATGATTTTCGACATTAAAAAAGACAACCACCAACTCGGGCCATTTTTGTACTACCAACTTTTTCTACAGCGTTATAAAAATATGGGAATAATAGTTCGTATACTCATATTACTAAAATAATTATTTCAACGTTATATTTTATGGTACAAACAAGATATCTTGAATTGAATTTGGATATTTTAGTTACGAAATGTGAAAAAATGGCGAAAAAAACACAGAACAAGTAGTCACAAACTTTTTGAAAAAAGAAGGCCTTGACAATAAATTGATTGACATATTTTGACATTGACCACTTGACATAGACATAATTTTTTTTTGGTTTTATTTCTCTAATTCTCTATTAAGGCCCCTCACACAGGTGCGATTTCATCGAGCGATAATATCGCTGCGATTTTACAATTTTTATTTTCAGTACAGCATTGGCTTCTAATTTTTTGAACACGATTGGGTTTAATAGCAAAACTAAAATTTAAACCAAGATCTGGTCCTAAAGCCAGGAATGTCTCCATATGAGGGAACTCTTTCTTTTTAGGAAAGCCTTTCTAGCGACAGTTACCAAAAGTATGTCTATCTCAGACTATACTTATTCATTCTCATTGGTGTGGCGGACGCGTGACGCTGATCACAAAATCGCACCTGTGTGGTAGGACATGCGACGCGGTCACAAAGTCGCCGGGATATTATTGCTCGATAAAATCGCAACTGTGTGGGGGAGGCCTTTAGTATAGGTAAATGGTGAAATAAAACAGTATTTGATTAAAAAACAATTATTATTCATTTTCCACATCTTCTTTAACAATTATTTATCATCCAGATATATGCAGCAAGAGGCTCAATATTTGTCTGGTATCGTGCCCAACCCATGTACCAGACTACCTTCAGTATGCACAACACCCATAGATTTATATATTACTAGCGTAAGGATAGGCCCGTCAGAATATTTTACAAAAACCTTCTTCATAGAAACAAAAATTTGCGCCATCTGTCATAACTCGTATACGAACTATATCGTGTCATATATTTTCGAGTGCTCTAAACTGACATTTTTCCTTGCATTTTAGAGCCAACGAACTGGGGACAATAGTCAAGCTCATAGGCCATGTCCACGCTAGTAATATATATGTCTTTGACAACACCCCACAGTCCTTTTACCACTAACACTGCTACAATAATAACACAAATGCTATCTTCCTACGACTGTATCACACTTTCATTAATAAGTAGGTATAAAGCAGAAAAACACAGAAAAACTAAAGCGCAGCCGAATCGAACAAAAACATCAGATAATTCCACTGGATAATTCAGAGAAAGTACTCTTTGATTCAGAGCCATTTCAGAGCAAAATTCTGAGTGCGCTATCCATAAAGGAAGTAATGTGTAGTTTCACCAAGGAATATAATACTCCCTAGTTTCACCTCCTTGAGGATTACCTCCTTGATGACGCTATCATTAACCAAGAAGTTTTACTACAGTAAAGATCGCTTTTTTATATTGCTAACTGCGCTATTTGTAATTACTTCGAGCTGTCATCATATTACTTTAAATATTTTGTAACACGAAACGACTTTATTTGTAGCTATTATAGCAATTGGTTTTTATTTTTATTATATTTGTCTATATTAAAATGCGTATATAAAAGCTATCACATGCATATGCATGCATATCACAAATTGGCCTGACGGCCCATACATTGATGAATGATGTCTTTTGACTCTAAATTAACAGAATAAAATCAAAGGTATCGTATTTCATGTTACCTCGTCCCCCGCAAAAAGTTACCGAAAAGTTTGTTAGTGGAATTCCATATTTAAGTGGTATAAGGTAGAGTGTTGACGATATGTGCGCATGTACGGGTGTACTGGCCAGCGCGACCTTGTATGAAGCAGTTTTTCTGGTAGGATATCTGTTCTGCAATATGGTTTTTAAGTAAAGCATGATGAAATATTTCAGAAAACTGGGAGAACTACGAGCCGGAACATGATCAAGATGTTACGAATAAACAGAATGATGAACCGCATTGTGAAGACGACGATTTCAATGTGAGTAACTTCACTACGTTTTGCATGTAGGAAGACGTCCATTAAGTACTTGAGGCGATTTTGGCGACTTTTCGACCTCTTCCCCCCTTGGTGAGATGTCGTGAGATTTGGCTTGTAGTTACTTTCGGTTTTTATTTCATCTCAATCTGCTCAATAAATCGGAAATGAGAAAATACCGAATCGGCGGGAACCCCCGGAAACCCGGGAACCGGCGGGAACAAACAAAAACAGTCAAAAACCTTTGACTGTTTTTTTGTTTGTTTCTTTGTTCCAGCATCACGCAAAAACTACTGGACCTATTTTAATGAAACTTTGTGTTTAAAGCTAAACCATAAAGTTATTATACCTACCTGACGGAATAGAGTAACTGACATGAGTCGTCAAATGAAACCGTTTTTTGTGCATTTGTCGGCACTTATCGGCACCCTAAAACTTCGAGTTCTGTGTATAATTGTGAATCTAACGTGAAATCGTAGGTAATTTAATGAAATAGTGTTAGTTTATTTCACAAAATAATCTACGACTTCACTTTAGATTCACTAATTATTCACAGAACACGAATATTTACCCAGTCGATTGTGCTGACAAGTTCCCAAAAAAGGTTCTATTGCCTCGCGTCACGTATCTCTTTCTATTATACAGTGGCGCCGCTATGTACATCTCGCTCTCTCAGCTGTCAGTTCCTCTCTATGATAACTTTATGAGCTAAACAGACATGGATATAGATGTAATTAGACTTAAAAAATAAAAGTTAGCTTATAATAATAATACTATAGATGTTTATATAAAAATAGCATAAATATATTCCAGATGGACGCAGACTACGACCCAAAACAAGCGCGCCTATCTCTCCTCGAACAAATACAAAGTACCCTAACTAAAAAGCCGCGTAACCGCAAGAAGAAGTCCAAGTTAGCTGAACTGTTGACCACGGAGAAGCCCAAATTCGTCCCCACCGTCGCCGACAAGACGTACGCGCAGTACATGGACGAGTACTACAAGCTTGACTGCGAGGATGTCATCGGGGGTGACTTGCCCACCAGGTTCAAGTATAGGGACGTCGTGCCTAATGATTATGGATTGACCATTGAAGAGGTGAGTTCTTTATAGCAGGAATTTATTTTATGTAGTTAGAGATGGTATAATACAATGACGCGTTTTCAATAATAAATATTTTGTTTCGAGACATTGGCTGATTTCTAATAAAGCCTTCGCTGTTATCGATGCCATGATTATTCATACATCCGAATTCATTTTGTAACCAAACAACTAAGCGCTCTTACAGACGAGCGACAGTTGCGGTCGGCGAGTGTCGCGGTGGGCGTAAAGTGTATGAGCGCGACGCTCTGCGACCCACGGCGACAGCAAAGTGTCGCTCGTCTGTAAGAGCCCTTAAATGAAGAAATTTTTTATTGATCATAAAAATAATTCGTTAGCCTACAGGGTCCTTCTTAATATGCTGACACTTTTTAAAGGGGATGATCAGACCGTCAAACTGAACAACTTTATCTATGGGACCAACATCGAAATCGCGAAAAATTAATCGGCTGTCCTACACATTTGGCTCGAGTAGGTTGGTAGTTTTGTCCACCATTAGTCAACCACGCGTGCCCAATGCGGGTTGGTAGACTTCACATACACATCAGAATTTCTTCTTCAGTGTATGCAGGTTTCCTCACGATGTTTTCCTTCACCGTTTGAGAGCAGTCGGTTTTACGTACATAAGTTAGAAAAACTCATTGGTACATGGCATGTTGTCCGTGCGGATTCGAACCCGGACCCCCATAATTGGGAGTCCATACCGCTCCGCAACGCGCCACCGAAGCTCTCAACGTATGAACGTATTTCAGATCCTGCTAGCGGACGACAAGGAGCTGACGCAGTGGGTGCCGCTCAAGCGCATCGTGCGGCACCGCCCCGCCGACATAGAGAAGAGCGAAGTCAACACCTACGCGCAGAAGGCCGCCGACATCAGGCTCAAGAAGAAGATACTACCCAGCCTGTTCAAGGACCTGCCCGAGTTAGTATACTGGCACATATTTTTATGAATACAATCATGCGGTGCGTGTCCCGGGTGAAGAGGTCTGGTCAAAGGGTCAATTTACCTCATAACATTACTACGATGAGGGAAAAATATATTAGTGTGCTGTAAGTGCCGCGGAGCCCAGAAGCTCCGTTAATATCAATCTAAAGAACGAAGAACATCAGGGCTCTATTTAATTACTAAACTTGACAATTGAAAAGTGATTTTTTTCGATACAAACATGCATTCCATAATAGCCAACTCCTCAACTTTAGGTTACTATGCATCTGATTATCCGATCTCTGTTCATTAGTAACAAGCAATCTGACGGCCCGGTAGCTAAGTCGATAGTGAACCTGACTGCAGTGCCGAGGGTCGCGGGTTCGAATCCCGTAAGGGACAAATACCTGTATGATGAATATTGTCATGTTTATTCTCATCTAGGTCTTGTCACAAATAAATACAACTTCACACCTCCCATTAAATAAAAATAATAATTAAATCAATTTTTAGTGGAGTCAATACAGTGTTATGTTAAGTCCCTATTTTTGTATGATTTTTAGTAAAGAATGAACCAAGTTTTTCTCATTTTAGGGATCCATAAATATTTAGATATTAAAAGGATTCCTTCGCCAGAAAAGATTGAGGATTGAGTAATTTTAAAACTACATAATAACAAATAAATCAATCTAATAATCAATATTTTTTTACTTACAGAGAACCAGAAATAGTTGTACCAGTAGAAACAAGCAAAAAGAAGAAGAAGAAGAAAAAGAAGAATAAGGAGAAGAAAGAAATTCAAAACGATGACAATGCAGAAGACTTAAATGGCGACGATATTGAACATAATCAAAATGAGGATAACCAAGTTGTAGATATAAACGAAGATAGTAGTGAAGTCAAATCGAAGAAGAAGAAGAAAAAAGATAAAGAGGTAGAAGATATGATTGTAGAAGATGTCTATACAAATGTAGAAAATGATAAAAAAAGTTCAGAAACAACTATCAAGAAGAAAAACAAAAAGCATAAAGATACACAAATAACTCAAGAAATTTACCTATCTTACACAGAAGTCGACGCAGAAAAATTAAAACCTAAAGAAAATACCGTAGATGTTCAAAATAATACAGAACACACAAAGCCAAGTAACAAGAAAAATAAGCTTTCTAATACAAAAGTTAATGTAGAAGAATTGAAACCTAAAGAAAATAACGAAGAAGTTAAAAATAATACAGAAACGTCAAAGCAAAGTAAAAAGAAAAAGAAGATGCAGAAAATAGATGGATTTACTGTAGAAAGCATTCAGAAAGAAGAACCTAGTCAAGGCAGTCAACTAAATAACTTTATAGGAACTAAACAAAATAAGAAAGTTAATTTGAAACGCAAATTAGATACAAATAACTCCCAAACTCCAAATAAGAAAAAGAAAACTGATTTCACGAACAAGAAAGATAAGACGAAATTCAAGCAAAAAGATAAGTTTAAAAATAAGCAAGGAAAAGATAAAACTTCAGATAATCCGCTGAATAATTTGTCGGATGAAAGATTGAAAGCATATGGATTAAATCCTAAGAAATACAGAAGCTTCTTGAAGTATAAGAAGTTTTAGTTGTTATTCTAGTGATTATTAAATAATTTACATTGTAAAATGATTGTAAATCAATAAATTTATTTACGTTATGGTTATGATTTATTTTGGGTCTTATTTTGTGTACAGTTTAAATGTCGAATTTCATTTCAAGAATCTGTAATATTTGAGAGTACAACACCAAAGACTACAAAACAATGTTCTTGAGTTTAATGTTTAAATATACTACAACAAGACTACAACTATAAGGCTGAGATTCAGAGACGATTCGTTAAGACGTGCTAAGCACGAACTAAGCCAAGACAGCCAAAGTAGTACTTAACGCGAACTTACTTTTTGGTATTCACAGACAAGTTTCAACCGGTGCTAAGCCGCTACTCGGCTAAGTACGAGTTATCATTCGTTCATTCAGTAGACACTCTATGGCATGGTGTTGCCAAGGTGTTAAAACTGCTACATGAAAGAATGAAGTGATAGAACCATACGAAGTCGTCGTAAGAGTAAAAGAGGTAGAAGATTTTGTCAAAGATGGCCTGACGCTAATGGAACACAATGGAAAATTCAAACTACGCGGGTGATTTGAATCGCTTCTGCGTAAAATCGACTAATAAATTAATGAAACGTGAAAAACTAAGATGAAAAATCACATTCAAAATAAAACAAGGTTTGATTTATGGAAATTTTAATAAAAGGGGTTTATTTACACAAAATATTTATGATAGGTACAATGCAATACAATACAAAGAAATAATTTTAATAAAAGTGGACAACTAGATATTATTCAATAATGTTGTTCTTCATACTCCTTATCTTCTTTCAGCACTTTATTGGCATTGCAGAACTACATACACAGTATGCCACAGTTAGATATATTGCTTTATTTTGGTGCTCAATCCAATATAAACACTCAAATCTGATTTTTAGGACACCAAACACGCGAGCCAAAACATTTCTGGTCTGAACTTCCACATAAATATAATTTTGTAGTGCTCTCGAGCTGGGATTCAAAAAGGGAGTAAGCACATACACAGTGTGTGGGCCGCGGCCGGTACCTATCATTATTTGTCCATCACGCTGCAACATCAAACATTTTCATCGTTGGTGCAACGTCGGCCTGAAAATAAAAATTATGTTTATTATACTGCTAGGTATGTAATCGAATCGCTAAACTTTTATTGCTATGGGATCACAAGACTTCTCCATATTAATATTATTATTATAATTATAAATTAAATAAAGTTTTCGAGATTGGTGGTGCGATTCGGTGGTATCGACACTTAACCGTGAGGATTTGGGTTTGAATCCGCACAGATGATTATACCACATACATATACAACTACCAACTATCTTGCAAGCAGTCATAGCAAAGCTCTTTTAGCATATTGTAGGTGTAAACATTGAATAATGTATAAAACAGCGATAGGTGGCTAGGTTTTCACTGACAAATACACTGCATAAGATACCCTTATCCTTTAGTCACCTTGTACAACACCCACAGAGATAATAAATAAAGCCTTTATTACTGACAATTTTTTTACATATTAAAGATCTTACATTCTATTTCTTCTATTCTATTTTAATATTTATTTATCTCTGACATCCAGAATGGTTCTGTTTATTAAATTATGCCAGTCTGCCCTTTGGCAAAAGCCTCCCCTAGAATTCGCCATAACCCTTTGTCCATTGCCTTTCTCCTCCATGTTGCGCCAGCCATTTCCTTAATTTCATCTTCCCATCTCTTTCTTTGTCTTCCCTTTCTCCTTTTTCCGTCGCGAGGATACCATACAGTGATGTCTTTAGACCATTTGTTTTTCCTGCTTCGGAGTGTGTGACCAATCCATTTCCATTTTAGTTTCCTTACTGTATATGTTACATCCGATACACCTGTCCTTTCACGGATATTTATCAGTTTAATTTTGTCTTTTAATTTAATATTCAGCATACTTCTCTCCATCCTATTTTGACATACTTGTAAATCTTTTCTTTGTTTTTCCGTTAAGGCCCATGTTTGGCAACCATAAGTCATGCATGGTAGTATACAGGTATCAAACACCTTCTTTTTGTCTTTCATTGAGATTTGTGGGCACTTCATTATTTCTTTGAGCGACCAGTATCGTTTCCATGAATTACTTATCCTAGTTTCAATTTCTTTCTGGGTCTGATCTTCTGGTGAAATTATTTGCCCTAAATATGTGTAACGTTCTACAAATTCTATTAAATTATTGTTTACTTGTATTGGTTCTTGAAGCCCGTTGGTCATTAATTTGGTTTTTTCAGTGTTCATTGTTAGACCTACTAGTTCACTTGCCTCTGCTAGCTGTTGTATCATGGCTTGAAGGTTTTCTGGCGTTTCACTCAACAGAATAAGGTCATCTGCAAATCTCAAGTGGTTTAGATTATCACCGTTTATGTTCAATCCATAAGCATCCCAGTTTAACTTTCTGAACACATGTTCCAGCACAGCCGAAAACAGCTTGGGCGACAGCGGATCCCCTTGTCTAACGCCTTTCTTTATCTTGAACTCTTCCCCTATTTTTTCTGTTTGTACCTTTGCTGTGGAGTTCCTGTATATTTGTTTGATTACTCTTATGTATTTTGGTGGCACACCTTGATGTCTCAAGGCTTCCCATATATGTGAATGTTTTAGGGAATCAAATGCCTTATTATAATCAATATATGCCAAATAGTATGTCTTGCCGTATTCATTACATTTCTCTATAATTTGTCTGATGGTGTGAATGTGGTCAAGGGTAGAGTAATCGGTCCTAAACCCGGCTTGTTCTTTCGGTTGGTTCTCTTCTAACATATGGCAAAGTCGGTTAAGGATTATCTTTGAAAAAAACTTTGTAGAGGTTAGGTGCTAAACTGATTGGTCTATAATTATTTATGTCATCTTTGTCGCCTTTCTTATGGAGTAATATAATTGTTGATTTAGACCATTGATTTGGTATGATCTCCCTATCCAGAATTTCATTAAATAGGCTTGTTGTGACGTTCAAGATGGCATCCAAACTTCCTTTAATAACTTCATTTAATATTCTATCAGCGCCTGGTGCCTTACAATTTTTTTGAGACATTACTGCTTTTTCCACTTCACTTGCCAGTATACAAGGAACTGTTACTTCGTCTTCTGTTTCTAGTATTTCATCCGTATTGTCTGGGTCGTCGTACAGACTCCTATAGAATTGTGTAGCTATATCTGTAATGTGAGCTCTGTTTGTAGTTCTTTTTCCTGATAATTTATTTTTCATACTAGGTATCCATGATGTGGTGTCTCTAAGTTCCTTAAGGGCTTTTTTAACGCCTCCAGTCTTCTCTATGTATTGTTGGATTGTTTTCATTCTTAGTTCCTTTCTGTACTGTCTTATTTTTCTAGATATTTGTTTACTAATTTCTGCTATATCTTTTCTATTTACTTTCTTGTTTTCTAGTAGTAATTTTCTATCATCAATCAGTTTTCTCGCTTCTAGACCAATTTTATCATTTCCTTTTTTAGAACAATATATTTTATTGGATAAGTTTTTCAGCTCTTCTTCTAATATATCATATTTTTCCTGTATATCAGTTAACTTCTTTACTTTTGAGGAAAGATTATCTTTTAATGGGACCAACAGTGTCTCTGGCAGTGGTATAGGTATTGATTTTGGTTGAGTATTTGATTTAATATGTTTCCTTTTGTTTCTAGGTTTTACCATGTAGATTTTGCTTCTCACCATGCGGTGGTTTGTATTGAAATTAAATTGATTAATTGTTTCAACATCTGCAACATAATGTGGTTTGTTTGTAATTATAAAATCTATCTCGTTTCTAATTTCCCCATTAGGAGATATCCATGTCCATTTCCTTCCCTTTGACTTTTTGAAGAAGCTGTTCATTATTTTCAGGTTGTTTGCTTGAGCTAAGTTTATAAGTCGTTGTCCATTGTTGTTTCTTTTTCCTGTACCGAAGAGCCCAAGCACCTTTTCTTCGTTTGTTTGTCTTTCTCCTATTTGACTATTGAAATCTCCTATTAGGAATATTGTCTTGTGTGTTTTTTCTAGTGTTGTTTCTAATTGATCATAGAATGAATCCTTTACTTCGTCTTTAGCACATTCTGTAGGAGCATATATTTGTACAATGGACATTGGTTCAAATCCTGGTATTTGTATATTAAGTTGTGCAATTCGGTCGGATACACCGATGAACTCTTGAATGTATTCTCTATAGCATTTTTTCACAAGAAAGCCTACTCCATACATGCCTGGTATTGTTCCTATATGGTAAAAGATGTATTTTTCGTGCTCTTCTATTATTTCATCAGTTCTCCTCACTTCACTTAAACCTATAATATCCCAATTGATTTGGTCTAGGGCGTGCTCTAATTCCATCAATGATTCATTGGTTCTTAAGGTTCTAGTATTCAACGTTGATATGTTAATGTAATTTCTTTTCTCCTTATTTGTAGTTAGATCTGGATATAGTTCCAATTTTACTTGTGTGTTTTTTAGGGGGTGATGGTCGTATTCCCCACGGGGACCAGCCGGGTTGGGGAAGGTTGGATTGTTGTGTTGTTGATTATATTGTTGTTGTTGTTGTTTTAGTTCGTTTTTCCCGATGTCTGCTGATTGTTATTGTTTTGGGCCCATGCGCATCAATGTATAAGCATCTACTTTATTCTTTTTAGGTTGTTGACGGTTGGTAGGCGTGATAGGTGGGTTCTCTGCATTGTTTAGAGTATTGTTTGGAGATTGTGTGGGTGATCGCTTCCTTTTCTCTTTGGGTGTTTCTTTCACAATGAGTTTATCATATCGGATGTATGCTATCTTTCCGTTTTTTATTTCCTCTCCCATTTTTTCTTTAAGTTCTTGCCTTTTTAGAAGAATCTCCTTCGGAAAGTCTTCAGTAGCGTAGATTTCATTGTGGAACTTTTTATTGTTTTTCAGAATCTCAATTTTCCTCCATGTTAAAGTTAGTGTTATAAGTATTGGTCTGGTTTTGTCTCCTTTCTTTCCAAGCCTTTGTGCCTTGCTAATTTCCCATATATCCCACTTTTCTAAGTTCGCATTCAAACTAAGCCTATTTAGCGTTTCCACAACTAATTGAATTAGATCTCTGTTGGATGTCTCTACTTCATCGACTTTATGCAGTATGAGATCAGTTGTGTACCAAAGTTGTGCCCGCCGCTGTGATCAGTTGTGTACCAAAGGAGGCAAGACAACCCTGTACATGCATAGTGTCTTTGCAATGGCCCCCAAAATATACAATAAATTACCACTTCAAATAAGGAAGTGTGAAGATATAATGACATTTAAGAGAAAACTATTTGACTACCTTACTGATAAGACATTTTACACTATTAATGAATTTTTGAATGATGTATAATTGATTTATTTATGACTCACAACTATTATTTTGATTATGATTTATGATAAGACTATTTAAATTTATTGATTGTATCGATTGACATTATGCCTATGATTACTTCCAACGATATCAATGTACTGTACCAGATTACTTCAGATAAAGTCTATAGTATTGAATTAATTATTAATGTAATGATTATTTTCTAAATATAAGTGTATAAATTCAATGTATATGTACTTAAATACCTATTGTATGCCTTCTGGCGGATCACAGCGAACATAATATAATGTAACAACCTATTCAACCTGTGTATCACAATAAATAATTTATGATTATGATTATGATTATGATTATGAGATTATTTTTCCTTATATCTTTCTCTAATGTGTGCACTTTTGTTTTTAATGTTTGCACTTCTTCCTTAAGCTTCTCATTTTCTTCCTTTAGCGGCTTCATCTTTTCATCTATGGTTTTAGATAGACTTTCTGTTATTGTTTGTGTTTGAAGTTTCATCTCCTCCTTAAGTTTTTCAAGAAGTGTTTGCATTTGTACGTCCATTTTGATAGGTTTCTTCTGTTTAGTAGTAATTGGTTTATAGTGGCAACACTGATCTTATTCCTGAACGAAATGTCAGAAGTCAATCTGACAGTAAAGTTGTTTGTCTATGGTTGCTTTGATATAACCTCAAAACTGTCGGCACTTTTCGCTAATGTTTTCTTCCGTAATTTTATATCTTGGCACTGATCACTTATGTAAATAAGTCACTGTGAACCTAATTTGTGCAGTTTTCACTATAACTTTGTAGCACGATCGTAGCAACTATTTATTTTCTTCCGAAATGTGACTAGCTTTTCGATCGCGTATTGTACGTTTCAGTCGCTCGACAGATGGAACAACGACTTGGTTTGTACTAAGCTTGTGAAGACTATGCTGCCAACACGTAACAAAATATAAGCTAGCCAAAAAATAATGTTAACCAAGTTCAATCTATGTCTCCGAAACAGTAGATTTTTAAAGGAGTCGAATCAATTCGAATTAAAAAAAAAGAAATTTGAATTTAGGTATTGGTAGCCTTGCGCGCCTGCGCGGCAAGTGCGCGCCACGCCAATGTATTTGTGAAAACAAAATGGCGCGGCGTTTTTAAAAACATTTTGCTAAAATTTTCTGTGCATTTTATCAAATTCATTATAAAATGGGTAAATCCATAAATCCACACAAAAATGTGAAGTGTGCGGGTTAAGGAGAAAGTCCAATGACATTTTATTCGCAAGATTTCCATCCGACCTCGACCGGTAAGTAAACTTTTATAGTAACTCAATTATCCAATTATTATCTAGTTATATGTTCAAATATTGGAAATAAGATACAATAATGCGATTAGACATCTATGATGCCGTGGTGGTCCAGTGGTGAGTAACCATTCCTGCCGTCCAGGAGGTAATGGTTCGATCTCCGTCCAGGCCGACTCGTACGAATAAGTGTTTTGAAATTTATGTACAATTTGTACCACTGGCTATTCGGTGAAGGAAAACATCTTGAGGAAACTTGCATGTTTCAATTTCGAGGTATGTATTGTACCTTCTGTCCATTATAAGTGGCGACGCGACGGGCTCATTTCCCGTCCCAATGAACCGAGTACTAGTGAAACGAGGATGTTTTGATGTTTCAGAGTAAGTATATCTTACTATCCCCTCGCGGAATATAATCGTGAGCATATGCTTATGCTGCTACATCTACATGGTAGTATTAAAGCAAGAATAAATTGCGTTTCGCTTATCATAAATCAAATAGGTACTTAATCCAAGCATTTTTTTCTTTTTAGATGTAGAAAATGGGTAAAGGCGACTGGTAACGAGGATTTGGTATACTTACCCCTGAGTAAATAAACCTACAACAAAGTAAATTTATTTGTGCCAATCATTTCTCGCGGAAATCTTTTACCAAGGAATGCTGTACCTAACATAGGAATAAAAGATTTTCCTGACGAATGGCTGCTCAATTTGGGCCCCAAAAACACAATCATTCAAGCAACAGGTAATTTCATAAGTTTAACCTACCTAACCACCTACCTACCTGGTTTTGTACCTAAATAAGATAGATGTGTAAAGCCTGGCCAGAAAAATCAAATACCTCGCCCTATTGCGGAAAATCATTGGACCTAATTTTTGTACAGACTTGAAACATTGAGATTATTAGTTAATAGTAGCACCCCCAAATCGGGTTGTTTATTTTTCTGGTCAGGCTTGATTTATATCTATTATTTATTTTACCACACGTCCACATTGCTGATTAGTAGACCATCTTATCTTATCTTATCTTGTTGTGGGTGCTGGCAAGCCAGCAACACTTCGACGCAGTGGGATCTTTTATGTTAGCCCCGATACTTTTCGCTTTCTTCACCCTTCAAATACATGGTCAATGAAGGAGGCAATACCATTGAGGGGAAGAAACCTAAGATCTCCCGGCTTTGGGTATCCATCCCCGAGGAGGCACATGCGTCTAGCCGCCAAGACATCACAGTCACAGAGGATAGTTAGTAGACCATGCAAGTTAGTGATCAGTTTGCCGTCAGAAATTTTTTAAAGGTCTATTAAATATTAAAATAGAGATTAAAATATATATTAAAATAGAGCCCATTTTACAGCGAAAGCAATGTAAAATGGGCTCTATTTTAATACTGATATAGAATAAAATACGTTGGTACATACATACATCTGTGCAATTAAATTAAAATAGGTACTATTTTGCACTTTTGTTGCTACGCCCGTCTGTGCCACAGCCAGCCCGCGCCCTTCGCACAGGATTAGCACAGGACCGTGAGGAGTGCCGCAATAAAAGGGAGGGAGGCCTATGCCCAGCAGTGGGTTGATGTGGGCTGATTTGATTGATTGATCGATATAATAAGGTTCTTTATAAACTTTACTTAGATTTTATAAATTGAATGAACCTTTAAGATGATTTTAGTACTTATTAGAACTTTTTAGAACAACCTACGTGGTCTAATGGTTAAGAACATTGGACTATTGTCCTCACATGGAGGTCGTGGGTTCGATTCCCACGGGGAACACCTAGTGCATATGTCACTTTGTGCGTTTTTATTCCCCAGTTGGTTAGGACATTGCAGGCTGAACCACCTGATTGTCTGAAAACAAATGATTCCGTGCTTCGGATGGTACCTACATTAAGCCGTTGGTACAGGCCGTCGATTCTGGTGGTAGGTAGGTAGTAGTCGTTATATTAAAACCAGAGACCGTTAGGCGGTTTGAATAAACTCTGACACCAGGGCTTGCTGCCCACACGATAAGAAGAAGTACTTATTAGGTAGGTAAATTACGAGTAGGTAGGTTTATGTTTCTAGAAAGGTTTTGGTCGACTTAGAAAGGGAGATTGAAACGCGTGAGTTTAAATAGGTAGGTATATGGCAGGTATGTATGAATATTTATGTGTTAGAACAAGCTCATAATACCTATATAATGATTATGGTACCTACATTATTGCAGAACGTACACTTGTAAGAGCCGAATGCTTCTTGCCTTCTACAACGAAACGACAGTTTAAAGCAACAGGTGAATATTCCGATTGACACTTAATTCTAAATCGAATGTATGTAGGTATATTCTATTCTATTTTTGTTTAATGGCGTTTCCTTGGTGGATTTTGCCAGTATCTAGTTTAAAAAGAGCAATTAGTGCTTGACGTTGTACGGTAATTGGATATGGCGATCTCAAAGCCCTGTTTTTATACAAAAACACACACTCGAAACCGCCATAAAATGGCGGAGCCGCGTGGCTACTTAAATCGCGAGCCAACGACAGACGTCAACTCGAAAGCCCTCTAGCCACGCGACTCTATGTAGAGGTATAAGTACTTAAGATTTTTGACATCGAACAATAGGCAACAAGCATAGTATGGTAGGTTACCTTTAACTGAGATAGAAAAGAACGCACCTTACAAACGTCAAGTTTTGGGTTCGATCTCTTGCTCGGTGTGCCCTTGTGCCGTTAAATTCTTCCAAGACGATATACAGGGTCTAGGCAGGCGTTCCCGAAAACTCAAAAGGGGTGAAAGTACCTATCAATATGAACTACTTTTGTTATGGTTTTGTGTATTATCCAATGTAAAGTGCCTAGTCTTCCAAATTCGTTTTTTAAAAAAGATGCCAAAACTACTGATGAACCAAATTTAAATTTCATTCTATGTTTTTCTAGTTAAGATAGACATGCATTTAGGTCAGAATTAATTACATACAGTGCGACATAAAAGAGTAGGCAAAAATTCAGGGCGCCACTTCTTTATAGTAAGAACGTCAAAATCACGTAGGTTTAAACAGGCAAGACCAACTTACAATTTGTACTAAAATATTTAGTTCCTCTTGCTACCATTTTCTGCTCTTTTTTGTTCCACTGTAGGTAGGTACCTGCCTAGTATGCATTCCATATTTTTTTTTTTAACTTCTGTTGCTTCTGCATTGGAATGCGCCTTTGGTCCTAAGACCAAAATCAAAACAGCAACGTCTTGAACCAGGTAGGTGATTCTAAGTCTAATAGTAGCTTTTATTTGGGACATCATCAATCAATTTCATCATAATGTTACCTACTTAGGCTGTATTCACAATGAGTATGGGTAGGTACCTATGCCAGTCATTTAATACAGCGTAGGGCGCAATGAATTGCACGGAAAAGTTTTCTTGGGATGTTGTTAGGATATACAACGTGTTAATGAATTAACGCAAAACTAGAAAGTAGTTTGTTTAGAATCGAGAGCAGAGTCGAATTATCATGGTTTCAACATAGGTAATTTTTTTCAAAATATTAAATAATTTGTTTGCAAAATTTAAAATTTTCTGAACCCAATGTCAACCCACCGCACGGGCACACTCACCCTACTTACTACCAAAACAAGATTATAAAAATGTATCCATGAGTACGTTAGCGCTTTCTTTCAGTGCTGAAATGATAACAATTCATTTTTGCCTCAAAACTTTAAATGCGAATAACTTTATATTTTAAATATAAAAATAATAAAATTATTGTTTCAATCTAATTATTTTGTTATAAATCAGTTGGGGTGTATGAGGTTTTGCGTTAATTTATTAACACGTTGTATATACCAGTAGTTAAAACCAAGTTTGCAGCTTCGAAAGACCTGTGCTAACCGAACCGAACCGGTGTGCTAAAACTGTAAATTTTTGTTTGTTTGTTCGCGCATCACGCAATCAGTCTTGTAGTTGTCGCGTAATGCGCGAACTAACAAACATTTAAAGTTTTATAATGGTAAGTAAATATTATTTTGGTATTTTGGGGGACCTGGTACGTGAAATGATGAACGTGAAGTGATGACGGGACTTCAGCTGACTCCTGCCGAAAAAATTAACAACACGATAAAAATTTGTATTTATTGTAATACATTACATACCAAGGGATAGGTTTGTAATATTTGGCTTATCTTTTCGCACTTTGCGCGAGACAGTCGTGTTCTTTTGGAAGGCCCAGGTTCGTCATACGGCTGTTTTTGGAGCTCCGGAGACTCTTCTGTGGTCGTCTCTTTCATCCGAGTCGGCCAGGGCTAAGGGAGTAGTATTCAGGCAGGTCTTCCCCTGACAAACATTGCAGAGAGCAGAGCATTTCCTTCCTCGGCAGTCCGCACCCTTTCTGGTACTTGCATGATAGGAATTGAACCCCCAGTTGGTGGGCTCTTTCTCTACCCCCAACCACTTCTGCTTTCGTTGATAGGTTTTGTAGGAATGTGGGACCTCTTCGGTTGGGGGCAGAACAGCGAGATGAGCTTTCTAAATTTACTTCAGCATGGCTAGCATGTTGCACGTGAATCGGCTATATCACGCCTTTTATCGCGTTCGTTCGCGCGCAAATAGAAAGAGAGCGAACGCGCGGAAGCGCTATATCACGCTGGCATAATACTACAACGGCACTTGGTACATAATATGAGTAGAGTACCTACGTGCAATTTATTGCGACCTAACGCGATTTGTATGTGTACGGTGACTGGTGAACATAATGGTGTGAAATAGTGAAGTAGGCTTAATAAATTCAAATGTTAATTAACTATTATAAAACTGTAACAGAAATGTGTCTGTACATTGAAGATATTTACAAAAAAAATACGACATGGTTTTTACCTGAAGTGCGATTTTTGAAAATCATACGAGCGACTTGGCAGTAGAAAATGTCAAAATTACTGATTTAGAGATTATGCATCTTTCTACTGCAAAGTCGCTCGTATGATTTTCAAAAATCGCACTTCTGTCCCTGATTCCAAATCAACAATTTTTGGATTTTTTGTCTGTTTGTTTGTTTGTTTGTTCGTTTATGCGGACGAAGTCGCGGGTAAAAGCTCGTGTTAATTAAAATCATAATCATTTCATCCTTTCACTGTTTCAGATGTCACTGCCCCTGGTTTCGAATGTTTGCCATCTACTTCGGGACATAGTGTTGAAGAAACAGGTGACCATTCATAGTGTACTTTATTGTAGTTGTTTGTATTCACTCGAATTTAAATTTAACTCGACTAGAAGGTCTATAAATTGAAAATAATAACCATTTCATCCTCATATTCATATTCATTTATTGGTTGCTTTCATGGTGCATAGGTTCTTAATACAGAAAACAGTTCCAGACATGAATCTCGATTGGGCACTACAACATTTTACCTACCATTTTTTTACAAATTATAAATTATCTGAATACTTAATATAATATTATAAATAAATGTTAATTAACACAAAAAAGTTATAAAGCTATTAGTTAATAACTCACTCTTTCAGATGTCACTGCCCCTGGATTCGAATGGTTGCCATCTACTTCGGGACATAGTATTGAAGAAACAGGTGACTATTCATGTAGTTGTACAATGTATTCACTCGAATTAAATTTGACTCAACTAAAAGGTCTACTGTGTGTTCTGTCTATACCATAAAGTTATTATACCTTACTACGCCAGTAATTTTAAACATCTTAGGTCGCAATAAATTGCACGGATCTGCTTTTTTGGGATGTTGTAAGGATAGATACCAGTAATATAAAACCAAGTTTGCAGCTTCGAAAGACCTGTGCTAACCAAGTGGTGCTTGAAAAACCTCAAAATTTTCGGACTTTTTTCAGGTTTTGACTTATAACTTCTAAATGGTGCATTTCATATAAAAATAATTCAAGACGTTCTTAAAGTAGACAAAATTTTCTATAAATTGAGTAGGTCTTGAGATAAAACACGTTAAACATAGGCAATTTTTTCCAAAAAGTTCAAAATTGTAGTTTTAGCCGTCTTCCGAACAGGATATCGGCTAAAATACTTATTCTACGAGGTAAATTATAAGAAATGAATTTGTAAAGCAGTTATATAACTTTAATTTAAGCATAAATTGAACCCTGTACAGTGATTCGTTCCTTTATTATCAGGAAAAAAACTAAATATTAGGGGAATCGGTTTTAAAAAAAATTGAGCCTGAGGCATTGCAAGAATTTTTTGAAGGACAAAAAAAGACATAACTCAGTAGGAAATGGTTTATATTATCATCCAAAATGACATTAAGAATAATTAATAATCTATCTATACTATGATAAAACTGTAAATGATTGTTTGTTTGTTTGTTTGTTCGCGCATCACGCGAAAACTACTAGTCCGATTTTAATTTAACTTTTTGTATTTGAAACCTTATGACTAGACGTATAAACTGATATATTTGATCTCGCTACCATGACGAGTGCCGGTGCGGACGAAGTCGTGGGCAAATCTAGTGCTATTATTAAACTGAAAATGTTTGTTTGTTTGTTCGCTCATCACGCGAAAACTAATAGACCGATTTTGATGAAACTTTTGTTGTCTACAAGCATATGGTCAGACTAAAAATTTGGTATACCATTTATTTTGCTACAATGATTGGAACTTGGAAACCCGTGCGGATGAAGTCGCGGGGAAACTAGTACTTAATTAAAAAATTATATAAAAACGAGAGTTTTCTCACAACTTCGTCCGCACGGGTAATAAATTATGTACCAGAGATCAGTCTAATCATAACCTTTCAAATCCAATAAGTTTTATCAAAATCGGTTTAGTAGTTTTCGCGTAATGCGCGGACAAACAAACATTTACAGTTTTATAATTCTTCTTATCGAGTGGGCAGAGCCCTGTTACAAAGTTTTTTCAGACCACCTTACGGCCTCTGACGTGGTTTTTATGTAACGACTATTACCAGAGATAGTAGCCGGGACCAACGGCTTAAAGTGCCATTCGAAGCACGGAATCATCTTTCTTTTCAGACAATCAAATGATTCAGCCTGCAATATCTTAATCAACTGGGGAAAAACGGACAAAGTGACATTTTACTAGGTGTCCCGTGGGAATCGAACCTACGACCTCCGTGTCGAGAGCCCAATGCTCTTAACCATTAGACCACGGAGGCAGTTTTATAATAGTATAGATTATTTTGTTAGTTTACCTGAACGTGATGTGATGGTGGAAGAAATACACAATACAATGAAAATTATGATAATTTTATTTTATTGTAGTAAATTACAAACTAAGGGGCTGTTTTTGGGGCTCTGGAGATTCTCCTGTGGTCAGATCTAGTAGTAAAGATTCGTCGAATTCATCTCCTTCATGCGTCTCATCCATGGCTAAGGGAGTAGTATTCAGGCAGGTCTGCCCCTGACAAACATTGCAGAGAGCAGAGCATTTCAGCACTGCTCTCTAGCAGGAGCTTACCTTCATCCGCAGTCCGCACCCTGTCTGGCACTTGTATGATAGGAATTTCAGAAGGGTTAGCGGTGGATTGAGGTCACTGGTGTCAGCCTCTGGCACTTCCTTGGTCACCCCAAGTTAGTGGGCTCTTTCTCTACCCCCAACCACTTCTGCACTTGGTGGTAGATTCTTTAGGAATGTGAGGCCTCTTCGGTGGGGGGCAGAAGAGCGGGGGGGGGGGGTTACTAAATGACTCCGGAACGGTGTTGGTACATAATTATGAGTACCTACGTACTTAATAAATGATAAAATTCTGTTCACTCATGGGCCGCATCAGGAAGCTGTTCTTAAAATTTGATAGAGCCGTAAGAAAATATAGTGAGAAGTTTCATGCATGTTTGACATTCCTGCTTTAAAAATATCTAATTTATAAATGTAATGTCATTTTATAACATTAATCACGGGATGACCCATCTCACAGAGTCATCCCGTGATCATGGTAGTTGTAACACTGCCGAAATATCGGGAACTCACAAACACCAAAACGCGGTAAGAACCCGTTAAAATGTTTAATTCTAGATTAAATAATAACCGCGTAACTCTAAAAAACTGTATTAAATAGATAACTGCGCAGTATTAATAAGAATTGACAATAGGAGCTCCATTTAAATAAAAATGAATTTCCTTAATTTTTCGTTAATGTTGGCTCTACAAGATTCTAAATACACTTAAATTAAAGCTAAATAGCTGCTTTACAATTTCATTTCTTATAATTTTCGTCGTAGAATAAGTATTTTAGCCGGTATCCTTTTCGAAAGACGCAAAAAACTACAATTTTAAACTTTTTGGGAAAAATGCCTAATATTTGAAGTATTGTATCTCAAGACTTACTAAACTTACAGAGCTGAAAATAAATTCAAATTACAGATAATTTTATCTTACTTAAAAACGTAATGAATAATTTTTATGTAAGATGCACCGTTTAGAAGTTATAAGTCAACCCCTAAAAAAGTCAGACAATTTTGAGGTTCTTCGAACACCGCTCGGTTAGCACAAGTCTTTCGAAGCTGCAAAATTGGTGTTATACTACTGCCTCCGTGGTCTAATGGTTAAGAGCTTTGGCTCTCGACACGGAGGTCGTGGGTTCGATTCCCACGGGGGACACCTAGTGATATGTCACTTTGTGCATGTTTCCCCAGTTGGTTAGGACATTGCAGGCTGAATCACCTGATTGTCTGAAAAGAAAAATGATTCCGTGCTTCGGATGGCACGTTAAGCCGTTGGTCCCGGCTACTATCTCTGGTGGTAGTAGTCGTTACATAAAAACCACGTCAGAGGCCATAAGGCGGTCTGAAAAAACTCTGACACCAGGGCTCTGCCCACACGATAAGAAGAAGACTACTGGTATGTACCCTAACAACATCCCAAAAAATCAGCTCCGTGCAATTTAGTGCAACCTAAGGGTCAGCGCACACCCAGCGTAAAACTGTTCGAGCATGCGCGAGCAGTTTTCATTGATTCAATTGCTAATGAACTCTATTCCCATTGAAATAAAGTTGAAAATAGCTTGCAAGTGATTAAATCCCTTCAGCGTCTGTTCGAGTATGCTCGCGTATGGCGACGGGAGCAGTCGCGAGCATGCGCGCGGATGCTCGCGCATGCTCGAGCATACGCGCGTGTTGATGCTTGCGATCCGTCGTCAGTGTTGCCACCCCGTCATTTTTCGGACTAGCTCTAAAATCTTTTTTATCAGCTAGCCAACCCAATAATTACCAAATCCCAGTCCACCATACTTTAAAATTGCTCTTATCGCACGTCTTTACTTTAAAATATTGTAAACACAACTGCAAAATTCACTGTCAACTGTAGCAACACGGCTCGAGCATCCGCCGCTGCCGCCGGCGAATTTCGCCGCTAGGTGTGCGCGACTGCAAAGAACATGCTCGAGCATGCGCGAGCAGTTCTACGCTGGGTGTGCGCTGACCCTAACGCGATTATGTCTACGGTTACTGGCGTATACGGAATAGAGGAACTTTCTGACAGAAAGAGATACCTACGTGACGCGAGGCAATAGAACCGTTTTTTTAGGATCATATCGTTGGGTAAAAATTCGGTTTCTGTGAATATGTGACGAATCGAAAGTAAAATCGCAGATAATTTTGTGAAATATACTAACACTATTTCATTAAATTATCCACGATTTTACGTTAGGCTCAGAATTATAGACAGTGCTCGATTTTTTTCCTGCAAATAGTCTCCTGAAAACGGTTTCATTTCACAACTAAAGTCAGTTCCTCTATTACTGTAAGGATAATAACTTTATGCTCTATACCTAAAGACCTTTGATTCAATTAAAATAGCTAAATTTTGGAATAAAATGAAAAAATCAAAAAATTCCAAATTTTTCAAAAACGGTTAACATTCTGAATCTTCAGTACACCCAAGTTCGTACCGACTCTACTAAAATGTATGGGCCAACAGATTTTATTTATTTATTCTCGACGTTGGCTCAATAGTGAAAGTTGTTCAGTTTGATGGTCTGAAGCACCCCCTTAAGTATTACTAGGGTTAAACTAACAACTTAGAACCAAACTAGAACTAACAACAAATTAGAAGCAAACTAAAGTGACAAATTAGAACCAAATTATATTTACAACTGCTAAAAAGCTTAGATCGACTAACTAGTTTTATGAAATATAATAGTTTTATTTTTGTTTTCAGTAATATCTTCAACCGTCCATCCACACCACCTATGCTAATATCAAAGCGAGAAAAAGCGTTGTTGGCAAGGTTGCGCAAAGCACGTTGTGCGTTAAAAACGTTGGCAACCACCAGTATTCAACTTGATGACGTAAAATCAGAGCTCCTAAGGGAAATTGTCACTCAGGCCATAAAAAATCAATCAAAGAAACCTTGCCTGCCGTGCAGGAGTTGATGGTTCGATCCCCGTCCAGGCCGACTCGTACCAATGAGTTTTTCGAAATTTATGTACGATTTATAACACCACTGGCTTTTCAGTGAATGAAAACATCGTGAGGAAACCTGCATGCTTCAATTCGAGGCATGCATCGTACCTACTGTCCATTACAAGTGGCGACGGGCTCACTCCCCGTCACACTGGACAGAGTTTCGGTATTAGTGAAACGTGGATGTTCTGAAGTTTAAGAATATCTCTGACTACCCCCTCGGGGAAAATTGTCGTGAGCATATGCTATGCTACAAATGTTATTTTTCATCATCATTATCATAATCACGATATACAACACTAGTTTTAATTAGGTACGAACAAAATTGTATGAATGTTTTGTAAAATGTTGTTAGTATAATTAAAAATTAGTGGTCTATTTACGATATATACGATATTTATTTGTTACCATAATAACCTAATGGTAATATGTAATACCAAACCGATTTAAAAACAAAGAAAAATGTTCCTAATGACCGTTGATTCGTTTATATTACTATGTTTAAGTATGTACATACCATAAACATATTATACTTCCGAGTAGACTGAGGAACTCCTCAATATCGCATCACCGAAACCGAAATGTCAATATGTGCGAAATTGATACGTGTGTGAGTTCTAGTGATGTGACATTGACGTATTCGCGATTATCGATATCAAAATCATCGATATCAGATTATCGACTACTTAGTAGTCGATGTGATTTTGATACCGATAATAGCGAATATGTCAATGTTACATCACTAATTTATAGTAGTCACTACTACTATTATATTTTAATATTACGAAGTCTAAATCGGCTAGGCTTACAATCCATCTACCTACACTGCTTTAAAACTGTTACTTAGGTCATAGGTCATAGGTCGACGAATATTTTCTATGAAAAACGCAATTGCCCAGCCCCACGAAAAGTGCGCGCATCACGTGCGTGTGCCGTTTTTTCGATTTAAAAGATACTACCGAGTAGACCAAGCCCTGTACCCGCACTTTCGATGTTCGCTATATCGCCACTGTTTCGGTCCACGCTTCATTGTAATAGAGTTGAATTTGGAATGAAAATGTTCCCGGAATTGCGAAGTTCGAATGTGCGGCTAGAGGCTCAAGTGACTCCTCATTATCGCATCACCGAAACCGAAATGTCAGTATGTGCGAAATTGGTATGTGTGTGAGTTTTTGTGATGTGACATTGACGTATCCGCATTATTGATATCATAATCACACCGACTTCTATAAGGTTTTAATCTGCTGGGTTATAATTTGTCTACATACACTACTTATTATAAAACTGAAATGTGTGTCTGAGCATTGAAAATATTTTGTAATAAAAGCATATGACTATAGTGTTTAGGGGTCCCTGAATCAAAGATTTCTTTATTTTTGATATGGAATCGAATTTATGAAAATAATAAAAACCTGCTGTAGTAGCCAGGACTTAAAAACCTATCCTGTTTTTTCACAGAATGTACAGGTGCAATATAATTTCGAAGAATTTTGCGATACATAATTGAAACTAGCAGCGTTTCAAAGAGAAAAGAACCACGGTTCTCATGATTAAGTATGATAAATTATGCTGATTTTGATTCCATGCATTTACGTATATGTTCCGCCGTAGCACCTAAACTACTGAGCCGATGTTGATGAATGAGGTGGCAATCGATTCGTTATTATTTATGGTCTGGGTGACATAGAGGATACATTTTATACGAACAAAATCAATATGACGGGGATGTTACATCCGATTATGATGAAACTTATTGTGTGAAACCAATGTGTTGTTCAGTTTCAGGCCGCATCTTCTCTACAGCGAAACACTCCCGACGCGGTGGTAGAGTCAAAAACATGACTTCAGAAAGCTATTTGATATTATTTTGAACAAAAATACATTATTTTGAAGAAAAAAAATTGGACTTGAGTGAGTTTAAAATCTAATAATTAGACCTAAAAAACTGGTATGTATTTTATCTCGCTAAACTACTGAACCGATTTTGATGAAACTTTATTTGTTTGATAGCTTATCATCTAACTTAAAATCAATAACCGTACACACATTGAAAAACGAAACTCTCGAGTCTCAAAATCTGGTATATAATTTATACGGACGAAGTCACGGGTTAAAGCTCGTAATATCTAAATTTTAAAATTGGAACTGTTGCTGTCGTGATATTTTTTTAATTTTGGTACATTTCCAAGCTCAAATTAGCTCTTCAATATTATAGCAAAAAAAAAATTCAATTATCAATTAGTCCCGGCTCCAACCGTAAAATGACTGGGCTATAAATCAGCCTTTCAATACCTACGTTTAAAAACAATACCAGAATCTGACGAGACATGAACGGAGGGAGCTAGGTGGTAGTACAGAAAAACATATTTCAAAAATATCGACATATCGATAGATTTTGTGCAATATCTATGCGAAACGGTTCCTTTTTCACGTACACAATAATTTTTTATCTTACACATAATTATTTAAAATTACACATTATTTAGAAAATAGGATGTTTACTGCATTTAATGAATGTATTACTAAATCATTTTAATAAAAACATATGTGAAAACAAGCCTCATGAAAGTGGTATTGTACTGATCGTATTTACCTGTGAAACGTTTCTTTATTTGGGTTGTTGGTGTAAGTTACACTACATTCCAACACGGAACACGACACCATTATGATTTTTTATATTTCTCTTATGAAACACAAAATGAATTTAAATTAAATCACTAAAATAACGAGAAATAATTTTTTGACAGGGCTCCAAAAGACTCAGATTTGTTTCAAAATGGTTTTACGGCAATTATATTATAATCTCTTTCGCACACGTAGCTTTTTTCATTATGATCGGAATCTCATTCACACACTTACTAGGTCTACTCACGGTAGTAGAATAATAATGTCTATGGTACATACAGTAGGTACTACAAATAGCATATTATGACTTCACAATATGTCACGAATTTTATGTTTTAGTTACCTACCACAATAACTAATTATTAATTACTCTAATACTCAGTTGATCTTTTATTCCCGGCTCACATATTTTTATAAGGGGCCTCGGAGTCACGTAGGGTTGCCAACCCTACTATATAATATAGTATCCTACTATATTAGGGGCTCTACTACTATAATTCTGAGAAAAATATATAGTAGGCAAAACTACTATATTTTGATGAGCAAATAATTTATAGAGAATTTAAATATATTGCTACTTAGGTCCAATAAAAATTACCAATAACTTAACATTATTTTAACAATTTTCTTTCTATTTGTTCCATAAACAATTTTCTATTAAATCTACTACTGGAAAGTGGCAACAAGTTTTCCTAAAGCCAGATTTATCTATTTTTTTAGAAATTATATTATTTCTGTATCGAATCCAGCGACTTCTGCGTTTACAGGATGCATTATTTTCTATACGAATACGAAATAAAGAAATGATTGTTCCTTAAAAATAAGAATTTGGGATTCAAACCAAACGATTAGCAAAAAAATATCTTTTTGAAAAAAATTGAATTAACAAATTCGAAAACTACTATATTTTTTCTTATTTTTCCCCGATCTACTATATTTTTTCGGACACTAAGGCTCGAAATACTATATTTGGTCTTAAAAAAGTTGGCAACCCTAGAGTCACGGTAGGGATTCATATTTAAAATGCTTCTTAGTGCATTGTAAACCCTCCCACGGCTCAGATCTTAAATCCGGGTAGCATTTAAACTTATAAATAGTGAAATTGACCATTGTAAATACTCCCAGACCCCAGCACTATGGGAGTTCTAAGTACTGGAAGGGTTTCCATATACGCTCCGACGATATCGTGTTGGTATCGTTATCGTCTTAATGTGAAAATGCCCTACCAGTTTCTACACTACTACCTTTATAATAATGTAGATATGTAACATTAGCTCAGAGATACCAAAAGTTCTTAGTTGCAAAAAGCTATGATAACTGTTTTCAACTTGGAGTGCTATATTTTTTTTAATTCACACATCTTGATTCGTACACGAATAATGCGTAAATTCCATAGAGTTTGGCATCTCTTCCGTATACGAATTAGGATGTGTGACTTTCAAAAATCGCACTCTTGGAGTCGCGTGGCTAGAGGATTCAGGGGTAGACGTGTTTTCGGCTCACACGGGTTAAGTAGCCAGCCCACACTTGATTCAAAATGTATCATAAGGTTAGGCGCCTTTCCTCTAACTTCTACAGCTTAAAAAAATTTTACTCAACCTACATGTATTGCTAAGTTTTATTTATGTACGGACCCGTCACGGCAGGTGCGTTGCCGAACTACAGTAGAGCCGAATCCTAAAGTTACGTATGACAGCTCAACCACACCTTTTTAAGTAGGTTTACATTTAAATACTTAGTATCTTACCTACGAAAATGTACAATTTTATAATAAAATGTTTTATCTTTCTTTACCTACTGTTTTTATTAGTAACTTAATAGTTATTAAATACGTCGCCTCGCCGCAACTCGCCAAGTTAAGATCACTTTAGTATCTAAATTGAGCTCTTAAGGCTACGTCCATCGCAACAAACCCTCAACGTAGTCAGGTAAGTATTAACACAGCACAGCGCAACGTGACGTGAGCTAGCTAGGAGTCTTCAGCTTCACACGTTTATTTCAGTCCGACAGAATATCATTAATCAGGACCTAATCAATTATATATTTAATGTCGTCAAAGTTGTTTCATTTGTTGTTAAAATTGTGCCAATCTTTCTAGTCTATCTTATAAAGGAGAAAATAAAAAAATCGATATCGATAAATAACGCACATCACTTGGATCGGATATCGATAATGTGACATGACGAAGGTGTCTCCGCACTAGTTATGTCAACTTGACGTTGTCAAGCTTTTCAATTTTCATATTCTTAGGGTGGTAGTAAATTGTTATTGTTATGCCAGAATACACTCCACAAGCTCAATACTATTTCGAATTTCGAAGCTAGTTAGACAGTGCCGTCTCTTAAAACGGTAGTGATTCCATTCTCTTTGGTACGTTTGACAGCCGGAAGCCGAAAAAAAACCCACAGAGATACGGGGTGGCAAATTGTAAGCCAAAATCACACAGCCATCTTAACACGTTCGCGGGCAGTGAACGAGACACAATAGAACTTTTATTATTACTGCTATAACCGGTCACTATCCACGAATGTGTTGATTATTAAAAGACTATTACTTACCTATTTAGGGAGATAAGATAATTATGAACATTGATGCTGACATAACCAAGGATGTTGAGTGTTGAGAAAAGCTTTGTCGAGTAAAAAGTATGGGAACTTCACAAACTCTCTGGCACAGGCATTCCGTCAAGGAGGGTGTTGAGGCATTAGGTAGTTCACCACGCATAATCAATGCGCAGTGGTAGATTACATTACACATCACAATATTGGTAGGTATCCTTTGTATAATGTCGCTCTCCATTAGTCAAAGTAACAATCTTGTTTTTAATACTGGATATCGGGGGTTGTGGGGATCGGTTAATTTACTTTCGTTATGTAATCGAAAGCACCATCAAAAGGGATCTTGGTCAGAGTGTCATCTTGGGATCTTTATTCTTGCTGACGAAGTGGAACAGGACTTGAAGACTTGAACAATCCTCGTAAAAATCGTAATTTCTCAACACAACATACTCCAGAAATTGGACAATAACACGGCCAATATTGTGATATTGTCCATAATTATTTAAAAATCACTGATTTGTTCCGAATTTTCTTGTTTCAAACAAATATTTATGATAAATACTATCAGTTTAAAATAACAATGTGCATGACCTCGCCTGCAAATGTGACGTCACTCAATCACACGAACTTCACTCGAGTCATTCAAATGATTATTTCCTTTACATAGAGTCTATATTCCTTTACAACCGAGTGAAGTTATCGAACGGCCCTTCAAGGTCATGCACATTGTTATTTTAAACTGATAGTATGTCAAAGGGACTTTGACATTACATTGAGGATTATTTTTCGTTTTGCTGGCAAATTTTTGGCATTAAGGCCCTGATTCCTTGCTGAGTAGGGCCAAAGTAGGACTCAGGCGGAGGACATTTGCCTTTTGGTGGTCTTTCCGATTCAGTTTGCATAGAATGTGCTGCCATCTGTTAAATATATCTTTTACTATGAAAAAAAAAAGATTATATTGTCTATGTCAATGTCAAATTGACAAAAGACAGAATTGTTTAGTATGGGGCTTGGTACTAAAATAATAAAGCGACTAACCCAATGGAATCACACACCATTTCGAAGAATAGATTGTCCTCAATACATTTAAGCTAGTTTTATTAATATAACGACGTTTATCTTACTATAAAACGAAAAAAAAAAGGGAATTGATTTCGCCCCTAAAATAGCAATAACAGATTGCGCCAGCAACACCAGACCCTCTAGCATGATTTCTCTACTTGGGCGCGACTCGGCTTTTTTCCATACTAGACGTGCAGGAGCGTTTTTGTTCAAATCTTTTTCGGTATTTAGTTAGAGAATGCGAGATAGCGCTTTATAAAAAAAATAGTGCTGTCTTTTTTTACCACAGTCATATTTTCTCCAACAAAACGCGGATGACATTGCTCGTCATAGACCACCGCTACAAAATGGTGCTGTACTCTTCTTACGCACGCAAAAATACATAAGCACGTCTCGTTCCTGCGTGTGAGTAAGCAATTAGCAAATTGGGTGCGTTAGAAGAGTACAACAACATATTATAGCTGCCGTGTTGTGACTGTCAATCAAGACTGACAGTTCGTCTGACAGTGACAATTGGTATTCCCCTCAGACAAATCCCGCGCTCGTTCCTGTTGGTTCTTGTTTGTGTTTTTCGTTGCGTTCTCCTGTTATATTCAATTTTTTCGACCTACGCTCTGTTCCTGGACTTGTTTTTTGCCTTACGTTGACTGTACTACGCTCCTGGATACCGATTGTTCGTGAACGACTTGGATTCTCGCTTGTGCGACGAAGCCCCGGCGCTGCCGGTTTTCTTTGTATTTATTGGTAAGTAACCTATGTTTATTGCTAATCTGTTCATGAACAGAATCTGTTCCAATAAAGAGCGTGGTGATTTTATCTAGTAGCCCTAGCCCCGTAATAGTTACGGGGCTACTAGTTAAAATCACCACGCTCTATAACATATTATGTAGTTACGGGGCTACTAGTTAAAATCACCACGCTCTATAATGGAAAGATGGTCTATTTCAAATTACATGTTAGATGCAAGCTATGCAGTTGAAATAAGGCCCTGTTTATGTGCATCAGAAAATGGGTGAGGTCTCAGACATGTATAAACTGAAATGTGGTGTGAGACAGAGTGGCTTTCCCAGGCAAAAAGCCTCTACATGAACAAGCTGTTCTTCGATCTCAACAGTATGCATGCGGGACATTCAATTGATAACCAAAGAGTTATTAAAATCAGCTACGAGGATGATATTGCACTTCCGAGTCCGTGTTGCGTGTCTGAATGACCTATGCTGATCACGGGCTGAAGTATAAGATCTCACACCATTGTCCCATGAGGGTAGGTAGAAACCACAGTCCCCCACACGCTACGACTCTGACACACCTCTTTAGCCTCATTTACATTCATACATCTTTTCATGTACTACCGTCTATTGAGAGTGCTACGTACTTGTCCTTTTCGCAAAAGATCATTCATTTGATCATACGGAGTATGTTTTCCTTGGACAGCCTCAGTTATTAATTTATTATAACATGTAGTATAGAGAGATAAATAGTTATCGGGCACGGAGGTCCGCTGGGGTCCGCAGTCTAGACATCGTTAATAGAAAAGTTTTTCTTTAGAAGTTGGAGAATTTTACTTCTGTATACTTAAATTCAATCAACTCTGAAGTTTTAGACTATTCTAATGATATTCTTCTTCTTTTCAGATACTCATTGTTGCAAACATTAATATGGCTATGGCACTTTGTTTTAACTGCAACATAGCTTTGCGAGCCAATCGTCAGTCTTTTGACATACTTGACATGAGTCCAGAAATTGTTTCAATACTTGAAGTGTGGAATGATCGAGAGGTAAGTTTAGTATCCATAAATATGTCTAACCTTTAATAGAAACCAAGCTGTACAGTTATGGTGGTCCAGTGGCAAAATTATCTTCCCCTTCTGATCACCGTTCTCATACTACTGAGTTTTAGGCACATAATTATGTGTGATTATGTGCGAAGCTTCGCACCTTCGACCAGAAACAAATTAAGATTCAACCGATGCCATAGCTATCCAGCCGCCTGGTTTTATTGTTGTATTTAATTTTAAATAATACATTATGAATAAGATTAGTTAGGTAGTATTATGTTTGGGAAGTTGCAATTGGCATGTCCCACTGGGCTAGGCAGAGACAATTGATCACCATAATGGTATTTTGCTGACATATAATTATCTCTCGCCTCTTCATCATTCATCATAATTATATGCTCGTTGATTCTGGGTTCATTTAACTTGTCCTTCTTCAGGAGACATCTGATTTGATAAGCATTTTGTAACAGCGCAAGCTTTTGCCATAACGGCCCGATAGGTCAGTCGGTAGTGAACCTGCCTGCTGTGCCGATGGTTGCGGTTTCGAATCCCGTAAGGGACAAATATTTGTACGTTGAATATAAATATTTGTACCCGAGTCATGGACATTTATGTCTATAGTATTCTTTATCGTCGCCTAGTCAACGTAATCCAGGCTATTTTCAGCGGCTGTAGTATAGTAACGTGATATCACACCTTCGCTCTCTTTCTATTTGCGCGTAAACGAACAAGATAAAAGGTGTGATATAGCCATATCAGGCGCAACATGCTACGACTTTAGCGACCGTAGTATGGCACCGTGATACAGCGCTATCGTGCGCAACATGCTACGGCTTCTGTAATTTAACATGTGACTAGATAATTTGTGTGACAATGTCCAAGATATTTATATTTTTGCTGTATGGAAACAGATGACATTTTTCATTTTCAAGGCATACACATGGGCTGACATAACCTCAGGGTTAAATGCACCAAAAAAATTCATACACATCTCATCTGCCAGTGATGGATGACATATGGAACAGAGACGTGGTCGTTCACTCAAGGCCTCATAAAAAGGCTGAAAGTCACCCAGAGGGCAATGGAGAGGGCTCGGAGTTTCCCTGCGAGATCGAATCAGAAATGAAGAGATCCGCAGAAGAACCAGAGTAACTGACATAGCCCAAAGAATTGCTAAACTTAAGTGGCAGTGGGCGGGGCACATTGCTCGCAGAACCGATGGCCGGTGGGGCCTGCTAGTTGTCGAGTGTCGGGAAAACGTTGGATGAGGGCAGCGCAGGACCGGTCGTTATGGCGATCCTTGGGGGAGGCCTATGTCCAGCAGTGGACGTCCATCGGCTGAGATGATGATGATGACATCTCATCTATCAATTTAATAGTTATGACAGGTGCTATACCTACCTAGAGGGCACTGCTAATGAAATGTGGATTCTGAATATGGCCTATTTAGAATATCTGACTACTCGGGGGAATATACCTACAAGCATAATGCTTATGCTTTACAATAAAATCTGTCTCCTTTTGTCATATTTGTTATAAGTAAACAATTTGTGGGACCTTATCTCAAATAATATTCTGATGACAATAACAGGACAGTTAGGTAATTTATTTAGTTGTTCTTATATTTTACTTATAGGTATTAATCTTGTTTCAGGTGGCAAACGCAGATAGATTGTGTCAACAATGTTTTGATTTGGTTATTGCTGAATTAAATAGTGACCAGCGTTCACCAGAGCAGCAAGTTGGACATCACTCTCTTTGTGTAAGCTGTGGAATATCAGTGGCATCTAGAAGTGGTAGACGCTCTCGCCCATTGCCTGACGGATGTCTTGAGACTGCGTATATAGCAGATATTATATTTCCTCGTCAGGTATGTACATTATATTACTCCAATTGAAGCACATTAATCATTATATCATATAGTGATATCTTCGGACCACTGGATTAGACTAGAAAAGCTTTTGGTGGAATAACTGAACCAGTCATTATCATCATCAGCCCATGTTCTCGCACTGTGTAGGGACAGTATAAGAATGAGTATGGTGCTACATACAGTACGGACACTCACTGCCCCCAACCAATTTTTAACCTCACCCCCTTGTGGCAAACGGGTGGCAGAAAGCAATAAGCACTGGTGTACTTGCAAGGTCAGCTGTAGTAATTGTAAATCTTTAACCGATTTAAAACGAAACGGGTGGTAGTATTCGAATAAGTTGCCGCCTGAAATGGGTTTTTAACCGAGGCACGGAATATATTATAAGAGTACACTAGCTCGTAACAGAGTATGTAGTTGTGGTGGTCCAGTGACGAGTAACCTTGCCTGCCGCGCAGGAGACGATGGTTTGATCCAGGCCGTACTTTTACCAATGAGTTTTTCGAAATTTATGTACGATTTGTAACACCACTGGCTTTTCGGTGATGAAAAAATTAAATGTCCCCCTCAAAACAAAAGTCTGGATACGTGCCTGCCAGTTAACTGTACCAACAGTTGATGAGAGATTGAGTCTCAAACCCTTCCACAATGCATCACCAACAACGCTCTATCCTGATAGAGTGTTGTATTCCTGAATACACAGGTCTAAACTTAAATATTATGTTACATACTTCCAACAAATATTGAAAAACAGACAAGAGGTAAGAAGAGAGAAGATATACAGGGTGTAACAAAACACCCTAGTAATCTAATTAACGGGGTGCGTCAGACCATCAAACTGAACAACTTTCACTATGGAGCCAACATCGAAATCGCGAAAAAAATCAGCTGTCCCACACATTTGAATCGAGTCGGTACTGCAGCTTTGTATGAAACAGCATAGCATATTCTCACGACTATATTCCCCGAGGGGGTAGTCAGAGATATTCTGAAACTTCAGAACATCCACGTTTCACTCTAACTCTGTCCAGTGTGACGAGGAGTGAGCCCGTCGCCACTCGTAATGGACAGTAGGTACGATACATGCCTCGAAATTGAAGCATGCAGGTTTCCTCACGATGTTGTCCTTCACCGAAAAGCCAGTGGTGTTACAAATCGTACATAAATTCCGAAAACCTCATTGGTACGAGTCGGCCTGGACGGGGATCGAACCATAGCCTCCTGCACGGCAGGCAAGGTTACTCGCCACTGGACCACCACGGCACTTGTATGAAACAGATGATTTTTTTTCGCGATTTCGAAGTTCGCTCTGTAGTGAAAGTTGTATAGTTTGATGGTCTGAAGCACACCCTTAAATAGATTACTCTGGTGTTTTGTTACGCCCTGTATATTATCACCTTGCCTCTTGTCTGTTTTTAAATCTTCATCTGAATCGCACAATATAAGAAAGAGTATCTAAGTATTACTAGATACAGTATGGACGCTCCCTTCCTCCCACCAACTTTTTACCTCACCCCCTCTGGTTACTTCGCACTGGTTACTCGTTACCTAAGAAGAAGACATAAGGTTCAATTTCGTTTGTTTCGCATGTGCTGACGTCATCTTGTCAATTTCAATTTTTTGTATGCAGTGTCCGGGCTGTGTCTGAAGTATGTAACATATTTAAGTTTACACTGTCTATTCCTGATTGTGTCGGTGACGCATTGTGGAAGGATTGGAGACTCAATCATGGGGGTCCGGGTTCGAATCCGCACGGAAAACATGCCATGTATAGTCAGCATCAGAGAAACCTTATCCCTATATCTTAATAAGCACAAGCGGGTTAGATTTCTCTGATGCTGACCGTACCAATGACTTTTTAACTTATGTATGTAATACCGACTGCTTTCAAATGGTGGAGGAAAACATTGTGAGAAAACCTGCATACGCTGAAGAAATTCTGATTTGTATGTGAAGTTTACCAATCTGCATTGAGCACGCGTGGTGGAATAACGCCCATACAGGGGGACATATATTATAAGCTGATGATGATGCATGTAATACCAAATGCTTTCAAACGGTGAAGTAAAATTACCTAGTGAGGTAACCTGCATTCGCTACAGAAGAAATTCTGATACAAATTGTGAAGTCTTATTAATCTGTATTAGGCATGCATGGTGGACTGATGCCCATACACCCTCCCCGAAGGTAGGCCTGTGCCCTGCAGTGAGACATATGCAATGTGTAAGGAAATGTTTGAGTCGAGTAGGTATTGCAGTTCAGTATGATAAAAGTTGTTCAGTTTGGTAGGAAGAGTATGTGGTTCAAAGGTTAATGATACTGTTCCTTACACCCTATACAGGGTGAAATTGATATCATTGCCATCTTTTTAAACTAAGAGTCTACCCATCAAACTGAACAACTTTTACTATGAGAGCAAACCGATCGGAGCAAAAAAAAATCAGCTGTTGCATACATTTGAGTCGAGTAGGCTGTGCAGATTAGTATGGGACAGCTGATTTTTTAGTTGCTCCGATCAGTTTGCTCCCATAGTAAAAGTTGTTCAGTTTGATGGGTAGACTCTTAGTTTAAAAGAATGCTAATGATATCAATTTCACCCTGTATAGGCTGATGATTATAATTGTCGACCTGTGCCCTGGCAGGGGGACTTTTATAATAAGCTGATGATGATAGTAAATGTAATACTAAATGCTTTCAAACGGTGAAGGAAAATAACATCATTAGGTAAAGTGCATTCGCTACAGATGAAATTCTGATACGTATCAATCTGCATTGGGTACGCGTGGTGGACTGACGCCTATAAACCGATTGATGATGATATTCCTCATGATACCCAACCCTAAAGCAATGTGACCGTCTGTGGCTACTATCAGAAACGGTTTCACCAAATTGCGCAATTTATGAAGACTATAAGTTTTTTTTTTAAATAGGTAATTGGACGATTTTTGTACATATATATATGTGCCATCAAAAATAGCTATAGGATTATTCGCCTCGGTACCAAACAGCCCTTGAGGAATAGTATAAGAAAGAGTATAGTACTCCATACAGTATGGACACTTAGTGCCACTCCAATTTTTACCTAACCCCTATGAATGTTGGCATTGCAAACGGATAGCAGAACACAGAAGGCAATGGTGTAGTCCTCTCTCGCTCGCACTCAATCAATATCACAGATGCTTACCGTGTGACAGCAATTTTTATTATAACTATACTATTTTTATCCATTTATAGTGGAGAATTCCATGTTTTACAGTTTTATTAAATAAACCATGTTATTTGTTTCAGATTCGGGAAGGTGATCGAGCTTGTAATGCTTGTTGGCAGCGCGCTCACTACAGAGCCTTGCAAGGTGACGCAAATGTACAGGAAGTACATGAGCCTTTGCCTGAAGATGAAATGGAAATGCAAGGTGGAGCGGACATACAAAATATCCATGAACCTTTACCTGAACATGAAATGGATATGCAGGGTGGAGCAAACATTCAAGATGTCCATGAGCCTGTGCCTGAACCTGAGGAAGTAAATGTGCCAAGACCACGAGCAAATGATCCACGAATCGATTTAAGGAGCTATAGTCGCACTCCAGATACTCCAAACCATTGTTTTATGCCAGAATGCACAAATGTGGAGCGATTGCGTGTCCCTGAATATTTAAGACGAAGGATACTGGGAAAATACAAAGTATTTGTTACGAAAAATGCTCGTGTGTGTGAGGAACATGTATCTTTATACAATTGGGAAGAACTAAACGAATACCAATTCATGACTGTTTTCACTTCCTCACACATCGAAGAAATGCTCAACATTTTAAGCAAGTCTGATATGGACCAATTTAACTTTGAACATGTCGAAAGCATGAGCGAAAGCCTGTGTCGCTTCTGGACAGGGCTCACAGTATTGAATTTTCTAGCATTATTTAATAATATAATACTGAATAATATAACAGTTCGAAGAAAAAAAACTGCTTTGGCCTTGTACCTTATTAAAACTAGAACCGGCGAATCATATGCTCGAATATCAAGCATTTTTAATATATCAGCCAGTGTTGCCATAAGCTACACAAATAAAATAAGAAATTGTTTAAAATCGAATTATGTACCATTCCACTTGGGCACAAGACATATTTCGCGAGAAGCGTTGAGTTTGAGAAATCTTTTAATTCCTCAAGGGCTGTTTGGTACCGAGGCGAATAATCCTATAGCTATTTTTGATGGCACATACATATATGTACAAAAATCGTCCAATTACCTATTTAAAAAAAAAACTTATAGTCTTCATAAATTGCGCAATTTGGTGAAACCGTTTCTGATAGTAGCCACAGACGGTCACATTTTAGATGTATTTGGGCCGTATCCTGCTGTAACATCTGACGCTGACATAATGAAACAGTTGTTTGAAAATCCCAATACAGAATTAAGGAGATATTTTAGACCAAATGATGTTTTTATATTGGACCGCGGATTTAGAGATTCATTAGGATTGCTCACCTCTTTAGGATACTCAATATATAAGCCCGAGTCACGTAGTGTAAATGAGGGATCTCAACTATCTACGCTTAAAGCGAATAAGTCCAGGATGGTAACTATGTGCAGATGGGTAGTGGAAATTGTAAACGGTCGGTTTAAATGGGATTACAAAATATTCAGAGCAAATTATTTTAATCGAATGTCCAGACATTTAATGGATGATTTTAAAATTGCTGCAGCATTAATAAACTGTTTTCATCCCGTTTTAACCGATCGGCCTGATGCTGAACTCATTTTAGAAAGAGCTTTAGAGCGACTACATATGACAAATTATTTAGCAGAATATGTGGAACGACATAATTTAAATAGACGTCGTGTGAATTTTATAAGAATCGATGGTCAGTTACCACAATTGGATATGTTCCCTGTAATGGAAATGTCAGATTTAATTCTGTTTTCATTGGGGACCTACCAAATAAAACAGGCTAGATCATATTATGGGGAACATATCCGAACAAATGGTAGATATGCTGTAGAAGTAAACAATGATTTTATTACCACAATTGTACCAGGCATATCATCGTCTACACATGAGACAGTACTGATTCGAGGAAGAATTAAGTCCCGCCACCTTAGTAATACAGTATATTACACATATGTTTTAATTAAAATATCTGGAAGCAATTGGCGGGACAAGATCTGTGGCTACTATTGCTCATGCATTATCGGCAAGCGAACGGTTGGAAGCTGTGCTCATGTGATGACGGTGGTATGGTACCTAGGTTGGGCTCGGCATCAGGATCATATTACAGCTCCCGCTACATTTCTGGATGGAATATTAGTGAGTGAAAACGAATAAAAATAATATATGAAGTGAAAATTGTTTTATTTTTATGAATTATCAACAATAACAACATGCCTCATTCCCAGTAGCATAGGCAGAGAAAATTCATTGTGATTTACGAGAGCTTCAGATGTACAAGAGTCAGATTTTCTAGTTATTTTCAATTAATGGGCTTCGGCCGTACACTTAGGACTACCCTTGTAGACAGTGTTTTACAGGGTGTTAGGGTAAACAGTTGCATTAGGTACTTTAGGGGGTTATTGTACCCATGATACTGAATAACGTTCCCAAAGAAACAGGATATTCAGAAAATTTTTCCATACTAAATGCAATCAGCGTCCTAGCAATCAGCTGACCGAACGTTTGTATGAAAAGTCGTAAAAAAATTGCGAATTTCGTGTAGGTTTCTTAGCAAAAGTTGTTCAGTATCATGGGTATAATCACCCCTTACAAGTATGTTTACCCTAACACCCATCCTATAACGCCTATAGAGGTACAAAAGTCACAGTTAAAGGTGTTGACAAAGACTACAGTTTACTAAAATGTTAAATGAGTGCTATCCACAATATTACAAGCTTTATACAGACTGTTCTAAGGATTCTCGGGGGGGTTGGAGCGGCAATCTTCGACCCTCAGAGTAATCTGTCCTACAGGTGGGGTGGAACCTTCATCAAAATGTGTGTATTATGAGAGCAGAGTTAGTAGCTATAAAGGAGGCATTGGAATATATATATGTAGTGACCCAATTGACAGATAAACCTGCAGTGGTTATTTTAAATGACTTAAAGAGTGCTTTTAAATGACTTAAAGAGTGCTCTTCAACACCTGGCTCGGTTTGCCTCGGGGCAACGAGGCATGCAGATGCTCTTCAATTGGCTCACAACTTGAAAACAAGGAATATATCTGTATAAAGCTTCAGAAGATACAAAAAAGTGTATGTATTAGGGCTCCCACACATAACTGCGACATCACATCACAATGTCAAATATCTGCCAGCGCTCGGCTCGATGACTTATTACCATGACATATGTATGATTATTGAACGCAGCGCATCACAGATTTTTGCAATGCGATGCAACGTCGCAGTTATGTGTGGGCACCGGTAATGGGAATGAGATAGTGGATTCTCTGACAATGTCGGCTGTTATGAAGGGTTCTGTCCATTCTGTACACGATTCTAATCCTTATCCCAGAGAACTGACACCGATAACAATAAAAAAAAATTGTAAGAAAAATGGGAATACAATTTCGGGAAACAATAGTGCATTCCGGGCATATTCCAGTTAATAAGTTTTGTCATCTTATGGGTATTAAACCCTTCCCACTATGCACAGTGTGCAATAAGGTGGAGGACCTTATGTATGTTATGCAGGAATATGTCCGAAATGCAGATCTAAGAGTTAGGTTTATCGCAAAATGCAACTGTTTCAATGGGCAACTCAACTGCTGGTTGGCTGACCTGTCTAGCAAAGCAGTAAGCTTAACCAGTTTGTGAGTCTATCCCTTGCACTAGATCAGGAAAAAAAAACTATGTATAAACCTATGAGGCCGAAATTGTTACCGCGGCTGGGTGACAGAAGCCTCGGAAAAAAATTAGAAAAATAAATGAATAAGCCAGGTCGCCTTCAGGTATAATTGAGATTGAGATTGCCTGTATACCACTGGATGTTTTCACACTTTATACCTCTGGTGGCATGATTGGGGATGTCAGCACTGTGCCTTATTTTTTCAATAACTATCATAGCTTCGTAGATTAATCAACAATATAGAGGTACTAACCATGTAGATTTACTTTTGAAAGCATGGATTTTATTTATCTTTGATCAATCCTTGGACTTGTGTTGTAAGCAAGTGAAGTTATAAAAGCGTGCTGCCCCCATGTGAGGACAGCACTTCTGTCTGACTATGGCATCACTAGTTGCGGTCCAGCAGCTCTAAATACAAGTACAAAATCGTTTGATGTGAATGTAGGCATTTTTGGGTTCTTCGGCCGATGGTATTTTGCTGCAGTGGGGCATATTTTCTCCTTTTCTGTATCCATTTGGAGTTTACCATGAATTTCACAATTTGTTATGTAATCACCAATAAGTCCTCACTTCTCGTGTGCTCGCTAGTTTCAAAGGTCAGGGATCAGCTGGTGGTGTTTTAAGATTTCATCAACTTCTATGTTTCCACGCTGTCATTGCGGATGAATAATTGACACATGTACCGTGAAAACATCAGCTTTTGTCTGTGAAGTTCTAGCCCAGTCTTATCAGAGGATTGGTTTCTTATGGCGGGTCTCTGGTCACTTTTAACACTCTGATCATGTTATAGTCTGGGGTATGATGGTAACCTGTCTCCTGTTCCTCCTCTGGAGCGTAATTATAGATTCCGATAGGACCAACTCATTGTACTTCGCAAAAGCATGGGTGGTTTTTGCCAAGGCGTAGACCGTAGACATCCTGAGTATCCGCATTGGTCTGGATTTGTATCAAGACTAGACCACAGGATATGCTGACCGACGGTACCGAACATGGTATCAAAGGGTAAATTAATCGAATATTCCACCATGTCTTTCCTTGGATGTCGTACGAGTTGACTCAGGTGAACGTTTCGTATTCAGGATCTTTTGAGGGAAAGGCTAGTCTCATCCTGAAACCTGGCGTGTTTAGTAAGGTTTCTAACCACCCCGACGGAGATTACAGTCGTGAGTTTAGGGATATTATGTTTTAAATAAAAAAACAACCCAATTCGTTCGATTATTTAGAAGAACTGTCAATTAGTTGACATTGACAGCTGTCAGTCTGTCAACGTCAACCTTGACAGATGACAAAACTGAAAATGGCGGAATGGTTGTTCCGAAACACGCTTTTCTCTCCAAATTACTTATTTTATTAAAATAACAACCGGCTGCTTCTAAAATCTAAAAGAGTTTCAAAATAACAGGCTTTGGTCTAGTGTGTCCAAATATAGTCACATCACCTAGGTTTAAAATTCTTTTATTTTAGTACCAAACTAACCTACCTTGTGTAAACCTACCTTGTGTAATGTGCGTGTTGTTTGTAGTTTTTGTTCAATTTTGTGCCGATTTAGTGATGTTCTGGAGTTTCAGTTGTTCTCTTACCAATTTTTAACTAACCAAGATTACAGGAATAGTAAGGATACTGGAATTTCACTCGATCGGTGCGGGATTGAACGAAAACTAGCATTCAAACAACGGTATGAGTATATAAGTATATATATAAGTAGGTATGTATAGTATAGGAAGAATTATTTTCAGAGAATCACAGATGGAGCTAGCTAGCCTTCAATTTGACATAAGGTGGATGCATAATGTTGCCACGAGTGGGTTCTCTTTTCTAATATACTTATATTACTCTTTGGTAGGACTTAAGTCGCCGATTTCGGAAACTAATGCTCGGCTTAGTTTGAGTTCAGACTAAGTAAAGTTTTACTCGACTCTGAATACGAAAATTGAACTAAGCATCGGTTTTGACATACGGGAGTTCGAACTATGACTTAAAAATCGTCTCTGAATCTCAGCCTAAGCTTCTTGACTACAACACGGCAAAGCTGCGTTCCGAATCTACACCTTATGTGCACCCAGAGTGCACCCCGAGCGCAACTTTTCGCGTTCAGGTTGAGCCTCGGTGACAGACGTTTTACTATAGAGCGAGTTGAAAAAACAACCGCACAAAAAGGCAACCGCACAAAAACGCAGCTCAACACTTGCTCAACACATCAACCTATACAAAAACAACATAAGGGTGAAGCTGTGCGAGCTGTGTAGCTGTTTATTTAACCAATCAGGAGCTCGGGCGAGATCGGTCGCGCCTCGCCTGAGCTCCTGATTGGTTAATAAAACACAACTACTACCCGTTTGCTTGGAGTTGGCCGTCGATGACCGTTACAAAATTTCGTCACAGGCATATTAACTGGTCCCGTCGACAAAAAATAATATAACAAGCAAATAAAAATTTTAAATTAAAAGCGATATTAGTGACCGGGACGGACGTGCCGTAACTATGTGGTTGCGTTGCTAAAGGTTATAAAATTGCGTTTAATAGAGTGTCTTAGGGGTGCGGTACGGTGAAGCGGGAAGGGAGGGAGCGGCCAACTCGAAAAAAACGACTAGTACACAGCTCGCACAGCTTCAATAGCCGGGTCCACACCTGACGATCCATTGCGCTCCGATCGCGCGCGGCAGGAGCGAATTGCAGGCGGTGTGGATGTGCCGCGCGCGATCGGAGCGCGATGGATCGTCAGGTGTGGACCCGGCTATTGGACAGGCAGCCTAAAGCTCGCCGCGCGTAGGATGCATTTATAACGTAGGTAAGTCGCGCGGACAGCTTATTTTGGTTTTGTATAGCTTGAAGTGTCGCCGACGTCGTGAGTACAATAGTAATTTCTAGAATCACTCATTATCACAAAAGTACCATTTTGTTTGTATTATAAACTTTATACAGTTTATCCTACTCCTACTTTTATAAAAGTCGGCTAAAAACTAAAAACACAAAAAAAACACAGTTCTTGTCTATGATATAAACTTTTTTTTTTTTATGGCTTCGCCCGTCACTGCTCTGGATTCGAGTCTTTTTAGAAAAAGACAGTTTGTGTTGCCATACCAAATAATTTACCTTTTTATTTGGGATATTTTTTAATTCTTGGTTGTAGTATCAATTAAATTGAGAAACTAAACTGTTTAGTTCTTTTGGATCTTAAACCAACTTCTGTGAGTTTATAGATGTACTGACTCATGACACGTTAGAACATTTTTTTTCTCGATTTATTATAATAAAATATCAAAAAATATTAGATTTTTAAGTAAACGACCGCATCTTTGTAAGGATTTATCGTCTTATTATCGTTTATTACCTATTTTCTCGTTAAAACGTTGTAGTCCCATTAGCAATTGAACAACTTTTAACTTTGTTCGGGGAGAACAGCTATTTCCTAATGGCAACTAAAAAAAGTTGTCAGATCTCTATGATTTTAATTTGACAGATTTCTTCTTTTCCGGCGAGCCGTATTGACGGAGCGAGGTGATTATTTTGTGTCTTATTTTAGTGATAATTTAGTGAAATAAGCGTGGAAATATACTAAAACTACAACAAAACAACGTTCTGTGATATTAAATTCGGTAAATCATTTATTACATTTGTGATCAATTTGGATTATTCCGACATAACCTCCAAAGGTATCGAACATGTTTTTATTTGCCTCAGAGTAGACCATGGCTGTTTTACTATTGGCTGTCATGTTTGGACAATGAAGGCTATAGCATTGCCACGGACATTTGATTCCCAGGCGCACCATACCCTGGATCTCAGGGTTTCAGGCGTTTGCGTTTGCAACGGTTCGTGGCGACAAACTCCCAAAAATTTCCAATTTACTGCTCAATTACATTAGCATTATCTTTATTTATCATTTCTGACACGTATTCCGGACCTAAAACAGCTAATAACAATAGTTTACGGTGTTTTGAAACTAAAAAAAAGTTGATGTTTAAATCGTCATTTTAAAACTTACCTATCTACGATTTCAGCTCGCCAATATGGTGAACAACAGAGTGCCCTCGGTCTTCTCAAAGACCTATGTAACCCCGCGTCGTCCCTTCGAGAAGGCGCGTCTCGACCAGGAGTTGAAGATCATCGGAGAGTACGGTCTCCGCAACAAGCGTGAAGTATGGAGAGTCAAGTACACCCTCGCGAGGATCCGTAAGGCCGCCCGTGAGCTGCTGACGCTTGAGGAGAAAGACCCTAAGAGGCTGTTCGAAGGTTTGTCCATGTGGTTTTTAAATTAACATGTGTAAATATTATCAGAGTACTTTTATAGGTTATGTGCACAGGACTGATGACAGATGCTTTGCAGAAACATGGTTAAATATGTGGTACAAAAGTAAAACTTTTCATTTTAATTTTATAAAAATTTAAAAGAGCACAATTTAGTTTATTAAACTTTCAATACAGGGACTAATGCTACTTCGGTACTTCCACATGCTTGTGTGAGCTTCCCATTTTGAATGAGTTCAATGGGCGCATAACATGCGGTCTGAGCACCGTTATAAATTGTGCTTTAGACTCACCAAGGGGCATAAATGTGCCTATCACGTGCCCTGGATTTTAGGAATTTTTATGAAAGTATGCTAAAGTCTACCTAGAACTTGTCAAACCATGATAATATTTTTCATAGCAGCCATTCTCTTGTTATATGCTATTTTGTATTTACCATAAACAACCCATATTATAAGTCCAAGCTAGATTCTGTTCTGGTACCTACTTTACACGGGACTAGATAATCTGTGTCAATGTCCAAGATATTTATTTAATTTAAGTTTTAATGATGAAACAAAATGGCAACCTCTTGTCAGAACAAAAATTGATGACCGAACTCTTTATATCTGATGAAAACCTCAACACACTCCGTAACTTCCCCATCTAAAACATCCTTTAACCAAGATTTGATCTCCTACCAGGTAATGCCCTCCTTCGTCGTCTGGTAAGGATCGGAGTGCTTGACGAGAAGCAGATGAAGCTCGATTACGTGCTCGGTCTGAAGATCGAGGACTTCTTGGAACGCCGTCTGCAGACCCAGGTCTTCAAGGCTGGTCTCGCCAAGTCCATCCATCATGCCCGCATTCTGATTAGGCAGAGGCATATTCGGTAAGAATTTACTGTTATCTTTAACTTATTTCTTTTAGTCTACATTCTTGGCAATCATAACGATAAGTCTACATAATTATGTCCTTAACATGTTAAATCTGGACTATTTTCATATAAAAGCACCTCATTCATACTGCAATTTGCAACGCATTTGTTAGGTTTAGCGCACTGAATGATATACTAATTTAAAGTTTGAAATTTCCGACTTCAAGTTGAAATAGGGAGTTCAAATTCTGCCACTAGCGTTTTTTTTTCTTATTGTCATGTTATTTTTCTACAACATGGAATTATATTTAGAGACAAACTATGTATGTACTTAAAGCCAGATTAACACTTCCACAAGTACAGTAGAGTTATCTTGTGAATATGGTGAATTAAGTTGAAATCCTCATTTCGGACAAGTTTGTAACTCACCATGCTTTCAAGTAAACTTGCCAAGTGGTAGTGTAAAGTGTAAATTAAACTCTGTAGACATATAAATGAATGTATTTGACAATGATAATCGAATGCAGGTAAACCACGCGAGCTACGGTACCAGCTACCTTTGGCTCTGAATTGAAACAATTCCTAAAAGACCACTTGAATATCAACCTCGTTGAATTCAATGTCTTGAAACAGTTTATAAGCTCTGTTGAGCTTTGTACAGGTAATGTATTATATTCTTTTAGTCTTTTTAGTATACAGGGTGTAAGTAGAAGTATCATTAACCTTTAAACTTTACCCATCAAACTGAACAACTTTTAGTATGGGAGCAAATCAATCGGAGCAAAAAAAATCTGCTGTTCCATGCTAAACTGCAATACCTACTCGACTGAAATGTATGAGAATGAATGGCTTAAAGGTAGCAGTAGCATGCATTCCATATAGACAAAAAGACAGTTTAAAATAACACAGTTTAAAAAACAAACATTTATAATAGATTTTCGATATTATTTCAATGCAAAAGTCGATAATGGTTTGGCAGTCATACTTCTACTTCAAAATCTACAAATAAACTTTTCAAAACCCAACTTATACTTCTTCTCAAAAGGATTTCATGCATGATTGAACCAAAGAACCTGTAATTTACAGATGAATGGTTTTCACTTATTTAACATTTATTTTACAGTGTCCGCAAGCAAGTCGTGAACATCCCCTCGTTCATCGTCCGGCTGGACTCCGGCAAGCACATCGACTTCTCGCTCAAGTCACCGTTCGGCGGCGGCAGGCCCGGCCGCGTTAAGAGGAAGAACCTCCGCAAGGGACAGTCCGGAGGCGCCAACAACGAAGAAGATGAGGATTAGACTATTAAGAACAATAAACTGATGTTTATATCATATTCTGGTGTTTTTGTTTATTCCAGACATGCACGGCTAGCGTGCCACCCTCGACAAAACGAGAAAAACATGCACGCTCTTGTTGACATACATAAAATAACAAAGATGGAGGCAAATCTTGATTTAGTTTTATCGGGGGTGGCTATGCTGATGAATGACTTGTGGCGTTCGTTAGTGTATCTACTCACAGTTAATTAAGTTCAATGACGAGTCCAGTGAATAGGTAAAAACACTTGATAGTTAGTTTATTTACACAAAGCACAAGCACAAGCACAGCAAGAAGTGTTCAGAAGGAATTTTAGACACAGTAAGAATAAGGAAGAAAGAAAGAAAGTTTACAGAAACGATAGGCAAAGAAATAGAATTAGCAACGCGAGAGTGGCGGCGGAGCATAGAGAGACGTGCGTTCGGCGCGGAGGCTGTTAGCGGTCTGCGGCGAGCGTCGCCCGGCGACTGGGAGCAGGATCGCAGGCGCAGCGCAGGGACGCACTCGGGAAACCGGCAGGGCCGTACTTGTGGTGCATTGGGGGTCGTCATCAGGCGACCAAGATGCCCCCACAGACTCAACTACCAAGTCGCTAGAGAAATTTATGCAAAAACCAAGCACTGACTCTTGTCTTGAATTAATTGCTCTTGAGTGGTATCATGAATGATACAATACAGTGCCAACTGTACCATTGATGGTACTTCCCGATTGTACTTCTGGTCCAGCGGGATGATATGGCTATCTATCACACAAGCTGTTTTTGATGGCAGGTTATGTCGCAACCACAGAACATAATAAACTGCATAGTAACGACCGACGTCGCCGCTGAATCGCCTTGATTTTGTGTTATCATCGCCGCGACACTGATATCTCAACGGGTAAAAAGTTCTGCCCGTGGTCCACCAGGTGAACCAAATTAGGTGTACCACGGGAAATGCCTGCTCCTCAGAAATAAAATAAATAAATAAATATCTTGGACAGTGTCACACAAATTATCTAGCCACATTTAAAGTACCAGAATCTAGCCTGGACTTGTATTATGATGACTAGACAACGATATACAATACATATATAGATACAAACATCCATGACTCGGGTACAAATATTCATATAACGCAACGCTATCGTTTCGCCAACAACTACGCTCTACTGTAAATTACAGTCTGTCATAGCAGATCATAGTAGGTAGCTGTGATAGTAGCATCAATACTCATGCCATCTTACTGATAATGTGCAATTTCAGTTTTAATTTAGTAATAGCCATGAATAAGCATACATACATAAACTCACGACGTAATCCGTTTCGAGGTTGTCAGAAACATAACTACAAGCTTTTTAAGAATATAGTTGTGAATTTCGTGGTAGCCATTCGCCCACAAACAGTGCATAAAAAACCTTTAATCCCTTAGTCGCCTTGTACGACACCCACGGGAAGATTTAAGAATTAAATTTAAAGAATAATAAGCTACATTGGTTGCCCGCTGGTTTAGTTCGGCCAATCTTGCTTGGGAAACACTAGTCTCAGCATTTAGGCTGCGTTCGGGGCACATTCCAGTTAATAAGTTCTATCATCTAATGCAGGGTTTCCCAACCTCCTTTTTTGCGTCACGCCTCCCCACTATCGAAATTTTAACGACAAGCGCGGGTGGCAAGGTTCTAGAGTTCTGAGCCTGGACATGTCAGTAACAACAAACGAATGGGTGAATTAGTAATCGAATGAATGATTTAATTAATAAAATGAATTAATGAGTGGAATTTACGTCGTTGACTGGATATTTCTCTTCCAAATGCAAACGCATTGTGCCCCCCCTACGATATCACTACGCCCCCCAAGGGGGGCGCGCCCCACTGATTGGGAAGTACTGATCTAATGGGTATTAAACCCTCCCCACTATGCACAGTGTGCAATAAAGTGGAGGACCTCGTACATGCTGGATTGGTGCCCGGAATGCAGATCTAAGAGTTAGGTTTATAGCAACAAATAACTGCTACAATGGGCAGCTCAACTGCTGGTTGGCTGACCCTCTGTCTAGCAGAGCAGTAGGCTTATACCAGTTTGTTGGGCTGTCCCTTGCCTTAGACTGTTAAAAATATATAATATGTATAAACCCATGAGGCTGACATTGTCACCACGCGCGACAAAAGCCTCGGAAAAAAAAAGAATACAGGCATAGGCAACGACGATTGCACCGATAGCTTTCCATTTGATAGTTGATGGCTAGCAATAAAAAAGTATTAACTTAAAATGAATTAACACATTTAATAATGATTTAACTAAAGTATAATTGCCTAACTATATATTTTATACTTAAATACAGTTCTGTTTAAAAATACGTCAATGTACAAACAAGGTGAAGCTCACGCTAGACCCCAGGTGCCTAGCGTAATGTGTGACTGCGATGTCCTGTAGGCCTCGCATGCCACCCCCGAGAAAACGATAAAAATCGATATGTGCCTCCATGTCAGAAAGAGCGCGCATGACGTTTGTTCGTTTAAACGTTTTGTCGTGGGTGGCATGCTAGCCGTGCTGGATATCCAAAATCTGAAGTGCAAAGGTTTCTTTCCCTGATCGGCATTGACCACGTTTATGAAAGGCGTAGAAAATAAATGTCTAGGGGTCCAACACAAAAGATCCATTGGGTCGAAGTGTTGCTGGCCTGCCAGCCCCCATAATAAGATACGTCAATGTACATCGGCTTCGGCCTTCTTCGCGCGAGAGTATACATCCGCCATAATAGACGTCGTCTTACCTAATATCAAATATTCAGTTATTGATTATGGAGAAACAGTATTCACTTTAAAAGTGTTGCTTAACACGTTCCGGGACAGTGACCGCCCATAGCCGTGATTACAATAAAAGTTCTATTGTGTCTCATTCACTGCCCCGGAATGTGTTAAATTCCTCATTGGAATGACTATACTTCATTATCACATAACCTAGCCTTCTCCATCTTCTCCGTAACATCTTTAGCGTTCTCCATGGAGTCGATCTGTGCTAGGCAGAGTTCCAGGATCTTCTCCAAACCTCTGGCAGTCTGTTCCGAGGAGTAAAGCTGCGTATCGGGCACGTGAACGAAGAGAGTTCGCGTATTGTCAACGCTCAGCGATGTGTAGTATATATATTCACAGAGGAATCTGAAAGTATTAATTGAAACTATTAGGGGCTGTTTAATCAGAAGTGACGTGGCGCGGACGGGGTGCGGCAATATAAACCTTATAGTACGTAGCATAGAGTCGTTTGGAGAATTACGCCGGCGCCTCCAGGCGACGTCACCTGGTGGCGCGGGAGCGATTTTTCTTGACGTCAAAAAACGACGCTATGCTAAGTAATAAGGTTTATATTGGTGTTACTTTGACTACCCGCCACCACGTCTCTTCTGTATAAACCCTACCTTAAAAATTCGACCTCATTCTAAATTCCAACGCCCATATACCTAGGCCGCGGTCCGATTTACAATTTCATAGCTCACAGTGCTAACGTCCATAATCGCTGAAGTGCGATTTTTGAAAATCATACGAGCGACTTGGCAGTAGAAAATGTCAAAATTACTATGGAGATTATGCATCTTTCCACTGCCAATTCGCTCGTATGATTTTCAAAAATCGCACTTCTGGTCCGATACAAAATGCGTGATTTCACAACTTACGGCGCTATTAGCGTTGTAATCAATCGGACCGGTCTCAAACCACTGACAGTTGTATTGCATGAAAAACCGCCATAAAACATCAGTTTGACGGTGACCACGTTTGACATTAACAGTGACATAAGATTGATTGGTTTGACATAAGGCTCACGGTGATATCGCTGTGGAGCATGGGCACAGAAATTCCAAGATGGCGCTGATAATGACGTCACGCCGTCTAACGTGATTGCGCTTACACCAAATAGGGACGCGTTTGAGCGCGCTAAAATCGATTTTGGCGTAATTCGGACCGCGGCCATAGGCTTATGCCCTTATGCAGTGACGTATATCAGGCTGATGATGATACAAAATTAGGGAATAGCCTCCACTCACACACCCTCTACTTGCGTAAATATCACAGAGACAAAGTTTTCTAAACGAGCGCACAAAATGATCACGTGACGCGTCCATTGGCCGATCCGGTTTGTCCACGGACGCCGTGTAGGTGAACTCGTCGAGGATGCGACGTCACGCACGCACCGTCGCGCCTTGTAGCAGTGTACCTATCGACCCTATCGTAGCGCAATTGTATGCAGCTTTGTTTCTGTGGTGTATTTACTCATGTGACTCTACTAAGTTGCTACCAATAGGTGGCATGTTAAGGGGTTTCACATTGAAATTCAATCTGCTTCTAAGTGTATGTTTGGTGCAAAGTACGCACGGCGACACATCAAGCTATACAAAACCAATATAACTGGCCGCGTGTAGGTCGAGTAACGTATAACGTCGCGCGGCCAGCTTATATTGGTTTTGCATTGCTTGATGTGTCCCCATGTGTACATAAATTGTGTGTAGGGTAGGTACACATTAAGAAGATCTCTTCAGATAATTATAATATGTTCACCACATGGTATCTCAACTATACATAAAATGTTAAAACAAATAGGTAGGTAAATAAATAACTTGAATTTATCCAAAGCTTGAATAAGATAAAATGTATCAGTCACACAATGAATGACAAAGAACCATAGCAAAGAACAAATAATCTTGTTATTTGATATTGAACTCATTGTCATTTTTGTTATCAATGCAATGCACTATCTGACTAATGAACACGATGGAATTGAATCGTAGATAACAAATGTGCTAGATGGCAATTTAATTTTAATGGTTCCTAATAAATTATTATTTAAAAACTGCAGCCAGTGCTGACAAAGTTGTACGTCTATTTTATTTATATTTTCATTTCAGATCCAAAGTCATCATCATCATCAGCCTATATACATCCCAATCTCACTGCAGGGCACAGGCATACACTCAAGGAGGGTGTATGTACGTTAATCCACCACGCTTGCCCAATGCGGATTGGTGGACTACACATAAGCATCAGAATTTCTTCCACAGTGCATGAAAAATCTAAAGTAAAACTTAAAAACCCTCACCTCCCAGCATCCTTAGAAGAAGTGGCACAGACCTTCCCTTCAGCCAGCCGTTCGTCATTCAACTCCTCACATATCCGTTCAACATTCAGCTTCGTGTGCAACCTGATCGCTCCCTCGGCCGGACACGTGTGGTTTGCTGGACACCTGTCGAAGTAGTCCATGCGTTGGTAGCCTTTCCGATGAGCTTGTGTCTCCAGGGTCAGCTGCTCCGCTATACCGGAGACACCCACGTGGATCATTAGCTGGAAAATTGAGAAATATCTATTTTTATGAAGGAGATAATAAAAGTATTGAAAGCTCTGTTTTTGACTTTGAGCGCATATATCTCGTGATACAAGCATTGTTACAACTTAGTTTGTATGGGTGTTTTGTTCCACGTTACAAGAGGTATCTAACGACATATATTCGTTTTTTAGAAAAAAAGGAATTTTTGCCGACGCGCGCCCTTTTCGTTGTATGGGGAGTCGAAAAAAATTGTTTCTTCTTAAATACCATATTTCTGTTTTTGGGTTACTATTATCTGTCTTCATGCCAAATTGCGATTCAATAGGTTCAAAAAGGAGGACGTAATTAAGCCGGGGCATACAGACAGACTTTCAGATCGGAGATCAGATTCCTTGTTTGACTACAAACCCTAAAAAAGGGTAATAATCCAAAAAAAGGTTGTACAGGTTGTTGTTGTAAAGGTTGTTGTTGTGTTATAGGATCCTTCTCAATATGCTGACTGTTTTTTAAGGGGACGATCAGACTATTATGATGTTCCATACCAAACTGCATTCCTACTCGACCAAAATGTATGGGATTGCTGTTTCTTTTTTGGTCCAATCGAGAAAGCAGATCAGTTTGATGGTGTTATCATTAGTCGACTCGATGGAGGGCTAAAAATGCTATGACCTCCGAACCCAATTACTTTGAGTAAACTTTTATGAAACCTTCTGCATTATGTTAGTTACATTATAAACGAAAATGTTTACCCATTTTTTTTTGCCGCTCTCCATTATTCCGAGGGTTCCGTACCACCAAACATTACATTTGTATTTTTTTACAAGGACAGTATGGGGAAGTCCACAACCACAGAAGATACAGGGAAATTGTCTTAGGAACCCTTAAGTCTTTTTTTGTGAACACAATTTTGGCATAATAAATTTTTGGTCAAGCGTGAGTTGTCCATAAATGTGAAAAAAATTACAACTTTTTTTTTATGCCGTTCGACCTTATGTAAGGATCATTTCATAGTATGGGAAGTAAAAAAATTTTAACTGGCTACCTAATACTGTTCAAAAGATACAGCGACTCCAATAAGAAACGTATTTCTTCAACCTTTTTTATTTTGCTCTCTCTTTAAAACTGTATTGCATGCAAGCATCAAACTTTGTGTGATTATAGTAAATACTATAAAGTAAAAAAACAAATAATAAAAATTGGCCAAGTGTGTGTCGGGCTTGCGCTAAATTGTATGAAAAATTATTTTAATAAATTTGACCAACTTATGCTGTCCCGATTTTTTACTTCCCATACTATGAAATCGCAACCGATGGAGAGCTATCATCCGAGCCCTATATCCCACGTAGGGGTAACAGGAAGAGAAGAAGAGACTATGAAATGATCATTACATAAAACTGGGTCGAACGGCATAAAAAAAAAAGTTGTAATTTTTTTTCACATTTATGGACAACTCACGCTTGACCAAAAATTTATTATGCCAAAAATGTGTTCACAAAAAAAGACCTAAGGGTTCCTAAGACAATTTCCCTGTATCTCCTGTGGTTGTGGACTTCCCCATACTGTCCTTGTTAAAAAATACTATGTAATGTTTGGTGGTACGGAACCCTCAGAATAATGGAGAGTGGCAAAAAAAAATGGGTAAACATTTCTGTTTATAATGTAACTAACATAATGCAGAAGGTTTCATAAAAGTTTACTTAAAGTAATTGGGTTCCGAGGTGAAAACCTCCATCGACTCCACTACATCCTCTTTATTTAAATAGGTATTTGTTGATTTTATTTTATATACAAGAATTTATTTAAATAGAATATATACCTACCTATGATATGTTCCATTGAAAGTAAGAAACAAATTAGAACTTATAGAGATTCAAAGCACTGGCATTGGTGAGGTTTCAATGGCCTTGTGAGTTGGTAGGTAATTTGTTTATTGAATATTCATTTGGAACTTTCCTAACATTGGCAGATGAACAAAACCTTGACTGAAGGTTGAGATCAGGCTGGAGAGGAATTGCTGAATGACAGTACCCAGTTCATCATTGCTAAATAAATGGGAAAAATAAGTACCTATTTATGATGTTAACAAGATTTATCTATTTCTATTCTATTCTAATCTTAAAACTGTGGCTCCATGTGTCGAAATAGCAAGTCTGTTGTATGGTAATAAATATTTGGTGATTTCAAGGATTGTTTCATGCACAAAACAGAGACCTAAGCCACCATAAAATAATGGAGCTTAGCTGCAAGCTGGAGAGCAGGCAACTGACATGTGTCCACCTTGTTTTAGGTGTCCACCAAATAACAGACCTGCAGTGGAACTCCCCTTAATCTATTTCATTGTGTTTACAAGGTTGATAACATCACAATTAAATAGATTTGATTTTCAAATTAAGATCATGCAACAAATCCTTGTGAACATACATACATAAGCTCACGACCATAATCCCTTTCAGGGTGGTCAGAAAGATTGCTACAACTGCTGACTGTCTCGCAAAGGTCACTTTTACTATTTTGAAAGTTTCAACATGGAATGATGTGAAAAGTGATGATAGAAGCTAGGTACCTATTTTATCATTATAAAACTAAAAAAAAGGGAAATTAAGGAGGAATAGAGCCTCAAGACCGGATTCTTTATGGGCTTTTAGCAGTTTTAAATAAATAAATATAAATAAATAAATAACGCTCACAGGCACATACATTGTAATGATCCCAAGAAAGCACTATTAATAGGCTGTTTATTATGGAAACCATACAACAACGGCACAAACATGTAAACATCCATGACCGAACCGGGATTCGAACCCAGGACCCTGGTTTGGCAGTCCGGCGTGGTAACCATTACACCAACCGGGTCGTCAAATCTGCAATGGGTGGATACCACACTTTGTGAAATAGTTTTTGAACTTACCTTAGGCTCATGTGTTTCCCACAAGGCGGGCACAAACTCGTCCACATTCTCGTAAGTGACTGGAATTTCTATTTGAACTAACTCTATATTGTGTTTCTCCTCTATTTCTTCCTTATTCATCAACTTCACCGCCTCCCAACTTGCATTCACTGGATGGTTCGCAAAAGGACCAAAACCAGTAACCAGCACTATAGGTTTGAATAAAAAATCTATGTCGTTGTGCATTTTCAATTAATACGGCACTGTACTGTTGAGCTGCCAATGATATTATGTAGTAAAAGGAAAATTATAATATTTGTAATTTTGTATCAATTTCGAAACGATTCGCCAACTTTTGACAGTTTGACATCGAGGTCAGCTGATTTTGATTTTAATGTTGGCAGCATTGATAACCTGCCCGCGAAGAGCAGAGACAAAGCACACAGACTTTTTTTTTTGCGTTCGAATACACACATCTTTCACTAATTACAGGATCAACTGACAAGTCAAGTAAAGAACAAAACTTCATTCATCTTGTACGTCATCTACTCATTGTCATTCATTCTTTCTTCATTCATTCGCTCTTCGATTCGAAATGTCTGCTGTCTTTTCATCGCGCGTTTTAATTTTCAATAAATTATGATGCGTTTATCGTAGCATTAGATAAAAGTGATTATTTATTGTAGTGTCGAGTATAATTTTCAGAATTATACTTATTTAGCAACAAATTGGGAGCGGCGGCTCCGTTTCGACGTGTTTACTGACCTTTTAGGTTATGTTCGCACTCAGTCCATATTTTGTAGATAATACAATTAGAAAATGACTGAGGGAGATTCTAGTAATAATTGTCGAGTGGTGGCGATACCTCACCCGTTCGCTAAGAGGAAAGTGGAATGCGTGGGCGCCGCGTTTCTTCGATATCACAAGATCACATTACATGGTGAGGATGCATTACTCGACACGTCAAATTCTAATGAAAAAGCGACGGAGGTGACCTTTGACGACGACGTCGAGTACCTGCGCAGCTTGGACCCTAAAGAATGGAAGTCGCAAGACCACTATGCGGTCCTAGGTATGAAAAACCTGCGTTACAAGGCCACCGATGACGATATCAAACGAGCTTACCGCCAAAAGGTGCTAAAACATCATCCTGACAAGCGTAAAGCGCAAGGCGAAGAGGTACGTAGCGACGATGATTACTTTACCTGCATCACAAAGGCTTACGAGATCCTCGGTACTCCGGTAAAGCGGAGATCTTATGACTCGGTCGACCCGCAAGTCGATGACAACATACCGACTCAGAATGACATCAAAAAGGAAGGATTCTACAAAGCATTCACTAAATACTTCGAAATTAACTGTAGGTGGTCTGAGAAAAAGAATGTACCGCTATTGGGTGACGAAAACAGTCTCCGTGAGCAAGTTGAGAGGTTTTACGCATTTTGGTACGAGTTTGATTCCTGGCGTGAGTTCTCTTACCTTGACGAGGAGGAGAAAGAGCGTGGGCAGGACAGGGAGGAGCGCAGGTGGATAGAGAAACAGAACAAGGCTGCGCGTGCTAAGCTAAAGAAGGAAGAGATGGCTAGGATACGGAGTCTGGTGGACATGGCGTACGCAAACGACCCGAGGATCCTGCGCTTCAAGCAGGAGGACAAGGATAAGAAGTTAGCTGCTAAACGCGCTAGACAGGTACATCAATACTTGAATTTTATTTTTAACCCGTTGAGTACCAACCTATAAAAAAGCCTTAAGTAAAAAAAAACCTTATTTTTTTAGATAAGCTATAATTTAGCCTTTAGCCTTGGCCTACTTTTTCGAACCGTACAGTTCGACCGGAGCTCAACGGGTTAACTAGAGTTTACCCATAACGTCCGCATGGTTTCCCGTCATCATAACGAGATAAATGATTTACCATATTTTAAGTATGATCATAAGCTTTCAAACCAAAAAAGTTTCATTGAATTGGTGTAGTAGTTTTCGTGTGATGTGCTAACAAACAAACAGACAGACAAAAAATCCAAAAATTGTTGATTTGGAATCAGGAACACCTAATACCCATATCGTAACTTTTTTTTGTAAATATCTTCAATGTACAGACACACTTCTGTTACAGTTTTATAATTGTAGAGATAATTTCCATTTCATTAAACCACTTCAGGTGAAGGGTTTTTAGAATGAAACAATGATGATGATTGAGAATGAAAATAGGTATTTTTGAAGTGATGAATGATGGTTTTTATTGATCACTTTTCAACATCTTTACATATAAAACAGTTCCGTGACTGACTGACTGATACACAGCCCAAACCGCTGTAGATAGAAACATGAAAAAATTATACATACAGGGTGAAAACTAAAATACATACTTATGGGGTGCTTCAGACTATCAAACTAAACAACTTTCAATAAGGGACCAACATTGACAACGTGAAAACTAAATCAGCTGTTTCATACATTTTGGTCAGCTGATTTCTCACAGCTCTTTTTTTCGCGTTTTCAATGTTGGTGCCATAGTAAGTTGTTCAGTATGATGGTCTGAAGCACCCTAAGTATGTAAGGCATTGCTGTTTTTACCCTGTGTAATATAATCTGCATATCATTTAGTGCTGCATTAAGAAAGGATTTTTCGAAAATTAACCCCTATGGTAGTGAAATGGGGTGTTAGTGTAAAAGATTATTTTTAACTGAGTTAAAGAAAGGAGGAGATTATAATTTGTTTGTGCATGTGTCATATAAAAATAACTGACCCAATTTTAATAGTTTTCAAGAATAGGGCAAAAGTAGACTTAGCTATAATTGGCTTATGTTATATTTAGTAAATTTTAAGTACTATACTAGTACTAGTAGTTTTAGTACTAGTTTTATTTCTCTATTTGAAGTGCTAATCGTGGAAAATACTATTGATAATGTATTTACTGAATAAAACAAATAAAACTATGTTTAAATATGGCTGTTGGTTTTCTCAATAAATGAAAATAAATTTAAGAAAACAAAAAATTGCTATTTCAAGTAGGTAAGCATTGTTAAACTTTGCTTGTTATGTAGTTCAAAATAATAGCAAGAAGCCATTCAGCAGGCTTTTTTTACACATAACCAAAATTTTACATTGCCCATCTAGGCGTTTGTAAAATTTTGGTTATGTGAGGAAAGATTTCAACAAAAATTCTTTAATTAAATTGAGTCATTGTGTACATTTGTGGGTGTGCATACAACATTGCCATTGAAAGGATAAAACAAAGGGTCTTAAACAATGAAAACTTTACTTCTGGGTGGTCATAAACGTTTTTAAAACTACCAAGTACCTTTTAAGGTTGCAATTATTGTAAAAACAGTTCACTTTTAGCAGAGTTATTAATGGTTTCAACTTTTAATACAAATAAATTGTATAATGTTTCATGTTGCTATAGATATCCTGGTTGGTTTTTCCTAGAATATCTTTAGTGTCTACAGCTCTAAATTGTAATTTTAAAATGATGGCTCCATTATACTGGGTGTAAACATACATGCATTACATACTCAAAGAGTTGGTTCATACCATCAAATCGTAACAACTTTTACTATGGGACCAACTGTGAAATCTCGAAAAAAGTCTGCTATTTCATATGGTCAAGTAGATCAAGTTTCAAGTCAAGTAGTCATATTCACATTTTCTATAGAACAGCTGATATTTTTGACGCGATTTCGATGTTGACTACATAGTGAAAGTTGTTCAGTTTGATGGTCTGTAGCACCCTGTTCGATATTAGAATAGCCTTTATTGCTATAGAGTATATCTTCCTCCCTGTTCGATATGTCATTTAATTTTACACCCTGTATTGACAATGATTCTACCAATGTCCAATTAAGAAAGAACACATGCTTGCCATTTGTTTGGTATATGTTGAGTATGAAAATTATGTAAACGTTATTGCTAAAGGGTTACTTGTTTATTATCTTATCACACAGCTTCCTCATCAATAACCTCTTCAACTCCTCCAATATAGGCCTCAATACATAATCTTCTGTATACTTGCTCCTACTGCTATCCCCTTTATGTCGTCATCCAACCTGCAACATGGTCTCCCTTTCTTTTTCTCAGTTTTTTCTTGGAGACCATTCCACAATGTCCATTTCTTATAAATTGAGAACGAAACCACCCATAACAAATTATTTAGGATTTCTTTTTCTAATTACAGGACGCAGTACAAGCCAAGAAAGCAGAAGAAGAACGTGTCATCAAGGAAGCTCAACTCGCTAAGCAGAAGGCTGATGAAGCAGAAAAAGCCCGCATCGAAGCCGCCCGCGCCGAACGTGAACAAGTAAAGAAGATCTTAAGAAAAGAACGCAAAGCTCTCAGAGATATGTGCAAAGCCAAGAACTACTATGCTCAAAACGAAGACGAAACAGTATCACACATGGCTGCCGTAGAAAAAATCTGTGAAATGATGAAAGTCGTCGAAATACAGGACTTCATGAAGGATTTAGAAGGGAACGGAAGAGATGCATTCATTAAAACTGTCCAAGAGACCGAAGAAAAGATAGAGGCAGAACGCAATGCTCTGTTTGAGACAAAAAAAGTTGATGAACAAAAGATTAAAAAGGAGACCGCTTTACGTACACCTATGGAATGGACCGTTGAGATGACTCAAATGTTAATAAAAGCCGTCAACTTATTCCCAGCTGGTACAAATCAAAGATGGGACGTCGTAGCAAATTTCTTGAACCAACATTGTTCATTCACAGACGACAAACGATTCAATGCTAAAGATGTTCTAAACAAAGCTAAAGATCTGCAAAACACAGATTTCTCTAAAAGCAGTCTCAAAAAAGCCGCGAACGAAGAAGCTTTTGACCAATTTGAGAAAGAAAAGAAAAAGGGAGTAAACCACGTTGATGACAATAGTATATCAAAGAGCGATTCTGGAGGAAAACTGGTTAATGGAACAGCTAAGCCTAAATTGAATGGAGAAGTACCTAAACAAGAGAAGGAAGTACCTAAGGATGATAAAACTTGGACTAAAACGGAGCAGGAATTACTCGAACAAGCAATTAAGACGTTCCCAGTTAGTACACCAGAGAGATGGGACAAGATAGCAGATTGTATACCAAATCGTTCCAAAAAAGACTGTATGAAACGATACAAGGAGCTAGTGGAGTTAGTAAAAGCAAAGAAACAAGCCGCCAACTTGACTAAATAGCATTCATTGAAATTTAGTACAGTATCAAATTGTGAAAACTTTATTTATGAGTTTAGAAACACCAACGTTTAGAAGCCATCTCGAAATTTCTTGATGTAATTAATCTTTTGATCGCTGACATGCATTTTCCTTTAAACATTTTTTTACATATTGACTTTATTAAGTAATCTCAAGATGAACAAAATGGCGTCGAAAATCCGCCGTATTGGCGCTATAATTTTTTTAAATAAATTAATGTCCTTTTGCTGTGACTAAGCACTGCATTTCTGTTTCTGCCAATATCAAGTGGGTTTTCGGAGTATTGTAATTTGAAGATTGTTTTATGAAGAACAACACGCCAGAAAGCACACCATGACGCTACACGACCGTCCGCGAACTCACCCGCCACTTGACACCTCGGGTGCTATATTTATCTTACTGCATTTCTCTCGCTATCCTGTTGCTTACTCAAAATTTTTATCAAAAATCGTAATTGATTCAAAATGGCGATCAAAGGGTTAATTTTTTTAGTTATATTTACCTGCCAGACCTTATATATAAAAGACGAAACATCCGTTCGGACTCCTACCACTGAACCCTGCGTCGTATTTTTGTATTTATTTTTGTTTAATGTGATGAACATAGTCAATTTGAAATTGAATTTCGCTTTTTATTTGTCTTCCTTCGACCTTTTGATTATCATAGAAGCGTAGTGACATCTTGGCGATGAAGAGTAAAAAAATAGAGGGCGCCACTTTCTTTGCAAAACCAGCCGAAATATTTTACTGATAGGTATTTTTAGTTCCAGCTGTGACCGTTTTTTTTTTCTCTTTTTTAATCAAGCTGTATTTGAGGCATTATTGGTCACCGTTCAAGATGCGACGAGCTCACTACCTGTCACACTGGACTAGAGTTTGGGCATAGAATAATTTTGGGCACAGGAGTGCGATTTTTGAATGTCACCGGTGAGCTTGAACGGTTTTTAAATCTCATACAAAAAAGCCTTCTCATACCTATGAGTTCAATACGAGTGGCTAAGGGCACTCGTATTGAACTCATGTGTATGAGAATTTAGTTACCGGTAAGATTAAACAATGCGAACTTTGGGAAATCGGTGAATACCGGCCATTTTACTCAGCGAATGAGTTTCAAAAATCGCACGTAGTAGGTACGTCTTACGTCAGAAAAACTGTTTCCTAAAAATATCATTTTAGCATAAGCATATGCTCACGACTAAACGACTATATTCCCCAAGGAAGATATACTGAAACCTCACATCCACGTTCTCTCGGAACTCTGTCCAGTGTGACGGGGAGTGAGCCCGTCGCCACTTGTAATAGACAGTGGGTACAATACATGCCTCGAAATTGAAGCATGAAGGTTTCCTCACGATGTTATTTAATTTTAATGAAAGATTATTCCATTTGATCATTTCAAGCTCAAATAATCTGAATCTGATCAAGTATGCCTACATGGCACTTACCATAATCAGTGACTTAATTATTAGCACTAAATAAATGTTATTGCGCACACCTAGCGTAAAACTGTTCGAGCATGCGCGAGCAGATTTCATTGATTCAATTGATAATGAACTCTATTCCCATTGAAATAAAGTCGAAAATAGCTTGCAAGTGATTAAATCCCTTCAGCGTCTGTTCGAGTATGCTCGCGTCTGGCTCGCGTATGCTCCTCGCGGCGACGCGAGCAGCCGCGAGCATGCTCGCGCATGCTCGCGCATGCTCGAGCATGTTCGAGCATACGCCCGTGTCGATGCTTGCGATCCGTCGTAAGTGTTGCCACCTCTGCCGGTTTCGGACTAAATCTAGCATATTTTTTAACTGCTTTAGCACGAAAAGGGCAATTTAGTACAGAAAATATATAATAATCTAACTCTTTTTGAAAATACAATGAAAATCTCAAAGGTCGAAGCAGATTTAGTAGGTTTTCAAATTGTTCATATTCCATTTTATAGTAGTCATAAAATAACTGTCCCTTGAACTTTAAACCGTAGCACAGGGTGTGGTATTCCCCAAATGTACATCTTTCTTGCCAGGTTGCTTCAGCCCATATTCTTCTTTCAATTTTGTGTCGTCCTCTTTTCATTTTATTGATGTGCTCTTCTTGCTCCTCTTCCTCTGCTAGTAACCCAATAATTACCAAATCCCAGTCCACCATACTTTAAAATTACTCTTCGCACGTCTTTACTTTAAAATATTGTAAACACAACTGCAAAATTCACTGTCAACTGTAGCAACACGGGAGCATCCGCGAGACTGTTCGAACACGCGCGAGTATGCTCGCGCATGCTCGAGCATCCGCCGCTGCCGCCGGCGGATTTCGCCTCTGCCGCCGGCGGATTTTGCCGCTAGGTGTGCGCGACTGCAAAGAACATGCTCGAGCATGCGCGAGCAGATTTACGCTGGGTGTGCGCTGACCCTTAGTCGCTTCTTAGGGTCAGCGCACACCCAGCGTAAAACTGTTCGAGCATGCGCGAGCAGATTTCATTGATTCAATTGATAATGAACTCTATTCCCATTGAAATAAAGTTGAAAATAGCTTGCAAGTGATTAAATCCCTTCAGCGTCTGTTCGAGTATGCTCGCGTATGCTCCTCGCGGCGACGGGAGCAGTCGCGAGCATGCGCGCGGATGCTCGCGCATGCTCGAGCATGTTCGAGCATACGCCCGTGTCGATGCTTGCGATCCGTCGTAAGTGTTGCCACCTCGGCCGGTTTCGTACTAAATCTAGCATATTTTTTAACTACTTTAGCCCGAAAAGGGCAATTTACTACAGATAATATTATACAACGTGTTAATGAATTAACGCAAAACTAGAAAGTAGTTTGTTTAGAATCGATAGCAGAATCGAATTATCATGGTTTCAACATAGGTAATTTTTTTCAAAATTTTAATTTTTTTTTTCATAAAATTTTTAATTTACTAAACCCGATGTCAACCCACCCCACGGGCACACTCACCCTACTTACTACCAAAAAAGATTATAAAAATGTATCCATGAGTAGGTACGTTAGCGCTTTCTTTCAGTGCTGAAATGATAACAAATCATTTTTGCCTCCGAACTTAAAATGCGAATAACTTTAAATTTTAAGTATCAAAATAATGAAATTATTGTTTCAATCTAATTCTTTTGTTATAAATCAGTTGGGGTGTATGAGGTTTTGCGCTAATTTATTAACACGTTGTATAATAATCGAACTCTTTTTGAAAATACAAAGAAAATCTGAAAGGTCGAAGCAGATTTAGTAGGTTTTCAAATTGTTCATATTCCATTTTATAGTTCCTAGCCATAAAATAACTGTCCCTAGAACTTTAAACCGTAACACAGCACTTTTCCTGCTCTTGCTCCTCTTCCTCTGCTAGTAACCCAATAATTACCAAATCCCAGTCCACCATACTTTAAAATTACTCTTCGCACGTCTTTACTTTAAAATATTGTAAACACAACTGCAAAATTCACTGTCAACTGTAGCAACACGGGAGCATCCGCGAGACTGTTCGAACACGCGCGAGCATGCTCGCGCATGCTCGAGCATCCGCCGCTGCCGCCGGCGGATTTCGCCTCTGCCGCCGGCGGATTTTGCCGCTAGGTGTGCGCGACTGCAAAGAACATGCTCGAGCATGCGCGAGCAGATTTACGCTGGGTGTGCGCTGACCCTTACTTTATCTAATGTAAAATGTGCTCCCCTACCATTACCTAGATTTCTAATGAGAAAGCCTTAAGGCGACGGTAGTACACCCACTACAAGAAATGGGCCTTAGATAAAAGCTACTTAAGGTAGGTAGTCCATTCCAAACCACAGCAAGAAAAGAACATCCAATCCAAACAAAAATCAAGTTTACAGACTCAAGATCAAGGTCACCACTTTTATCATTTTTATGTTATGTTATGTATGATGTATTTTATACGTGCCTACATTATATTTTGCAAGTTCATTGTAAAATGAACTTTATGACCAGAGAATAAGGTATTTAGGTTTGTGATGAATCAGCTAAGTTTAACCACATTATGATATCAACATGTCGATGGCGTGGTCATGCAAGCGTTGATAAATGGAAGCCGATTCACTTTGTAAAGAACGCTTAATATTATTTTTTTATTCACGGTTTTGATGCTTTTATTTAAAACTACGTACCTACTGTAGATCGAGCCTAGCGTCGGTCGGTGGCGTGTGCGGTATATGGACACCCAATTATGGGGGTCCGGGTTCAAATCCGCACGGACAACATGCCATGTGTACCAATGAGTTTTTCTAACTTATGTACGTAATACCGACTGCTCTCAAACGGTGAAGGAAAACATCGTGAGGAAACCTGCAGACGCTGAAGAAGAAATTCTGATGTATGTTGAAGTCTACTAATCCGCATTGGGCACGCACGCGTGAGGGTCTAATACCCATACACTCTCCCTGAGGGTAGGCCTGTGCCTTGCAGTGGGACGTTTATAGGCTGACGATGATGATGATGACCTACGTAGTAACGTCCCTAATTACTAGGTGTAAGTACTATTTTAGTATCTTTGGTAGGCTTGCCTTACCAGAGTATAAGCACAATAGATAGATAGAGATGGGTAGGTATAAGAAAAGTGTCTAGGCCTTACCTAAAAGGTTATCAGTCTTTATAGGACGTCCCACTAGTATAGTCCTCCTAACCGTGTTCGGCTATGGCGACTTCGACAACAAAATTAAAAGACGTTGCCGAAGTCATCTGCGCGTGAAAATATTAAAGTGGACCGTCCCACTAGGGAAGTAGCCTAACCTCACGGAGGGCGTATGTATGGGCGTTAGTCCACCACGCGTGCCCAATACGAATTGGTAGACTTCATAGGTTCGCATCGGAATTTAATTATGTGTAGCCACTAATTACGCCTATGTAAACATTTATTGTACGAATACGAAATGTTTTACTCAAATTCAATATTTCCCGAGTTTAATATGCGATGTTGCCTACTTATACAAACCGCTCTAGTGAAGATACTGAAAAAAATATCGATTTGCCGTGTTTTTGCGTTTTGCAGTCGCTGTATAATGTCGAGTGTAAGGGTCAGCGCACACCCAGCGTAAAACTGTTCGAGCATGCGCGAGCAGATTTCATTGATTCAATTGATAATGAACTCTATTCCCATTGAAATAAAGTTGAAAATAGCTTGCAAGTGATTAAATCCCTTCAGCGTCTGTTCGAGTATGCTCGCGTATGCTCCTCGCGGCGACGGGAGCAGTCGCGAGCATGCGCGCGGATGCTCGCGCATGCTCGAGCATGTTCGAGCATACGCCCGTGTCGATGCTTGCGATCCGTCGTAAGTGTTGCCACCTCGGCCGGTTTCGTACTAAATCTAGCATATTTTTTAACTACTTTAGCCCGAAAAGGGCAATTTACTACAGATAATATTATACAACGTGTTAATGAATTAACGCAAAACTAGAAAGTAGTTTGTTTAGAATCGATAGCAGAATCGAATTATCATGGTTTCAACATAGGTAATTTTTTTCAATTTTTTTTTTTTTTTTTTCATAAAATTTTTAATTTACTAAACCCGATGTCAACCCACCCCACGGGCACACTCACCCTACTTACTACCAAAACAAGATTATAAAAATGTATCCATGAGTACGTTAGCGCTTTCTTTCAGTGCTGAAATGATAACAAATCATTTTTGCCTCCGAACTTAAAATGCGAATAACTTTAAATTTTAAGTATCAAAATAATGAAATTATTGTTTCAATCTAATTCTTTTGTTATAAATCAGTTGGGGTGTTTGAGGTTTTGCGCTAATTTATTAACACGTTGTATAATAATCGAACTCTTTTTGAAAATACAAAGAAAATCTGAAAGGTCGAAGCAGATTTAGTAGGTTTTCAAATTGTTCATATTCCATTTTATAGTTCCTAGCCATAAAATAACTGTCCCTAGAACTTTAAACCGTAACACAGCACTTTTCCTGCTCTTGCTCCTCTTCCTCTGCTAGTAACCCAATAATTACCAAATCCCAGTCCACCATACTTTAAAATTACTCTTCGCACGTCTTTACTTTAAAATATTGTAAACACAACTGCAAAATTCACTGTCAACTGTAGCAACACGGGAGCATCCGCGAGACTGTTCGAACACGCGCGAGCATGCTCGCGCATGCTCGAGCATCCGCCGCTGCCGCCGGCGGATTTCGCCTCTGCCGCCGGCGGATTTTGCCGCTAGGTGTGCGCGACTGCAAAGAACATGCTCGAGCATGCGCGAGCAGATTTACGCTGGGTGTGCGCTGACCCTAACGCGGAATTTTGTCGAACGGTGTGTCGTACAAGGCGACTAAGGGATTAAAGATTTATGCAGTGTTTAGATATGTACGAAAGGCCACCTCTCCCCATTTGAACTCAAATTGCTAAATGTCGGTTGCTACCACTACATTATTAAAAAGAATGTTGGTTTCTGACCACACCGAAAGGGATTACGGTCGTGAGTTTATGTATGTATATGTCTAAAAACGAGACTTCCTGAATGACGGCGCCCAACTGGCTAATTCAGCATCCATTGCGTGCTTTGATCGCTGCAATTAGAAAATAAAGAGAGTAGAGTAGGTAATGGATGACGAATATACCTGTCAGCACGTCGTCATTCAGGAAGATGTATGATGGCCACAATATCGATTAGGAGCATCGTAGTTACTTCGTTTGGAAGCCGTGATGAAGAGATGAATAACATTTCACACATCCATTCATAGGATCGTGCAGGTAAATGCTTAAAATGTGATCATAACTCGAGCGTTGAGCGCTGATATTTTCACGGTCTGTTTCAGACAGTTCAAAAACAACTCTTTAAATATTTCCTACTTTGAAGGCCAGTAGGTGGGTACTATTTTTTGATAAACAAAACAAAATGTCGCAGGAAGCAATCACTGCTTTGTTCTTTGATTTTGGTATTTAATATAGGTATACCTACTTTGAATATGAAGGAAGAAAGTTGAATTTACAATAAGTAGGTATAGATACCACTGAGCAGTTTGACTGCCTTTACAACGTGTTAATGAATTAACGCAAAACTAGAAAGTAGTTTGTTTAGAATCGAGAGTAGGATCGAATTATCATGGTTTGAACACAGGTAATTTTTTTCAAAATATTAAATAATTTGTTGGTAAAATTTAAAATTTCCTGAACCCGATGTCAACCCACCGCACGAACACACTCACCCTACTTACTACCAAACCATGATTATTAAAATGTATCCATGAGTACGTTAGCGCTTTCATTCATTGCTGAAATGATAACAAATAATTTTTTCCTCAAAACTTAAAATGCGAATAACTTTAAATGTTAACTATCAAAATAATGAAATTATTGTTCTAATCTAATTATTTTGTTATAAATCAGTTGAGGTGTATGAGGTTTTGCGCTAATTTAATAACACGGTGGATATTAATGAACATCTTGACAGCTACATATTAATGACAGGTGGTAGCTTAGCTATAACACTTTGGGTGCTTAAATGAACTTCTGTACATGAGATCTTTTTGGTATTCTTGGAGGCTTATATCTATATGATGCTGACTGTACCTGCCTATTATAGTAACCAACTTATGTTATAAGAATGTAGTTAGTTTATTTTTAAAATATTACAGCACTTTCACCGTCGCTTATGAAATGAAATGAGGCATTGTGAATTATATTTATATTACCGAGTTCATTACACACATAAAATTATTCACTTTCGTTTCTTTTTTATAGTTTGGGCTACTACTGTAGCGTAGCTGGCTTAGCATGCCACGCCCGAATCGTGAAAAAATTATAAGTGAGCATAAGCATATGCTCACGACTATATTCCCCGAGGGGGTCAGAGGGGGAGTAAGAGATATTCTGAAACCTCAGAAAATCCACGTTTCACTAGTAGGTACCGAAACTCTGTCCAGTGTGACGGGGAGTGCGCCCGTCGCCACTTGTAATGGACAGGGGTACAATACATGCATCGAAATTGAAGCATGCAGGTTTCCTCACGATGTTTTCCTTCACCGAAAAGCCAGTGGTGTTACAAATCGTACATAAATTCCGTAAAACTCATTGGTACGAGTCGGTCTGGACGGGAATCGAACCATCGCCTCCTGCACGGTAGGCAAGGTTACTCGCCACTGGACCACCACAGCTCTGAAGTGAGAAAATGCGAAAAACATGAACATGAAGTACCTTAGGACCTATCACCTCGTGTCGAGCCCTCTCACCCACCAAACCTATCCCTTAGTCGTTACAAATTCATAGGTAGCCCTATAATGTATTCTTCTTTCTACGAGGCATTTTTTCACAATGATCGTCTTTTAGGTATTTTATCAAAACCCATGGAATTGGCTTGTAGAGAACAATGGTTAGATAATATAAATAAAAAAATAGTCCCACGCCTCCTCATAGAACGTTTTGTCACAATAGTCGTTTTGTATTCAGTACTTATTAAAATAATAATTTTGTAGGTACTTACTTTACCTATTGTAATATTCTTATTTGTTATAGTGTCTTAGGGCTGCGTTCAGAACCTACCCTATGTGCACCACACACTGGCGGACTAAGGGGGGGGGCGGAGGGGCGGTCCGCCCCGGGCCCCCAGTCCTGGGGGGCCTCCGAATCTCGAGAAGAGAATCCCTTTTTAATCAAAACCAAAATAAAGACGTTTATATAGCAAGTAAAGACACAGTTTAGAGTTGGAGGCCCGGGCCTCAGGAGGTCAGAAGCAGAACAGGTTCTGAGACTGCAGTTTGAAGTTGGAGGCCCCGTACGTTAGTCATTGAAAGTCAAGAAAAGAAATAGAGTCAAAAATACTGCGAATTTGCGAGCTCGCTTCGCTCGCTAAATCTCTTTCAAGTTGTTATGCAGTTAGCATAATTATGAGTTCGCTTCGCTCGCTCCGGAGACCCTGGCCTCCGGTACTGGGACTGCAGTTTGAAGTTGGAGGCCCCGTAAGTTAGTAATTGAAAGTCAAAGAAGGAAATAGAGTCCAAAATATTGCGAATTTGTGAGCTCGCTTTGCTCGCTCAATCTTTTTCAAGTTGTTATGCAGTTAGCATAATTATGAGCTCGCTTTTTGAAAGGTCAATGTGGTTGGAATTAGAATGTGTTTCGAAAATTTGAGCTTGCTTCGCTCGCTTGGTTTTTTTTATAGCTTTCTGTGCTTTGAGACTGAGTTCATGCTACAACCCAGTCATAATAAATTATAGAATCGTTCGCTCCGGTTTTAATTTTATACGCCAATATTGAGTACTCTATTTCAAGATGAGCTCTACAATCGAGTTATTATAAGCATTATATTATAAGCTCATTTCAGCTATTTGTTTAATACATCAATCGCCTCGATTTCGGCATGAGCTGAAAAAGTCGAGTTATAATGAAGCAAAATCTCGAGCTCGCTTCGCTCGCTCCTGGCTAGACACATTGCACTAAAATCTTGAGCTCACTTTGCTTGCTCCAGAATTCAGTGAAGTCTCGAGCTCGCTTCGCTTGCTCTTGGTTTTGGATGGTACCTATGTCTTTTCATAGTATACAGTTGCAGTTGCAGTTGCACTGTTGGTGTGCAGTTAAATCTTGAGCTTACTTTGTTCGTTCCAGATTTAAAGTCGTAAAAAAACTCGAGCTCGCTTCGCTCGCTCAATGATTTAAATCTTATTCCACTGATCTCATTATATTGCAGTAAAATTTCACTTAGCTTTGCCCAGTGATATTGAGAGAAGAGTGAAAGCTGGAAATAGGGTAAATGGAGCCCTGAATTCCTTTGTGAAAAGTCAACACGTGTCCAAAAAGGCACGGATGGCAGTTCATAATGGAATGTTAGTCCCGACATTGATGTATGGAAGTGAATCTTGGGTATGGCAGAAGACGCATGAAAGTAGGATTAACGCAGTGGAAATGCGCTCATTGAGAAGTATGTGTGGTGTAAATGTGATGGATAAATTGAAAAATAGTTTTATTAGGGTCAGCGCACACCCAGCGTAAATCTGCTCGCGCATGCTCGAGCATGTTCTTTGCAGTCGCGCACACCTAGCGGCAAAATCCGCCGGCGGCAGAGGCGAAATCCGCCGGCGGCAGCGGCGGATGCTCGAGCATGCGCGAGCATGCTCGCGCGTGTTCGAACAGTCTCGCGGATGCTCCCGTGTTGCTACAGTTGACAGTGAATTTTGCAGTTGTGTTTACAATATTTTAAAGTAAAGACGTGCGAAGAGTAATTTTAAAGTATGGTGGACTGGGATTTGGTAATTATTGGGTTACTAGCAGAGGAAGAAGAGCAAGAAGAGCACATCAATAAAATGAAAAGAGGACGACACAAAATTGAAAGAAGAATATGGGCTGAAGCAACCTGGCAAGAAAGATGTACATTTGGGGAATACCACACCCTGTGCTACGGTTTAAAGTTCAAGGGACAGTTATTTTATGACTACTATAAAATGGAATATGAACAATTTGAAAACCTACTAAATCTGCTTCGACCTTTGAGATTTTCATTGTATTTTCAAAAAGAGTTAGATTATTATATATTTTCTGTACTAAATTGCCCTTTTCGTGCTAAAGTAGTTAAAAAATATGCTAGATTTAGTCCGAAACCGGCAGAGGTGGCAACACTTACGACGGATCGCAAGCATCGACACGGGCGTATGCTCGAACATGCTCGAGCATGCGCGAGCATGCGCGAGCATGCTCGCGACTGCTCGCGTCGCCGCGAGGAGCATACGCGAGCATACTCGAACAGACGCTGAAGGGATTTAATCACTTGCAAGCTATTTTCGACTTTATTTCAATGGGAATAGAGTTCATTATCAATTGAATCAATGAAATCTGCTCGCGCATGCTCGAACAGTTTTACGCTAGGTGTGCGCTGACCCTTAGAGAACGCTGTGGTCTGAAAGAGGATGTAGTGACAAAAATAGAGAAAGGTATGTTGCGATGGTTTGGTCATGTGGAAAGAATGGATGAGAGCAGATTGACGAGGGCAATTTATAAGGCAAGCGTAAGTGGAAATGTTGGAAGGGGACGGCCTAGACGTACATATACGGACCAAATTGGCGACGTGCTTAAGAAAGGCCAGTTCAGATCTACCCGAAACCGACGAGCATGCATGAAAGGTCTTATGAATGTGGAGGAAGCTAGAGAGGTATGTCAGGATCGTAGCAGGTGGCGTTCCGTTGTCTCTGCCTACCCCAGTGGGAGACAGGCGTGAGAATATGTTGCCCGCTCCAGAATTCAGTGAAATCTCGAGCTCGCTTCGCTCGCTCTAGGTTTTACATTGTACGAATGTCTGGCTCGCTTCGCTCGCTCCGTGTTATAGGACCTGGATCTCCTGGGACAAAATACTTGCTACCTATGCCTATGGAAGGAAGGGGCTCCGATGTTAAGTACCTATGCCTATGGAAGGAAGGGGCTCCGATGTTAAGTTTTTGCCTCGGCTCGAAAGAATTGTAGATATCAATTTCTGGAAAGACCGGGGGCCTCATTTAGTTTTGCCGCCCCGGGCCTCCGGAGGGCTTAGTCCGCCGCTGGCACCACAGGGAGTGCGATTTTTGAAACTCATTCGGTGAGTTCAGCCGTTGTAAATATCAAAATAACTACGGAGATACGCATCTTTCTATTTCTGATTTGACTTTCAAAAATCGCACTCCTGAAGTATGATTTTTGAAAGTCAAATCAGAATTAGAAAGATGCATATCTCCAAAGTTATTTTGAAATTTACAACTGCTGAACTCAGCGAATGAGATTCAAAAATCGAACTCCAGAGCCTCGGTGAAAGACGTTTTACTATAGAGCGAGTTGAAAAAACAACCGCACAAAAAGGTTCAGAACGCAGCTTAGTATTAGCATAAGAAAGTCCCATGAAAGTTGATGTACTTACCTACTGTGTCAGTCATCTCATCGCATAGGAAGGGTAGGCTACGTCTTAGATAAAAAATAAATCGCTTTTACTTGGGTACGATTAACTAGTTTCCGATTTACGATTCTAGTAGGTAGTGTCAAAGAGGGTAGGTCCTTCTATTCATAAGCTGACGGTTTTAGGGGAAGGATCAGGCCCTATTCAACAAACGTTACAATTGTAATTTACAATTACAATTCAGGGTACATTGCTGATAATGTTAGTGACACATTACCTACTACATGTTTAGCGTCAATATTAACCAGCAATGTACCCTGAATTGTAATTGTAAATTACAATTGTAACGTTTGTTGAACAGGGCCCAGGCGTGCGATTTTTGAAACTCATTCTTTGAACTCAGCAGTTGAAAATGTCAATATTACTATGGAGACGTGCATATTTCTACTGCTGATTTGATATGAGATTCAAAAATCGCACTCCAGATCATCGAACTGCACTGGTAGCATGCCAACCCGCGATAGCCGTGATACGGCTTTATCACGTCTTTTATCAAGTTCGTTCGCGCGCAAAAGAACGAGATAAAAGACGTGATAAAGCCGTATCACGGCTATCGCGGGTTGGCATGCTACCAGTGCTGGAGAGCGATTTTTGAATCTGCAGTTGAAAATGTATGGAGATACGCATCTTTCTACTGCTGATTTGACTTTCAAAAATCGCACTCCTGGAGTATGATTTTTTAATGTCAAATCAGCAGTAGAAAGATGCATGATCCATAGTAATTTTGACATTTTCAACTGCTGAGTTCAAAGAATGAGTCATCTCATTCGCTGAGTTCAGCAGTTGAAAATGTCAAAATTACTGTGGAGATATGCATCTTTTTACTGCTGATTTGACTTTCAAAACTCATAATTTAGAAGTGCAATTTTTGAAAGTCAAAGCAGCAGTAAAAAGATGCGTTTCTCCATAGTAATTTTAACATTTTCAACTGCTGAACTCAGCGAATGAGATTCAAAAATCGCACTCCTGAACAACTTTCTATACGGGACCAATGACAAAATCGCGAAAAAAATTAACTGTTAGTTACCTACAAACAAAACTGAAATTCTACTCGATCCAAATGTACGGCAGTTTTTTTTTCGCGATTTCGATGTTGGTCCCATTGAGAAAGTTGTTCAGTTTGATGGCCCTAAAAACCGTTAGACCCTGTATATAAATTCGACGTATTCCTTTCAGGACGTTTAAGGGCAGCCTAAATGCAATTACGTGAACCCCCATGTTGGAAATCAATAGTTTTCGAGATATTTGGAATTTAAGGTTTTTTACCAAAAAACCAATTTTTTCACACTTTTCCTTAAATATAAAAATGTTTGCTTATTCTATGGCGTCGATTTGAATTTTAATTCATAGCTAACACTTTTTCAGAGATTTTCTTATATATCAATGTCCGATCATACTGAGCAATTCAAAATAAATCAATAACAAGGACGGTTAATTTTTGATAAAAAATTATGAAGTCTCGAAATCATGCGTTTTTTCTCAAAAAAATTGTATGAAAAAGTGTGCGTTTTACTGAAATAACTTCCTCGTTTTGTTAGCTTTCTAAAGAGGTATAAATGTTCTAGAAATAAATGGAATTACAATGTTACAAAAGGTTTTTTCCTTAGTATACGTGATACGTAGAGGCAACATTCTCTTAGAGAAAAATTTTAAGTTTTTTTTTAGATAACATTTTTTATTATTTTAAATCTACACATCTTACTGAAAGTGAGCCTCTCGGTTCCGAACACATACACGCAAGCACTTTCTTAGTTCATTTTTAGTTACTCTTGAAGTAAAGGTAAAATCTCATTAGCTCCGCTGCGTTTATTATGCGCTGCCTTAAGTCTTCTACGTCGTTTACTGTGGTTTGATAAACAAGGTCTTTCATGTGTCCCCAGACATGAAAATTACATGGAGTCAAGTCGGGGCTTCTTGCAGACCATGTATTGGCCGTCCTCTACCAATCCATCTATTTGAATAAGTTGCAAGTCGGTCCAGCAACGTAACCATTTGAAGGATTGGTAGAGCAGAGCCACTCCTTGGCCTGCAAGAAGCCCCGACTTGACCTCATGTAATTTTTTTTGTCTGGGGACACAATGAAAGACCTTGTTTATCAAACCACAGTAAACAACGTAGTAGACTTAAGGCAGCGCATAATAAACGCAGCGGAGGTAATGAGATTTTACCTTTACTTCAAGAATAACTAAAATGAACTAAGAAAGTGCTTGCGTGTATGTGTTCGGAACCGAGGGGCTCACTCTGAGTAAGATGTGTAGATTTAAATTAGTAAAAAATGTTATCTAAAAAATTTTCATACAATTTTTCTCCAAGAGAATGTTGCCTGTACTAAGTAAAAAACCTTTTTTGAAATTGTAATTCCATTTATTTCTAGAACGTTTATACCTCTTTAGAAAGCTAACAAAACGAGGAAGTTATTTCAGTAAAACGCTCACTTTTTTCATACAATTTTTTTGAGAAAAATTGCATGATTTCAAGACTTTGTAATTATTTTCCAAAAATTAACCGTCATTGTTATTGATTTATTTTGAATTGCTCAGTATGATCGGACATTGATTTATGAAAAAAATCTTGGAAGAAGTGTTAGCTATGAATTCAAATTCAAATCGACGCCATAGAATTAGTAAATTTTTTTTAATTTAAGAAAATGTGTGAAAAAATGGGTTTTTTGATAAAAAAACCTTACATTCCAAATATCTCGAAAACAATTGATTTCCGACCCCACATATGGGGGTTCACATAATTGCATTTAGGCTGCCCTTTCACGTCTTGAAAGGAATACGTCGAATTACAAATAACCCTGTATAGTATAGGTAGGTAGTTCTATTCGGTGACCGCACTGGCCGTGTCTCTACCAAAGCTCCATTAGTACAACGAGACGGCCTCCTCCTAAAAAGTATGATAATTATGCTAACTAGTGCAAAACCGGGACAAGTTGTTAGTTCTAAACATAGTTTGTCATTTGCATACAATACTCGGCGACAAGAAATGCAACATCCACATAAGTTAATAGATAACAAGACGCACGACTTAGCTACTTATTCGGGGTGGAAAAACTTTGAAAGGTTTCCCTCCAGAGTCCTGACTAAAAACTAAAATATGGGCAGAGTTAAGAAGGATTAAAATGTCAACCTGGACATGAAAACCTTAAAAGATAATGTCTTAATCCAATGAGTAGGTAATTAATATTCCCTAACTTGTACACTAATAAAAATCTGATTTGAAAGTGCCCTCAAAGTAATTAAATTAATATACAGGGTGAAATTGATATCATTGGCATCCTTTTAAACTAAGAGTCTAGTCTACCCATCAAACTGAACAACTTTTACTATGGGAGCAAACCAATCGGAGCAACTAAAAAATCGGCTGTTGCAAACATTTGAGTCGAGTCGGCATTGCAGTTTAGTATGGAACAGCAGATTTTTTAGATGCTCCGATCGGTTTGCTCCCATAGTAAAAGTTGTTCAGTTTGATGGGTAGACTCTTAGTTTAAAAGGATTCCAATGATATCAATTTCACCCTGTATAATATCTGAGGCCTAAGGAAACTTTGTTCTTACATTGATTGCGCCAACTCGCTGAGAGTAACCTACCCTAAACATATTAAAACATTTCCTCTGATTTTACATGGTGAAAGCAGTTTTTTTATTTATGATTATGAATTATTATGGATGCCTGACTTCAATGAATGTTCATATTTGACGGCACAATAGCTCAGTCGAATACTGCTGACCAGAGGGTCGCGGGTTCGAATCCCGCAAGGGTCAAAATATACAACGTGTTAATGAATTAACGCAAAACTAGAAAGTAGTTTGTTTACAATCGAGAGCAGAATCGAATTATCATGGTTTCAACATAGGTAATTTTTTTCAAAATCTCACTAATCTCACTATATATATATATATATATATATTATAATATTATAAATGCGAAAGTTTGTGACGATGTTTGGATGTTTGGATGTTTGGATGTTTGTGTGTTTGTGGCTCAATCACGCCTAAACGGCTGAACAGATTTAGATGAAATTTGGCATGCAGATAGAATGTGTTCTGGATTAACACATAGGATACTTTTTATCCCAGCAATGGGTTACTGTGGGAGTCTGTGGGATAATTTCCAATATTTTATCATGCTCACTAGCGCCGACTTGACGCTGACAGATGTATTTAGGTAGATTCCAGTAGTAAATAGTGGTTGCTTTTTTCAACACCTCTCTTAAGAGCTGTGTAGCGTAGTTGGGAAATGGTCAGATTTTCGCGCAAGAGGTTGGAGGTTCGATTCTTGGGTGAAATTTTTTTTTTTAAACTTTTATCCATTTTTCAACGGATTTGACAGAAGCAATTTGCTGACCTTAATAATATCCTGAGATTAGATCAGATCCAATTTTAGGACAGTACGTTTTCTTTGGCTTTTTTCTTATTTTAATACATACGTTGTAGTGATCCCAAGCAAGCACGGCTTTTTATTATGGAAACATTACAACAACGGCACAAACATAATAATGTCCATGACCGAACCGGGATTCGAGCCCAGGACCCTGGTTTGGCAGTCCGGCGTGGTAACTATTGCACAAAACGGGTCGTCAAATATAAAAAAATACTCTTTCTTTTAACCTTTTTTAAAGTTATTGTAGTACGTTTTCATCTTAATAGATGGCGTGAGGCGTTTTTTAAAAGCAAGTGTGCAACAATAAAATTATTTATTCCAAAACCTAGCTAGCAGGAGCTTAATTTAGTTGATTAAATCCCTGATCTCAAAGTTCATACATTTCGACCATACTTGCACTTACTCGTAACTCACGCTCAAGGCGTCTCAGAAATTAGGTCTTACTTTGATTGTAAAGTAACTTACCGGGTGAATTGAAAAATAGTTAAATAAATAACGCTCACAGTCACATACATTGTAATGATCCGAAGCAAGCAGTATAGGCTTTTTATTATAGAAACCATACAACAACGGCACAAACATATTACATCCATGACCGAACCGGGATTCGAACCCAGGACCCTGGTTTGGCAGTCCGGCGTGGTAACCATACACCAAACGGGTCGTCAAATATTTTTCTTTCTTTTAACCTTTTCTAAAGTTATTGTAGTATCATTTTCATCTTCATATATATCGTTAGGCGTATTTTTAACTCTAGCAGGTGCTTACAAATTGATTGAATACATCTTTGTATGTAAGTATAATGGTAGTTTGACCCCAATCTGAGCCAATTCTACGGTATAATAATTTTGTTGCAGAAAATTTTGCCAAATGTTCGTTTTGTTTGATTTTCGGTTCTATTATGATTTCTTGAGGATTTGTGTAGCTTAACTATAGAACATCAATCTACCACAATCTATGAAAAGATAGACCTACTTATCTAAAAAGTCCTTATAATAACACCACAGTTTGGTAATGTGCCTAAGTACTTTCATAATAGCTAAGTAAGGTTAGAGATTTACAAATGTGGCTTGAAAATAATTCTTTTAACAAGTTGACCATTTGCTTGCTAGAATATTATCGTTCTAGCTCTTGCCTCCACCATTGTGCACTAGCCCGCGTGGTAGAGTATCCTCTATCATCATCATCATCTCAGCCGATGGACGTCCACTGCTGACATAGGCCTCCCCCAAGGATCGCCATAACGACCGGTCCTGCGCTGCCCTCATCCAATGTTTTCCCACCGCCTTCACCAGGTCGTCGGTCCACCGTGTGAGGGGCCTACCCACGCTGCGCTTTCCGCTTATCCTCTATCCTCTAACGTTTATTTGTGAATGGAGGTCTGTGATCTGCAGTGGGTCGTAAGATGATTATTATTTATTATGCTGTTCGACATAAATAAAACACTAATAACCAGAGATCGGAACTACGGGTGCTATTACTATCAAAAGTATGGATATGACCAAAAATCCCGGGATTTCCCGGGATGTCCCGGGACTCGGTACCTTAGTAACGGATGTAAATACAGTACTAGGATTCCGAATGAACATGATTCTACTGCCTGTAGTATACACAATCTGTCCCTTTAAATGAATATCATGAAATTGGTTAGTAAACTAAGTAAATAAAACAATTATATGACATTCAGGGTATATTTTTCTCGATTTAAATATGAACAACATATAACAGCTTTTATTTAAACTCAAATTAGGTAATAAATTCCTTGACTTCCCGGAATCCCGGGATTTCCAAGTCATATCCATGTTAGTGATATCGTCTAAAATAGCACCCAGATTCCGATCTCTGCTAATAACCGACGAACAGTAGAAAAATTTGATTCAAGTGATGGATCTGTGAATGACTTTTTTTTATACCTACATACTTACTTAATGAAGGTACTTTCTGATTTTGATTCAGCTCAAGTTCATGACTATTATCCTATTCTTATCCTATTATGGGGGCTGGCAAGCCAGCAACACATCAACCCAATGGTATCTATCTTTTGTGTTGACTCCTACTTAATATTTATTTTCTTCACCATTGAAAAACGTGGAAAATGAGAGAGGCAATAGTGTTCAGGGTAAGAAACCTGTAATCTCCCAGTTTTGAATAACCATCTCTCAGTCTCAGGACACATACGTTTAGCCACCAAGACATCGCAGTCACACAGTATAAATGTTCCATGGTTTCCTCCTCCTCTCCACACGCTCGGCAACTGGGATCTAGGGTGAGCTTTATCATGCCTGTGAGGCGTAGTACACGAGCTTTGCTCCTGCTGTTGTTAAGTATGAACTGTGGGATTCGTGGTGTTATATTGCTGATGAATTTCCTGCAATGTTGCAGACCCGAGAAGCCAGAGCATTCTAGCATGTGTATTTTATCAGCCCATTCCTTAATAGCCATTTTAATGTTACATGCCTGGGTTTCTAGACTTGGTTCTGACCATGACCTTCATGACCCTTAGACGAGACATGAGACAAAATCACATGTCCACGCAGACGAAGTCGCGGGCAACAGCTAGTATTAAATAATTTTTTATAAAAATTTTTAATTTTCTGAACCCGATGTCAATCCACGGCACGGGCACACTCACCCTACTTACTACCACAACAAGATTCTTAAAATGTATCCATGCAGTGCCGGATTAACCATAGAGGCAAAGTAGGCACGGGCCTATGGGCCCAGCGCCGCCTAGGGGCCCCGCGGCCTGAGAGAAAAATAAGTAAAAACTCGAGCTCGCTCATTTTTGTTGTTTTATTTTCGGCTTTAAAACAGACTTTTTGCTGTTATCGAGTTATTATATCCTGTTTAATATACCGAGAGCTATTATTGCTCGCTCGATGCTTTCGTCTCATACACAAATCAAGTCCATTTTGATATGAGCTCTAGGTAGGTGCAATAAACATAATATGTGGGAAAATAATGAGCTGACCTAGTCGTATTGCAGTAAAATCTCGAGTTCGCTTCACTCGGTCCTTGATTCAGAATTCAAATCGCATTGCGCAACGACTTATAATATTGCAGTAAAATCTCGAGCTCTAGATCGCACCACATTTTAGTGGATTATATTATCTTGTAGTTATGTTACTGCGGAGGGTTGTAGTCTGTAGGGCTGGACACGTAGCGCGCCTTTCAGACCAGAGGTGGACCAAGCTCTGAACTACTTGGCACGGTCCGACGGGAACGAGATCAGTAGGAAGACCACAGGAACGATGGAAAGACGAAATTATCAAACTAGCCGGCGAGAATTGGATAGAAAAAGCGCATCAAAGATCTATTTGGATTGAAATGGAGGAGGCCTTTACCCAAAGAGGGGTCCTTAATTAATTAATTATTCATTAATGTTTTATAAGTATAATGTGTGTGTGTGTGTAAATTATTAAATTAAATGAAATGTAATGAAATTGAACTTATATATAACGTGATTGAAAAAATGATTTAATTAATGCATGCTTAATGAATTTTATAAGATGATTTGTATAATGAATTTATTGTAATTGTAATTAAGGAATAAAGAGGCTTTATTATTATTATTATGTTACTGCGACCACCTAGCCTGTATCTGGCCCCCGAACACAGAGACAAATCCATCCCACGGCCCACGGGGATAGGGGCCCCGAGGCTTGAAGTGCCTAGGGGCCTCTATATGGCTTAATCCGGCCCTGTATCCATGAGTACGTTAGCGCTTTCATTCATTGCTGAAATGATAACAAACAAATCATTTTAACCTCAAAACTTAAAATGTGAATAACTTTAAATTTTAACTATCAAAATAATGAAATTATTGTTTCAATCTAATTATTTTGTTTTAAATCAGTGGGGGTGTATGAGGTTTTGCGCTTTTTATTAACACGTTGTATTTGTACTTATGATGAAAATATGAGTATTAGTACCTACTAGTAGAGTCGAGAATGAGTATTAGTAGATTGAGAGGAGATAATCTGTGTGACAATGTTTATGGTTTAAGATATATGTATTACTAGCTGTTGCCCGCGACTTCGTCTGCGTGGACATGTGATTTTGTCTCATGTCTCGTCTAAGGGTCATGAAGGTCATGGTCAGAACCAAGTCTAGAAACCCAGGCATGTAACATTAAAATGGATATTAAGGAATGGGCTGATAAAATACACATGCTAGAATGCTCTGGCTTCTCGGGTCTGCAACATTGCAGG